>CM032882.1:38693938-39046438 GCA_019176425.1 Megalops atlanticus
ATCAAAACTATCTTATATTTTAGATTCTTCAAAATAGTCAAAGAAATTTTTTAATTAAAGATTTTGGAAGGAAATTCATGCACAGGCATCAATTTCACTATTTATATTTGTTTAAGAAACAAATTTCAAGCATTTAAGATCAAAATGTCTTTTAATGCATGTTTTCCATTATCTTAATCATATGTGGTCAAACTTTTGACTGGTAATATATATATTATATACTATATGTACTTATATATTGTTTGCCAAAGTATTAGTTGAAAGTGCGTTCCAGGGTTTGGGTTTTTTTTTAAACAATTCCTGCACTCTGAAAGTAAAAAGATTGTTTTTGACCACAGCTTTGACGGTTGGGGAAAGCTGCTGTAACACGATACTCTTCCAGATGGTCCTTTGGGAACTGGATACTAAATAGAAGGCCATTGCAAATGTGGCATTGAACACAACACACTTCTATTGTATGACCACTCTATATGAAGTGTGGGAAAGTTCAGACAGTGAGGCCTCCAAGAGTCTTGTTTGAAGAAGATATCTGTCCAACAAAACAGCAGCTGGCTTCTGTGCATGGAAACTTTTTAGGTAAGAGATATCCGCTGTCATCAAAGGCAAACACCGACCACTATTCTTCACTATTCTTAAATAAATGTCTCACTGAATACAGCTAGGTCAGTCAACATTGTCACTCAGTACATACGCATCTATAAAAGCTTAAAATACAAAGAAGAGGAAGAAAGTTTCAATTATGCAGTACATATATTTATGTGTATAGAAAGATAGATAGATACTTCTGTCACATACAAAACCTATATATATATATTATATATGTGTGTGTGTGTATGTGTGTGTGTATATATATATGCATATATAGAAAAAATAAAAAATATATAGAGATACATCTTTTTCTAGAACATTACTAAGAAACTTTTTAGTTTCCAGAGAATTTTATTCACCATAGTGCCTCTAACAGCTGTGTTTCTCATTTTGTGCACTGCACTGAAACTATACCTCACCACAAAGGAAGAATAACAGGCAAACTTCAGACATGAGTCTGGGCATGAACTGAGGTTCCTCGCACTTGCTGCGTTTTCCCTCCATGTGGACCTTGTATAAAAGGACAATGCATTTCAGCCATTCTTCTAAAGAGGGTTTAAGTCTCTCAATAATACAGTGAGTATGTGGATCTCATGTGGAGAGGCAGGTGTTTCTGTGGCCTCATCCACACGGGACCCCGCTGCAAACTTAACCCCTGGCTCCTTCTTGACACGGAGGCTGAATGGCATTCCAGGATGACATGGTTTGACATTCACAAAAGAGACATGAAAAGCCAGTTTAGGCGGGAAACTGTGGCTGAGAGGAATAGCCTCTGCTCCCTTTCAAACAGTCTGTGGAGCACTGTCTATTGAGACTTCAATGGTTGGGGTTGATCAGAAATATAAGTTAGCTAAGTAAAACTGAAACAGAAATGAGACAACAAAAAAAACATTACCAAACAATTTGGTAGTTAATTTGGTACACTGGAGTGTGTCATTTTTGCATAAAAAAGACACAAATCATTGATGAAACATGAAGACATAAAACTGAAATGTTCACCTCCAAAGACCAGGTGAAATGAAATCATAAAAGACTCTGAATATAAAGTTTTTGTTTAGACATCAATAGATTATCATGTCTGTGAAAATGTGACTCCCCCAAGTGTGTTTATAAATAATTTTTTGACTAAATTTTTTGACAATGCAGCAAGTCATTCCAACAAAACAGGTAGTTTAGTTGCAGTCTGTTAGTTGCAGTCTGCATTTGACCTATAAAAAGGAATATGAAGAGGAAGGTTCAGGAAAGCCTGGCATTTTAGGAGACAAGAGTACCTTCTTTCATCTTCCAGTTGTTTATCTTTTTGTCCTGTCTAAGGTGTGGCAGGAATGAATGGGTTTTGGCTCTCACAAACAGACACCCTGATGGTGCTGTGAGGAACAGAGAGAGAGGCAGCGGGTCAGCACCGGGGCACGCCGGGACGGGGCGCTTGTTTTCGGCTGGCAGCGGAAGGGGGGGAGTGTGGGAAAGAGGAGAGGGGGTCAGAACGTGCGCACATTCCTCAGGGAAGAGGGTCTTGTTTTTTAATGGGAGGGCAGCTGCACCGGCTACCTTCATACAGGGTTCATTATCAAGGCACAGAGAATGCCCACACTGGAATGTCTTTGTACCCATAGGCTTGCTTTTCTGTTTGTGCTCTGTGTGTGTGTGTGTGTGTGTGTGTGTGTGTGTGTGTGTGTGTGTGTGTGTGTGTGTGTGTGTGTGTGTGAGATGGTTCACTTCTGGGAAATCAGCCACCGCCTGTTAGAAGCGTGCATTCTTTGCATGCGTGTGTGGGCAATTGAGTGTGCACCCTGTTTTTCACCCGTTGTATTGTATTCCCTTCATTAATGTTTAAGCTCCGCTTGAGAAAAAAAATGAATGGAAATCTAATAAGAATGAGAAATTCTTCAAATTCTTTCAACTCCCAATACCCAGAGCATCAACACCAATTGATAACTCATTTTAAATTTGAACCATTTGAAAATGATGTAATGTGGAAAAAAGAACATCAATAAATTGGTAAGCATTCATAAACAGATTGTGGTTTTATGCCTATATTTACAATATAGGACAAACATAAATCATAAATAATAACAAATCCTAAAAACGTTCAAACTGTAGGAAATAAATAAAAGCACAGCTTTATGATGCTGACATTGTGATAATCTTTGACCAGTTTTATTGTTATTACCTTATTGACTGTTATCACAATTGTGGTTATTTCTTGTACAACTTACATAGGCATTTCTACAGCTGGACACATTTGGGCGTCTAATTAAAGGAAATAATAATAATTAATACCTCATTACATTACATTATTGTCATTTAGCACACCCTCTTATCCAGAGTGACTCACATAGGTTTTAGTTTTTATATGTTTCCCATTTATACAGCTGAATATTTACTGAGGCAACTGTGGGCTGAGTACCTTGCCCAAGGGTACAGCAGCAGTGCCCCAGTGGGGAAGCAAACCAGTACGTTTGTGGTTATGGGCTCCGCTCCTTACCACTATGCTACAGTGGTGGACTGCTGCTTTCCCTCAGATTTGGACATTCAGATATATATTTACGCCCATTCTATCAAGTCCCATTTATTGACTGGTCCTATCCTTGAGCTTTATCAGTTGGTCCTATTATTTTCATGTTTTACAGTTTGCAAGCTCCGCTTTATTTCAATGGGAACAGCAGGCAGCAGGTGTAGGAGAATGTCTCAGGCCCATTTAAAAGGGCAGACAGGGTGGGGAACAGAGTGTAATGATTCTCAGTTTGATTCTCAACTGCTGCGGAGACAGGTGAGCTACGCATAGTGTGAATTCAAACACACCCAACCACCCACACAAACACAACCACACACGCACACACACACACATCCAGAGGCGCAGTTTTGCCTGTCATCTCGGCAGCATGAAAGGGGACACTGTTGTGGGGGGGGGGGAGCTGTATTGACTCCCAAACGTGTGAGTAGGCTCCACTGCCGGGTTTCCCACACTATCCCCCCATTCACTGCTCAATATTCTCAGAGAGGGGGAACAATGGAAGTGTGCCGTCAGTGAGGGGGCTGGATAATTGCATTTAATGGACATTCCCAAAGGAACATCTGTGCCAGTGGATGGCTGGGTGTTTAGTGTGTGTGTGTGTGTGTGTGTGTGTGTGTGTGTGTGTGTGTGTGTGTGTGTGTGTGTGTGTGTGAAGACTTGTGGCGAATATTAGGAAATCATGAGAAGATAAAAGTGGGGAAACAGGAGCAGACTGCACATGTAGGTGTTTACGCACATTGTCTTCCACATTTCCAGAAATTCATTCAGGATTCCATGGAAAACAGTAACACGTAGCTCTCAGACCTGACAGTTATATTTGATTGCAGGTGTTTCTGCCAGGTGAAGTGTGTAAAATCTTATCTATATAATTTTACTGATCCCCCTCCTTATGAAGTGGCCACTCTCCCACACACTCCCCATCTGCACAGGCCTTGCCTGGTTGTGACTCAGACGTTCCCAGGTAATAAAAGTCTAATAGCCCGCTTGTGCTGTTTATCAGCCAGTGCTGCTGATATCGGGAGGAGCGTTCCCTCTGTGGAACAGCATGCAGCCAGTTAACCATGAAATTATTGATGTTTCTCTCATTGTTGTGGAGGACGCGCCCACTGGCCTGTGAGTGTGGGAAACCTAATCCAGCCCGGGGCCCATGGCTTTGTAATGCAAATCTCCAGCTATAAATAGAGGAAGGATTCCCTCCACCAGATCACAGCCTGCTCTGCTTCCTCAGAGACACAAGCGTCTTCACTCAATCAAGAATGGCACCTTGCTCCAACAGCACCAACTACATCAACCTCAAGCTCTCAGATAAAGAAAAGCATAAAGTGAGTATCATGATCAGTGTTCACGAAAAAACCTGTGGGTTCCAGCATTAATTAAACCAGTTTGCTTCATTTGGTGTGTTTGTTGAGATCACTGAAATTAACCAGCTTCTCCTTCTTGTGTCAACAGCTGAGAAAGCCGGTGGTGGAGAAGATGCGCAGGGATCGCATCAACAGCTGCATCGAGCAGCTCAAGAAACTGCTGGAGAAAGAGTTCCACAGGCAGGACCCCAACACTAAGCTGGAGAAAGCCGACGTCCTGGAGATGACCGTCAGCTTCCTGAAGCAGCAGCTGCAGCCTCAGCCGGCGCTCAGCCAGAGGGACTACAGGGAGGGCTACTCCCAGTGCTGGAGGGAGACTCTGCACTTCCTGTCTGTCAGCTCCAAGGGAGACGTGCCCCTCCAGCAGCTCCACCGCTGCCACGGCGTCCAGAGAGCCGCCAAGGACCTCTGCGCAACGTCTCCAGCCGTCTCCACGCAAAGCCCTGCCCCGCTGCAGCAGAGCACCGTCGCCAAACAGCTGCTGTGGAGGCCCTGGTAGAGACACTGCAGAGACTCTCACACGGAAACCTGAGGGGAGTTTCACAGTCTCTCAGCGTGTAGGAAATACTCCTTTCCAACTATTCCTGTCATGTGCTTTCTTCACATTGAGTGTGAACAGAGCTGCATTGTGGTGCTCTGTCTCTAATAGAGAAAAATGTAGTGGCCTTTTGTGGCTCATATTAATGACTTCATATTGAAGAATTGTTGAATTTATATGTAAATTGTGCATGATGTGTGGTACGCATGCGAGATGTAACTCTTATGTCACCATGACAAGTAGCAGAAGAGTGCAGTTAAAATCCCTTTGCCTTCCATGAAGATAGTTTGTAAATGTTTTTTATTATTATTTTGATTTAAAAAGAGTTTGCCTTGCAAATTCAGGCGCTGTTTTGAATTCGAAACGTGTATCAAATTTGAACTCCAATAATGTGGAAATTCTGTCATTTCTGTGAAACACCTTCCTTTATTGTGAAATTTCACTGTGCCTTGTGTAAAGGATTTAAAGTAAATTTGATGCTCTTTTATGTTTGTAACACTATGTGTGCTCAAATGTTCAATAAATTGTTGAAATGCAATTACTTCATTTGACTTGCCTCATTTTTCCTTTGCACCGACTTGTTTCCAATCTGTCCTGTGTGTGACAAATGTGTAAAAATTCCCCCTGCTCTTTCTAAATACCCCTCAAATACTGAATTAGTTATCACTATAGTCTACTGTCATTGCAATTAACATATTGGCTATGTCATATTTAAGTTCAGCTTCAGTTCTTTTCGTTTGGTAAAATTAAGTAGACTTGAAACAACACCAAAAATTGAATTAAATGACATATTAAGCACTCACACTTGACCTGACATCTAATTTGTAGCTGTGCAGCACTGACGCTGTTAGTTCAGTTCTATTAGTTGTACAGTATGTGTCAATTACACTAGCATCTGGAATATAATCTCTTATATATATATAAGAGATTTCAAGTAAAAGCATGCTCAACATATTCTTAAGTATGGAAAAAGATGTGTAAAAATTGGAAATCTATATTTTAAAGGCCTGTGGTCTGCATATGCACAGTTCATTTACAATTGCTCTTAACTTTGTGTAACATTTTTAGCACTTGTCACTCTCTGTCATTATTCCTTGTTATGAGTTTGGGAGTTTCTGAAATTCATTTAGAATGTTGTTTAAAATCCTACATAATGAAAGGCCTGCTCTAATTATAAATAAAGGACAACAAAGGTTCTTTGCCTTCCACACAAGTTGACTGTATCTCCATGGAGACAGAACAGTGCTGTTTATGGGTGGCTCTGATCTCAAACTGTTGAAGACGTCACCATTCCAGGCTAAATTACCTTCCTGCCACTGCTGCCTCGGGGCCCACACCTGAGTGTGGAGCTCATGTACTCTGAAGTTTCCCGCACTGCTACCCCAGCCAATCAGGGTGGAGATTGTCACAACAGATGACATCAATGGCTTTCATGTGTGACTGTCACCCTGAGGCAAGGTCTCAGGAAATAATAGGGCTGCTAGTGGGAGCAGCAGATAGAGACAGCTGTGCTTAGCAGACATTCTTACCAAGGCTGACTGATATGGCTTCCAGTTTTTACCTTGCATAATTATACAGCCGGATATCTACTGAGGCGATTACAACAGCAGAGACCTGTCTAAGAACTGAAACAGCAACCTTTGGGTGACATTACATGTATTTAGCGAACGCTGTTAGTCAGAGCAACTTCCAGCACAATGGAACATAAGCGTATCCATTCAAGTTAAATGAGCAACAGTCTCAGACCAGACCCATGAGATGGACCATAGCATAGCATTACTCCTTCCCACTGTGCCACACGGCTGCCCACAGTTGTGCCACCCCTCTTATCCTGTACCCTCTCTTCAAAATGTAGGCATAGTGTTAAGGGCAAAGGTAAAACTTTTCCTATTGTTGCCAGTTGTGTCTTGATACTGCTGGTTATGCTTTTTGATACCAGAACTGCGCTGATCACTGCTGTGCCAGCACAATATGTAAAACCTATGGTGGCAGCTGGATGTAACCTAGCAACTCAAGGTTAACTGTGCCTCAACACCTACATATTATAGTAAACTCAGACAAATAGTAGCCCTGACATTAAGCATGGAAAACTAAAATGAATCTGCTTCCATGTTCTGTGTTACAGGACAGAGAACATTGAAATGACAACAGAGAAGTTATGTAAATTGAACATTAGTCATGTTTGGAATTGCAAACCTCTATGTCCAGTCTGCTATAATTCCAAGACTAACTTGGATAATTGAAAGAAATGTGCTTTATAGGATGAGTACATTTCTTCGGTTTGCTAGCTAGCCACACCATGAAAAGAAATCTGTAGAGGAAAGTTACAATCTACACTTGCGATCGCCATTGCTCATCATGGATTTTAAAGGTTCACTATTTTTGTCAGCGTGAAACTATCCATTATTAAAACAAACTGGCTGTAAAAGAATCGCCTGCAGGTGAGCAGGGAAGCTTTTGGCCATCTTTTCTCAAGATTAAGGACAAAAAATGTTAGCGTGATTTTCAATATACTCTTTAATGACACGTTTTTATCCTGTAGATAGGCTTGCTAGATGACAACTACCTTCAAAAATATGCTGTTGTAATCAACATTTTCTGACATTAAATGTGTTTCCATCAACAGCTGAAGCTTTCAGTGGCTATTGTCCATAAATTGAACAAAATGCCTACCAAATCAATGAAAAACAGTGAGGTAGTCTACATGATCAGCTATACTAATTCTAATTTGTTACAAAAAAGGGTGATGATATTTTTGAAGTGGTTATTATCTTATTCCTATTTATGTCCATATGTGCCTTCAATGCAATATAGGACAGTACTGGTGAAAGGCCAGAGCACAGTCAAATAGCTTTTTAAACTTGCAGAAGTCTAACTTGATTTATTTTGATGATTACAAACCAACATGTCCAGGCTTGAACCATTAATTCTCCAGCTGAACCTCAGGCACATGTCCAATCAGTTGTTTAAAATAAGCAGGAGAAAACCCTTGCATTAATGGGTGATTTAGTGTGGCACGCGTCCTTTGTGTGAGGATGAAAGGGGACAATGGGGAGGGAGTGTGGGAAAGCCTGAGAGAGGCCAGCCTCACACATGCGCCAGTCACCACGGTTCTTTATCTGAGCTGCCTGCCAGCTGTTTCCCAAAGCACAGCCTGGCAAAGCAGCACGCCTAATCCTGTGCTTTACAGTCTGATACAGATGCACTAGTGCATGCACACACGCACACATAAACACGTATGTGTATACATCCACACACAGAGACACACACACACACATGAACACGTATGTATATATATCCACACAGAGAGAGACACACACACACACACACGTGTGCAGAGAAGCAATTTCAAACACACACACAAAAGTATATACTTCTGACATGTATTTGAGGACTTTGCACTGACTAGTTTTCCATCAGTTCAAAAAGGTACATTCAATTACCCTGGATGGAGTTCTGCAACAGTATGTACAATATCAAAAAAGAAAACTCCTCTCCTCGATTATAACTATAATAGATGAAGCTACGCTCTTATCTGATATCATGCTACCTTATAAATATGACGTTATACCTTGCAATTCTAGACTCTCTTTTCACTAGTAATTTATTCCAATCGAAAAAAAGGTTTCAGAAAGGCCATGCATTTGCATTGACATTTTCAAAAGGACGATTTGTACTGTTTACAGCATGGACCTCACATCTTCAAGGAACTTACCCATGTGAACACACTTTGGGGTCGTGATCTAGAACTGTGTGCGCAGTAGAGTTATGACCTATGACCTAATGTAACATTATATGTAGTGCACGCGCGCACACACACACACACACACACATACAGTAGTTAGTGCAATGCTGGATGGTAAAAAGCCTGAAGAAGGTGTCTGCAGGTCAGCACTGCCTATTAATTGATATATGTCATAATGAGGGATTTGATTTCCAGTTTACTCAAATTATGGATATGGTAAAAAAAAAAAGATTTGAGGCAATTGTATATATGAGCATTGTTTATTATAAAATTACTATGATCGTCATGAGATTTAAATGATTCACTTTTTGTAAAGCAAAATACAATCAAGCAACATTGAAACTGGTATCAATACTGACACAGTACACAAACTAATAATCATTTCCTTTACCAAAGGTAACATATGTCCTTAACTTTGAAACACAAATGGCATTCTCAAATGAATGCCATGAATAAATGCTTTCATTGCTAACATCTGTAACTATTTATCAAATAGACATGGAATCAACTCCATTGGAGTTAGGACAGAAGTATGTAAGAACCCTTCTAACTTGAATTCTTCACTCTATGAAAAAATGACATTTAAGTGGCATGGTACCACAGAAAAAGAACAAAACTTTACAATGAAGATATGTTTCAAAACAATACAACAGTGGTCACAAAAACGTGACAACATTTATGGAAAAGCAAAATAGAAGTATTTCCTACAATTCAATTCATCCTTCAATGTGAAGAAAGCACATGACATGTGCACACAGGAATAGTTGGAAAGGAGTATTTCCTACACGCTGAGAGACTGTGAAACTCCCCTCAGGTTTCCATGTGAGAGTCTCTGCAGTGTCTCTACCAGGGCCTCCACAGCAGCTGTTTGGCGACGGTGCTCTGCTGCAGCGGGGCAGGGCTTTGCGTGGAGACGGCTGGAGACGTTGCGCAGAGGTCCTTGGCGGCTCTCTGGACGCCGTGGCAGCGGTGGAGCTGCTGGAGGGGCACGTCTCCCTTGGAGCTGACAGACAGGAAGTGCAGAGTCTCCCTCCAGCACTGGGAGTAGCCCTCCCTGTAGTCCCTCTGGCTGAGCGCCGGCTGAGGCTGCAGCTGCTGCTTCAGGAAGCTGACGGTCATCTCCAGGACGTCGGCTTTCTCCAGCTTAGTGTTGGGGTCCTGCCTGTGGAACTCTTTCTCCAGCAGTTTCTTGAGCTGCTCGATGCAGCTGTTGATGCGATCCCTGCGCATCTTCTCCACCACCGGCTTTCTCAGCTGTTGACACAAGAAGGAGAAGCTGGTTAATTTCAGTGATCTCAACAAACACACCAAATGAAGCAAACTGGTTTAATTAATGCTGGAACCCACAGGTTTTTTCGTGAACACTGATCATGATACTCACTTTATGCTTTTCTTTATCTGAGAGCTTGAGGTTGATGTAGTTGGTGCTGTTGGAGCAAGGTGCCATTCTTGATTGAGTGAAGACGCTTGTGTCTCTGAGGAAGCAGAGCAGGCTGTGATCTGGTGGAGGGAATCCTTCCTCTATTTATAGCTGGAGATTTGCATTACAAAGCCATGGGCCCCGGGCTGGATTAGGTTTCCCACACTCACAGGCCAGTGGGCGCGTCCTCCACAACAATGAGAGAAACATCAATAATTTCATGGTTAACTGGCTGCATGCTGTTCCACAGAGGGAACGCTCCTCCCGATATCAGCAGCACTGGCTGATAAACAGCACAAGCGGGCTATTAGACTTTTATTACCTGGGAACGTCTGAGTCACAACCAGGCAAGGCCTGTGCAGATGGGGAGTGTGTGGGAGAGTGGCCACTTCATAAGGGGGATCAGTAAAATTATATAGATAAGATTTTACACACTTCACCTGGCAGAAACACCTGTAATCAAATATAACTGTCAGGTCTGAGAGCTACGTGTTACTGTTTTCCATGGAATCCTGAATGAATTTCTGGAAATATGGAAGACAATGTACATAAACACCTACATGTGCAGTCTGCTCCTGTTTCCCCACTTTTATCTTCTCATGATTTCCTAATATTCGCCACAAGTCTTCACACACACACACACACACACACACACACACACACACACACACACACACACACACACACACACACACACACACACACACTCACACACACACACACTCATAAACACCCAGCCATCCACTGGCACAGATGTTCCTTTGGGAATGTCCATTAAATGCAATTATCCAGCCCCCTCACTGACGGCACACTTCCATTGTTCCCCCTCTCTGAGAATATTGAGCAGTGAATGGGGGGATAGTGTGGGAAACCCGGCAGTGGAGCCTACTCACACGTTTGGGAGTCAATAGAGCTCCCCCCCCCCCCCACAACAAAGCCTACCATGATAAGCAAGATAAACTCACAGGGCTCTTTAAAGTGTCACACTCCAAAACAGCAGGACTGTAGGATACTGGATAATATGATGAACTGGTTGATATCTTGAAACTTGCACGTAAAATTTGACGTATAATCAAACCGCTCTTTAACTAAATGCACCATTTTGTTTTGGGGAGAAAAGGGTATGGCATCAAAGAGTGTTTCCTTCTTGATACTCCATTTTTATTTTGACTGCTGATATTTCTCTGGAATTGGTACCTGATTGGTACTTGGTTAAATGGAGCAATTTGGTTATATTTATTTAAAACGTCATTTAAATGTTACTAATAATTACTATTTTTATCATCTATGTTGCTTTAACCTATTTTTATGTTTTCCCCAAATTTTGCCAAGCAGCGATGTTGAATTGTGGCTTCATTGTGAAAAGCCATATTATGTAGGTTACGTCTTTAAGGCACGTGGGCTTTAAGGAGCACTTCAAAGGTCCTTCATTTCTCTTAAACAAGCTCACCTAAATCAGCGCAAGATACCCAGCTTTGATTTTTATCCATGAAAACCTTGTCGCGAACAACATTAAACACGTGCTGCTCAGAAAAGGCGTGTGCAGACTGAGATGGAGACTTTCACGCTTTGATATTCAAAGGTGAAAGTTTACGCCCAAGCTGCACGTGCTGAATCCGGGAGTCGCGTGAACCGGTCCTTACATAAACATTTTAAGTTTTTTTTACACTAGTGCCCCCCACCACCATCACCACCACACACACACTTTCTAATTTTAGCGGAGGAATAAGGAAACCGCTCTCGTGGCTGTCCCAGTGGGCGCGCGGGAGCGTAGCTGACTTGCCTGTGTGAGTGCCGGTAGCGCTGGGCTTTCCCACACTCTCAGCAGAGGAAAAAAGGAAGCGTGCCTCAATAAATGTTTATGCTAATTGGAGCGCTGCACAGCGGGAAGCGTTTGATCACAACCGCCAGCAGCAGGTCAGCGTTTCGGGGAGGTGGGGGGAATGGAGTGGGTTTCGGGGCAGGCGCCCGGCACTTCGCGCGCACAGCAATATCTTTCTTCCTCCTCCGACCAAATGACTCCCGTCGCGCCTCAGGTCGGCAGTCGCTAATTGGTGTTATCTATTGTCACAAAGCGTCACTCTCGCTGGCCGCCGAGTGTGGGAAAACTCAAAGGGTTTGATCTCCACGTGGTCAGATGCGGGTCTTACAGTATAAATACAGAGGCGACGGCCTTACCTACCAGCACACTTTTGCATCGTTAATCAATCGCACCCAGTTCGGCTATGGCGCCTTTCACATTACACGGAGTTCTTCCCGAGGACAGTTTCTCCCGCAGAGAAAAGACCAGAGTAAGTGGGCATTATAAGAAATATTTTTTAGAAAATATTTTTGCGATTTTATGTTAATGCTGAATGTATCGTTATTTTTTGTTTTGCAGACAAATAATTGATGCTAATGACTCACTTATTTTTTTAGGTCCGCAAGCCAATTGTGGAAAAAATGCGCAGAGATCGCATTAACAACAGCATCGAGCAGCTGAGGACGCTTCTGCAGAGACACCTGAAGCAACAACTGCCCGGTTCGAAGCTAGAGAAAGCAGACGTTCTGGAGATGGTCGTGAGTTTTCTGAGACAGAGGGTCAAGTCGGGCGCCGACCTTAGCCACCGACAGCGGTTCTCCCAGTGTCTGGACGAAGCCCGCCTCTACCCGTCTCACCGAAGCGACCTGCAGTCACCTGAACCACACGCCTATGAACATTTCCAGGCGAAACCCCTGCAGGGCGGTACTTCAGCAGAAAAGCACCAGAAGCCGGCCTCTGTCTCTGCAAAACAGCCAGTACCGATGACCCAAGAAACACTCTGGAGACCCTGGTAGATTGGACTTGCCTAAATGGTACGAAACTAGAGGAGGACTTTAAGTCAAGCAATCCTCTTATTGTTTGGGAACGTTCTCGTTCCAAAACGTGTTCACCTGGTGGACTTGTTCATCCTTAAACGAACTTTATCGAACTAAGCAACGGGTGAATGTTGTTTTTAATTTACAAAATAGTACTTCATAAAGGACAAATGGCAAATTACAACTGTTGAATAATGCAATGTTTAATATGAAATAAGATATTTCTTTGTGGAAATGATTTATTTTGATATGCGTTTTGTCTGCTGTATGATGCCTAGGGCATTCTTTAAAACTGTATGTATTCAAAGAATAACTTCTTTTTACGTACGTTACGTTACATGCGTCAGATGCTTTTAAGTGTAAGTGTAATTGCTATGTTGATAACACTTGTTGAAATAAATATTTTAATAGTGAATCATTTGCAGCAAACGGGTCTCATTTTATTCTCTGCACAAGGTATACTTTGACAACAACAACAGTAACTTAAGTGATTACGTTGTTTTGCACACTGTTATGCTACGTGTTTAATCAATCCAGGTGGTTGAATTTCATGTCATTCTTACCGCCCAGTAGCTTGCAGTACGATTTTTTTTCGCGTGCCTCGTTGGTGGCTATTATGAAATACGTGTGAAATAAGTGTCATCTCGACATTTTATAAGCTCTGTTGGGGTGCTTTAATGACAACGCGTGTCGAGACAGTCATAGCCATTGATAAGCCTGGTAGTTTTGTTGAGTTCTAGAGCTCTGGCAAAGGCGACTGTCATTCTATTTTGGAGCAAGGACTGTTGGAAGCACGGAAGCCGCTATCTATCAAAAATAAAGACAAATCAAACATTAACCGAGGAATAACAAGTATCTTGAACGCCAGCCAGTAGTTAGCTTTGATAAGCGTGGGGCGGTCCTGGTGGGCTATTGAGCTGACCTGATGATAGTCAGCATCAGGGACAACTACAACTGAGGTAGAAATGCAAAAATATTATTTCTGTGACTCCTATCGTTCTACGACCTCCCGACTCAATTGTACGTAATTTATTCAATTGGTTTCCTCTGTGTTATATTTTAATGACCAATTACATACATCTGTGTGGGCAACAAAAATAAAAGTAGTATAAAATGTAGACAAAACATGATTTTGCAGTGTTGATATGAGCTTTATTTTTCATAGAAACTTATAATACACAAGTTATAAACTGCATTTCCTTTTTACAATAAATAGGTGATACACAGGTAAACAGAGGAAGGTTTGTATAACAAGATACAATTATGCAAATGTTCTCTTCATTGAACATGGCTTTTAATTATACTTTCTCATTTAACATTTCCACTTTTGGAAATAAATATGAAGCAACAGCCTTTGTATCTAGCCTTTTATATGGGCTTTGATTTTTCCGCTGTTATGATGTTAATCATGAAACGAAATGTTTCATTAGCCTTGTGTAACAAGATACAATCTTATCTTCACAGAAGACAAAGTTCTATTTTAGTAATTAAGTTCCATTGTTGAAAATAAAACAACTTCATCATTAAAAAAGTCATTGCTTAAAAACAATATGTAAAGGTTTGCCTTCAGAAAATGCTTCATATTCTTGTAAAAAGAATAAACTACAGTTCAAATCAATGTTACACAATTTATCTGTGATAGATAAACAACAAATTGTAACAACAATCATTAGCTACGTATTGAAATAACAAGATCAATCAATTTGATCTGACATGTTAAAAGTGCTTTCATTAAAAGAAAGTAACGTATTAAATCTCCTGAAGATACAGAAGAGGAACAAAGCTTCCTACAGAATGAAACCTAAAGTCCATGTCAATTCGAAATGGGGAATGGTTTATCAAGGGTTCAGTGGTAAGACTCTACCAGGGCCTCCAGAGGGCGCTGCTGGCTGCAGTCTCCTCTTTGCTGGCAGAGTTGCATGCTGGGGAGCTCAGCTGAGGCAGGACACTGTGACTGCTGCTCTTATCAGAGGAAGGCTTCAGGGTTTGGAAATGGCTCAGCAGTCTTCTCTGGGATGCTTTCTTCACTTCGTAACGTGACAGGAAGTTCACAGCCTCTTGGACACACTTGAAGTAGCCCTCACTGGCAGCTGTAGAGCAGGACATGCTGTTAACTTGCTGGTGCTGGTCCTGCCGTCTCAGGAAGCAAACGGTCATCTCCAGGATGTCGGCTTTCTCCTGCTTGGAGTCAGGATTCTGGTTGAGGAACTCTGGGCCCAGGAGAGACTTGAGCTGCTCGATGCTGCTGTTGATACGATCTCTGCGCATCTTCTCCACCATCGGCTTTCTCAGCTGCAGAAGGAAAACAGCAAAACTGTCAGTTATCTGGTTCCAGAACATGACTTTTATTTGGCAAAATGAATATTTACTTAAAATCACTTATTCAGACATCATATTCTGAATTTACCTTGTTGTTGAGAGTCAGGTACTCCTTGGAATAGTTCATGGCTGCAGTTGCTGTAGGTGCCATGGCTGTTTCTCTGTACTGTAGAGTCAGTCTGATCTGTGCTGGTCTCCCCTCTCCTATTTATAGTCCATGATCTCCATATCAATGTGTGGGTCTTGGTGTTTTTGGAGTTTCTCACAGTGTCCAGCCAATGGGAGAGCTTGGGAGGACAATGAGGAATGCGGAGCTGCCACATGCTGAATGAAGTGCTTACTGCAGGGGGACAATGAGCTGGTCTCAGGGGAGCAGGTGGAGGGGTGGGGGGTGATGGAGAGAGACTCACAGAGCTCTGTGTGAATCTGGGAAAGTGGTGACCCTGTAAAGAGAGCAGATCTGCCGCCTGATGTTGGGATCAATGACAGTGACAGAGGAGACAGAGGAGACAGTCATCACTATAATGCACACGTGTGGGATTGACACACAGCACTAATCATTACAGTATGCTTTATAATCCAAAATGACACTTACATCGCTTAGCATGAAAATTGAGATGAGCTTGGACTGCAGAATTGGCTGCATCATTTTAGAAATCTATACTTAATTACTTTTGTGAACATGTTAATATGTAAATCTATTCATTCTTTCTCCTGTATGTTTACATGTGCCTCTAGTGTTTTCACAATCATGCCAATATATCAAAAGTGTTTACATAACTGATCTCAGAAATTCTGGGATTACATGAGGTGCACCTCTGGAAAAATGAACACATCATTAAGTTTCATAATCACAGTGTCCACCTGTAGGAAATATCAAATGGAAAAAGGAAGAAAAGTGTATTGGCATTTTTGTGTAAAAATCTAAACTGATTATTTAATATTATAGTAATATTTCACACGGCACTTGTCAGGGTTTCAGAGACTGCTTCCTGCAACAACCAGCAGACGTCCAGGTGACAGCCTGTCTGGCCCAGTTGCCTGATAATTCCCCGGATTTCCACCAGAGGGACTGTCTTCTTCTTTCTGCCTAAAATGTTTGTGCCTATTCTAGGCAAATTGTTTTCACCTTTGTGTAATTAGTCTTTATGTGTTTGGTGCTCTATTTAAACCCTGCCTATGGCTTGGTTCCCTGCTCAGTCTTGAGCTGCTCTGTGCTGTGTTCTTTCCTGTGCCCCAAGTTTGTTAGTTTCTAGCCCCTAGTAATCATTATTTGTCTTTTAAAACCTTTCTTTGTTTTTGTATGGTCTCTATCTCTGGGTCCCTCCTGCTCAACTGTTACAGCACTTCAGGGATGCCAAAACATTGTCATACTATTATGACACAGAAAGAAAAATATTATTTTATGTAATATTTATAATATTTTCATTAATTTTAGATACAATCCTTGAGGAGTGTTTCAAAAAGAATAATTATGAAAAATGTTACCGCATGAAATGCTATATGATTTTGTTTGGAGTGACCAGAAACACACTGTTCCAGTGTTCTGAAGGTCATCAGTGAGTAGCCTGACTGCTGGGAGTCCAGATGTCCACAGTCTTTAGGCTGGTAGTTGCTGTGAGTAGAGAACTGCTCTGAGTTTCCCACACTGAGTCCTGTGGGCTGTGGTCAATGCACTACAAGGACAGTCCAGCATACTGAATAGGCCATTAGTGATGGTAATTGGCTCTGTGTTGCAGTAAAAGAGAGAAACTAACAGCAGAGACCATCTGGCGGGAAAGACTGTCTACCGGTGGTCACTCATGCACCAGTATTGCACCCTGAAAAAGGTACATCCTCACAGCTACAGCAATATAATCACAGTCACGCTACAAAATTACACAGTTTGCACTAATCAATGTTTTACAACATGTTTAGATATTGCCTGTTTGGATATCACTTAATTATCAATTCTTAAATGTTTTTCTGTATAATTACTTTTCATAGTGCAGTTTTACCCTGACTTCCCCATAGTAAAGAATGTGGTTTCCTTTTATCCCTTATATGTACAGCCAGGCATCAGGTGCTGGTGGGATTGAGGCTGGTAATGATGCTGGAAGTGTGACTCTGCTCTCCTGAGCTTTCCCACACTCTGCCCATTCAGAAACTCCTGCTGAACAATAGAAGTGTGCCCAGTAAAATGCAAATTTCTTTTCAAGACTAGCAGAGTCTCCAACAAGCCCCCTGGGACAATGCTTGTTAGGCAAATATTCCTTAATACAGAGCCAGATAAACACAAACATTAAGGGAGAATGTGCTCCATCTGTAAGTGTTAATCAGTGCATGGCCTTAAACGGACAACAACCTGCCAGTGATTTTTAACAGTTCTTAATAATCTCTTAATACAGTCAGTAGTACTTGCACATTGGATGACAAAAAGTCAAATTCTCTCTGTCATCATTTGTTGTTCATTTGGGCGGTGTCTTGAGAAAGTTGTTGTGCTTGCCGTTTCATAAAGATTGCTATATGTAATAAATGTCATGTGCACTTAAAAAAATTTTATGGTTTGAAAGTGAAGTTCAGTCTATTCTCTGTTTTTACTCAATGAAACCTCACTTTCTCTGTTTTGTATAAGGACAACCTTTTTGCTATCAAAAACTGTTTATAAAAGCTATTTCACAAATGTCGCGAGATACTCCTATTGCGGTGTAGAGCAAAAAAGTGTAATCGTAACTGAGTTCTCATATGTTCACTTCCAGTGTTTATATGCTAACATAATCACAGTGGTTAAATATGATGACTTTGGTAATTGAAACCTCTCTGTCTGCATGACACATGGACATTCTACCTTGCTACAGACCGTGACTATATTTGTGATGTAAAAAAGCTACAGTTGCAGTGTGGCACACACAAACTGTACTTCATTATTGTTCCTAGTAACTATGAGTTACAGGGTCCATGTCACTCCACACTTGTATGTATTCTTACAGCTCTAAACACAATGTCTTCACAGAAATGAAGCAAAAAACATTAATTTATGGAATTGAAACCTACTGAACTCCCAGTGGTCTGTATTGCCAGGATATAAACCTGTGGATTCAGCAGCTATTGTCCCAGCTGGGCTCTGAGTCTGCGTTCTCCTCTGTTTCCCACACTCCATCCATTAACTGCGCTCAATGCAGGCACAAAGGAAGTGTGTCTTATTACACATCACATTAGCTATGGAGTTTGATCCCACATTGTGCAGGCAGGAGGCCTTACGCCAGGCTGACCACAACAGCACCAGCTGGCCATCGAGCTGATTCACTCAAACACCTGGAACATTTCAGGTGAGTCTGTCACAAATCTTTATGTTTACTAATGTTATGGCTTTTACGTGAAACTAACACATACACTGTGTACTGTAATTAATGTTGAGAAGAACACCAAAAGAACATATGCAATATGTCATAAAAATGTTTTCAGTAATGAATATTTGGTTGACTTGGTTTGCTATATCTGCATTGTTTTTAAATTCCTATTATGAATATGATTGCAAGTATAATGATGTTGATGATTGATATTATTAGTTATAGTAGAAAATGTAGTTGTATTGTTAGTGTTATGAAAATGAACTTACATGTTGAAGGTTAGCACAATGATTTAAGAAATCATTGCTTTTTACTTTGAATTTGAAATGAGGAATGAAGCAGTTATTTCATTTTCTAGACTTTTTGTTTATTGATATTTTCTTGACATTAAATGAGTAACCTCCCAATGTCTTCACAACATCAAGAGTTGTTTACATCAATGAAAATGATAACATTTGCAATGTCAAACAATCAATTCTTGACTTCACTTTTTCCCTTTACACAATAAATGCATACTTTCATATTCTGCCCAACATGGGTGAGGATTTTGTCTTATACACATATGGAGTCTCCACAGAAGACAACATTTCCATCAATCAGCTAAATAATTTCAGAACTTCCTCAGAGTTACATATTCGTCATGATCTGACACAACAAAAGAAATTACTTTAAAGGAATGTAATAGGCATTATGCCGATACACAAGTTGTATACATAGACACAATGTTTTCTATTAAGCAATTTAAATGCTACACAATCAGTTCTTGACTTCACAGAAGTTTTTTCCTTCCACAATCAATAATTAATTGTTACTGTCCATGAAAATGCACAATTTGACATGCCATGCAGAATGTGGTCTAAGACCACATGTAATTCAAATATGGAGTCTCCACAGAAGACAAGATTTGATTCATATTCAAATAAATTCAAATATTCAAATAAATCTAGACCCATGATATTTCATCTGCAAAAAATGCACATTCTCATTTTTCAGAAGGCACCTATGCCAATACTCAAGTTCCAGATGATGACATAACGTTTTAAATTAAGCATTTTAAAATGCCACAAAATTCAAACTTGACTTCATAGAAGTTTTCTTTCTTTGCTGACACAATCAGAACAAATATGTTCAATTAAAAGCCCATATAATAACAAGTGCATGAAACGCACATATAGAGTCTCATCAAAAGAATGAATAGTGATCAGTCATCATTAATTATCTTCATAAAAATTAAGTTTTTAGATGAAATAGGATATGTTACAAGAAACATCTACAATATGTAATATCAATCACTGAGTAGCAATACGTTTTACTCTCAATGATAACTTCTCTTAACAAAAGTAATACAATGAACCTCCTGCTAATGCAGAATTGGAAGAAACCTTCCTACATCCAGAGAATTGCTGTTTATGCCCATCTGTGAAAGGCACATTCAATTCTGTTTTCTGACAGTTCAAAGACAGTCTGCAGGACTCTACCAGGGCCTCCAGAGGGCGCTGCTGGCTGCAGTCTCCTCTTTGCTGGCAGAGTTGCATGCTGGGGAGCTCAGCTGAGGCAGGACACTGTGACTGCTGCTCTTATCAGAGGAAGGCTTCAGGGTTTGGAAATGGCTCAGCAGTCTTCTCTGGGACGCTGTCTTCACTTCGTAACGTGACAGGAAGTTCACAGCCTCTTGGACACACTTGAAGTAGCCCTCACTGGCAGCTGTAGAGCAGGACATGCTGTTAACTTGCTGGTGCTGGTCCTGCCGTCTCAGGAAGCAAACGGTCATCTCCAGGATGTCGGCTTTCTCCTGCTTGGAGTCAGGATTCTGGTTGAGGAACTCTGGGCCCAGGAGAGACTTGAGCTGCTCGATGCTGCTGTTGATACGATCTCTGCGCATCTTCTCCACCATCGGCTTTCTCAGCTGCAGAAGGAAAACAGCAAAACTGTCAGTTATCTGGTTCCAGAACATGACTTTTATTTGACAAAATTAATATTCCCTTAAAATCACGTATTCACATGTCATATTCCGTATTTACCTTGTTGTTGAGAGTCAGGTACTCCTTGGAATAGTTCATTGCTGCAGTTGCTGTAGGTGCCATGGCTGTTTCTCTGTACTGTAGAGTCAATCTGATCTGTGCTGGTCTCCCCTCTCCTATTTATAGTCCATGATCTCCATATCAATGTGTGGGTCTTGGTGTTTTTGGAGTTTCTCACAGTGTCCAGCCAATGGGAGAGCTTGGGAGGACAATGAGGAATGCGGAGCTGCCACATGCTGAATGAAGTGCTTACTGCAGGGGGACAATGAGCTGGTCTCAGGGGAGCAGGTGGAGGGGTGGGGGGTGATGGAGAGAGACTCACAGAGCTCTGTGTGAATCTGGGAAAGTGGTGACCCTGTAAAGAGAGCAGATCTGCCGCCTGATGTTGGGATCAATGACAGTGACAGAGGAGACAGAGGAGACAGTCATCACTATAATGCACACGTGTGGGATTGACACGCACCTCAGCACTAATCATTACAGTATATTTTATAATTCAGGATGGCATTTATGTCTCTTTCAATGGAAACTAAGATGAGCTTGGATTGCAGAATTGGCCGCATCGCTTTCGAAATCTTTCTTTATCTGTTTTCATAAATGTGTTATTAATACTTTTTCTTGTTCACTTGTAAGTGCCTGTAATTCAATTTGCTGTGTCAGCCATCCTGGGTGACAGTGACATTTCATACTTCACTTTATGCACACGAATACATTGTGATTCCTGTACAGAATTCAAATTAAAGTAATAGTTTCATAGCCAATGTTTCTAATATTTTAGATGAGTACCCTGTATTCATGAGGAGGAGACAGCCATCATTATAATGCATATGTGTGGGACTGACACACTTTTTGAATACTAAGCGTTACAGTGTGTTTTATGATACAAGATGACAAGTACTTCACTTAGTAGACTGTATTATGTGCCTGCATGTATGTACCTGTATTGTACTGTGTTTTTGAGTCATCTTGAAATGGATTGACAGATGAGATATCAAAACACATGCATTGGTGTATACTCAGAAAATGGTCCTGTGTGCTATAGTTTAAGATAACTGTTGCCATGTTAGACAGATACCTTGCTTGTAAAATCATAGATTGTAATAAATTAACCTCTTCCCATCAATGGGCAGCAAATGCAGTATAAAGTTCTGGAGTAAGCCTAAAGATGATGCCTTTAAGAACAAGATTAGATTTCCTGATCTGTTGGTCTCGAAGGGTAAGTGCAGGTTAAGTTCTTACATAGATATGGGAATAATTTATAGAATGATGTGTGAGGTGCATGCTCAGTATGTCCTGTTTTTAAGTGTGGGAATCCAGATGACACAGATGTGTCCACAGTCTTTATAGTGTCAGTGAGTAGAGGAGCACTCAGTTTCCCACACTAAGTCTTGTGCGCAGTCGTCAATACGTGACAAAGGCACTTTATTGTGTTCAATTAGCCTTTAGCAATGGCAGCTGACTGGGACAGCCTGGTGTTAGAGACCATCTGGAAGCAAAACTACCTGTGCCTACCCATAAACCTATGCGGCACTTTAACCATTTATGATTTCAGCAAAGGAAAACATTCAAGTTCATTCTTAAACAGTGAGAGTTTATCAGTAAAATAAGCATGTTCTCTAAAGGGACAACCAGCCAATAAGTTAATTTGTCTTACAGTGAAGGATATGGTTGGACCTTACCATGAGAAAATGGAAAATTGAATGACTGGACTGAAAACTTGCTAGGATCTGAGAAAATCCTCATGATTTTAGATTTTGACAACAAAAGAATCAAGAGCAATACAGACATTGTTAGACCACCATCAGCGTTTACTTCAGTACATTCTATTGTGTATTTGCGTCACAGAAACCATTACCCAGGGACATTTTCACATGCACCATTTATATAATTTGTCTCCTTGCCACGCACTTTTTATGTTTTACTTTACTTTTTTACTTTTTATGTTTTACTTTTTTTTTACTTTTTATGTTTACTTTACTTTTTTACTTTTTATGTTTTACTTTACTTCTTTTTACTTTTTATGTTTACTTTACTTTTTTTACTTTTTATGTTTACTTTTTATTTTTACTTTACTTTTATGTTTTTATGAAAATATCTTTTTCTCCGCTGTATTTTTTACCTCTTATAGCTGGGACTGAGCCCATAGTTTTCCCATAATCCCCCTCTCCGGTCTGATACAGCAGGTGCTGATGGGAGTGATGCTGGAAGTGTGACTCTGCTCTCCTGAGCTTTCCCACACTCTGCCCATTCAGAAACTCCTGCTGAACAATAGAAGCATGCTCAGAGACATGTAAATCAGGTCCAAGGACATATGTGTCAAGTGAATCATTTAAATGTAGTGCCAAACATTTCACTAAAGGTTTATTTTTTCTCAACATGTTTGCAGGTCATTGCATTGGTTGGAATCTAAGAGAAAGCCAGCATTAAAACTATAAATAGCTTGCATGTCTGATCATCCTGTCTTTTTTAAATGAGTGATAAATCTTGAAGAACATGGACAGTGGTTTAATTAGCAGATTCTCATCAGAATCATCATCTGTGAGTTGTTTTCCTGTTTTATTGAATCTTGACTTGGAGATTGATGCAAGCTCACAAATAATAATATGACAACGAGCCTTCATGTTTCTATGACATAAGGATTTTATTTTAAAAAATGCTAAACATGCCCTCCTCCAGTCTGGCAGACAGTATGCCAGCATTAACAGACTCAGTCTCTGCTGGGTCCTCAGCAGAGAGGAGTCAGTTGTGATGTAACACTCACAGGACATAAGCAATTTACTCATTTAATGCCATCTGCTCAATATGCGTAATCCCCCTGGATAGTAAGACACCCTTATCCAGGACAACCTGCCTATGTGTGTTTGGTATAGCTGGATATGTTCAGGTGAAGCGTCTTGCTCAAGGGCACAGTGGTAGTGCTCTGGCCAGGAGTCAGACCTGCAATCTTAGTCTATGAGCCCAGCTACTTAGTCGCCACCCAACTTTCTGAACTTTGATATTCTTCTCTCTGAATGCAGTGGATAGAAACCAGCCAGCTCAGGCACCACTGTTCATCCCCCAGTGGTCTTCACAACACAGGTTTTGCTCTTAGTAGATATTTTCCGTTTTAATGAAGGTTCGAAACTGCAGTCCCACTCCTTGCTTCACTTACAGCTGACAATGTACTCTTTACTATGCATGTAAAGCAATCTCAGTGCTGTACAGGCTTGGGGTTTGCCCTCCTGAACCACAGTTTGAGAGGTGGAATCAGCAGGATAGGTGCAATGTTGGATATGCTGCATTTCAGTTCAAGAAGTTATGTGGCAGGGTGGATTTGCAGATTTGAATTTGTATATTTTGAATAAAGCCATCTTATTAATGACTGATATGTGATTATATTATACTCCATTACAAATATTTAAAAGGATTAATGTTGAATTAGAATTGAATTTTTGGTTTGTCGCTCTCTGTGAGATGTGCTTGTGATAGCAATAGCAGCTTGTATCTTGTCCCTTGTCCTTATCCATGCAAATGCAGATGCAAAGCTATGAGTACTTTTATACCTCGCTTTAAATCAGGTTTGAGACTATTAATAAATGAATGAAAAGTCTAAATTACACGCTTTGATGTGATCAAACGGTTTTATAAATATACGTTAGTGACAGCTGTAATGTCCAATGTGTGGCGACCAACAGGTGAGCCTGAAGCCATACTCCAGAACAGACTGATGTACATTTAAAGAAAGTTTATTGAGGTGTTACAAGTAAATAATTAAAACAATTTAAAAAAATACTATCCAAATATTGTTCCAAAGGTCATTCATTCAACATACTTAAACAACAAAAGAAACTCTTAAAGCACACTGAAACCAAGTTAAATTTGATAAAATATAAAAAAGAGTTTAAAAAATTCTCATCAGAAAGAGCATAACTGCAATATATGCATTGGCATACAAAAGATAACATTTCTCCTTTGTACAAAGGAAGAGTAGTTTCATTAGCATTGCTGCATTCAGGCAGCAGTTCTTATTTAATACATGCATGTTTCCAATATTCATATATAATGACAAAACAATTGCTCAGCAAAGATCTGCTTTTATATAATGCACATGTGATCAATATTGATCACATTCATAATTTAGTTGGTAAAAAAATGAGAATAACCGTCATGACGGCATTTTTAACCTAAACTAATCTGTCTTTACAAAAGACCCTTGAAATTCAACCTATGGATAAAAAGCACCATTTCTGCATCAAGGCAAAAAATGCATTTAGAAAATTTAACTATTACAAAGGCATTATTTAAAAAGCAGCATTTTTCTTCACTCTTAGTTCAAGTATTAGGCTGGTTTTGCTGTATACAGCAACTAAAAAAGTCTAAATTCTTGTTCAAACCCATCGCTAGGCTTGCAGTGCAGATTTAAATTGGTTGGGGTCAGTAGAGTCTCCTGTGGGCGTTGTCTTGACGAACTGTGACCTGCCGACCACTTGGACTCTTCTCCATGCCCCCTGACCTCTGACCTCCAGGGGTCACTGCTGGCAACACAATGGTGCCACATCTTCATCAGGGGAAGGAAAGAAGCGCAGGGTCTCCCGGGTGCACTTGGAATAGCCGTTGTGGAACAGGACAGCCTTTCTCAGGGCGAAGAAGGACAGTGTCTTCTCCCAAATGTCCGAGGTGGGCACCCCGTTCTGAAGGTGTCCCTCCAGAGTTGTCTTCAGCTTCTCCACCCCACTGCAGCACTTCCTCTCCAAGCTCATGATTTTACACCTGCAGGAGCAGAGAAAAGCAGCATCAGCACCATGTCCTCACAGTACATTCCGCAACGAATTATTGTCTTCAGTAAAATTATGTTGTTCGTTGCCAATAATGAACAAATGGATATTCAGTAATAATTTGCTCTGAACTTACAGTGTCTGCTGGTCCTTCATGGTGCTCAGGTACTTCGCCAGTTTTATGGTTTGGAAGTCCGGTTGTGGCAAGTTTTCGCAGTACTGCGATTTTGACTTGCTGTTCAACCACAGCCGACATTTATAGGGTTCAGGCCAGGTTTGGTTCTCACACTCTGGAGCCAATCAGAGAGCTCCGATCATGTGACAATACTTTGGAATGAATAGCTCCTATTAATGGGGGATATAATGGCTCAAATCCCGGCGAACAGGTGGGAGGGTGTCTCTTTAATGCCTTCTGTCAATCAAGTGACATATTGGTGGCTGAGAAAGCGTGTGAACATGTCGCTTGTCCTGATTCCACTGCTTCTCTGTGGATTGTACGTGGTGGGAAAGTGCGTCCAAACATCTGCCAGGGGATAACACGCGATCCATACACATCCAGATGTATACCAATCTTACATCTCACTCTGTCAGGAGAGACAGCGTTCTTATCTGAAATGCTATTCAAATTTCAATTTAGGTTAAAATAATATTGATCATATATGAGTGTACTTTACATTGAATTAAGACAGTTCAACAACTGTACCAAAAAATTAAATAAATAAATGATGAAAATATCATTGTCAAAATTACAAAGGGTGCTTTCACAAATAGGACCAAGTAGTCCAGGATTCATGACTAGTAAAGCAAAACAATGACATATATGGCATAGTCCTCAGCAAACACACTTATGGCATTATTAGCGTGTTATATAAATTAGACATCCTTTAAATTAACCCATTCATGTCTTCCCTCCAGCAAAGGGGGAAAAAATCTGTGCTGTTTATAAATTCATATGTTTAAAAAATACAATAACTATTTTCTCACTCATTCTAAAATCACTAATATTATTATATTGCACGAATAAATCAATAAATTGGTTCATAAGTAAATAAATAAATAAATAAATAAATAAATAAATGTTTGTTGTGCTGAAGCTCTCTCTGTGAGAGCTAGCTCTCTATGATCCAGATGGTGCGCCAGCGATCTCTTGCCTCCTCCCCCTCTTCTGTGCACATGGGTACTCGGGAGGGGCAGAGGGCGCACGGTCAGCAGTGCTTTGTGTAACCGGGCACACTTCCTTTGTTGGGGTGTCCAATGTCATTAATACAGAAGTGTGGGAAACTGCTCGACCGCGCGACTCCACGTTTGAAGAGGGGCGGGTGGCTGGGAAACGGCGGGCTTCGCGCAGGGCAGCCGGCGGTGTGCGGTCGCGACGTGCGCAGCGCGGCACTCCGACACCTGAGCTCTCCGCGACATCAAAGGGGACGCCAGGGCTGTCGCTTTACACTCGTGCGCAGACATACTACAGCTGATGCTGTGGAGACGATCCTAATTGCCTCGGGGTTGAAATTTCAGTCGTGTTTCTTTAGGATGAGGAGCGACACGAATACGTTTTTAGACACACAAATAAGTGACAGACGTAAACTAATATGAGGTGAGTCACAATAATTACCTTTGTAATGAATGAAACAGTAAATGCAAATTTCATATACACACACTTAAAACGAGAAAAAAATTGATATGTCGTTTTTTCCACATTGAGAGTATTGAAAGAAATAGATGCTAATCTCTATACAAGTAAAGAATAGAGACAACTATTGAAGTCATTGCATCTTTATCCCTCCCATAGTTGTCAGTTCTCACACCCAGCCCCACTCACACGTGTACTCTATACTGGAGCTTGTTGTGGGCTGTCATTGTCTTTGATCCAAGCTGCAGGTGGCGGATTGTCCTCTGGTCAGCACTTTCCCAGATTCACACAGTGCCCTATGCTTGTGTCACAGGAGTCTGTGTCAGAAATTTTGAGAGCTGTCAAGACCATGACCAAAGAAACCACACCAAAACACACCAAGTCTGTCAACATATAAAAACTGAAAGCGATGTTTATGAAACAGTAATATTAAAATCACCAGCTATTTACTCAGAAAGGACAGGAAAGGGAAACGTTTATAAATGCCTCCTTTAAAGGTGATTGAGGGGCACATATTCATAAAAATAAAGAATTTGACAGTTCAATGATTCAGTGATTAAAAAACATGGTGTGGCTTGGTTACTTTTCAGAACCTGACTAATTTAAAATATTTCTGAAATATTCTTATTTATGAAATGAAACTTATGTCACAATCTTGACAAAATCTTCCACAGACTATGTGCTGATTTATCACTTACAGCAGGAGCACATTGTCTCTCAGTGTTTGTGTTTATCTGTATTAAGGGAATATTTGTTCAACAAGCATTATCCCAGGGGGCTTGTTGGAGACTCTGCTGGTCTTGAAAAGAAATTTGCATTTTACTGGGCACACTTCTATTGTTCAGCAGGAGTTTCTGAATGGGCAGAGTGTGGGAAAGCTCAGGAGAGCAGAGTCACACTTCCAGCATCATTACCAGCCTCAATCCCACCAGCACCTGATGCCTGGCTGTACATATAAGGGATAAAAGGAAACCACATTCTTTACTATGGGGAAATCAGGGGGAAAAATTCACAAGGAAAAGGTACTTGATAGAAATATGTAGATGATTAAGTGAAAAGTTTCAGTGACTTTGGATATGTATAATTTGGTGTTGACAAACACAATACCTACATGTTGAAAACAAGTTGAAAAAGATCAGTACAAATTTGTAATTTTGTAGTGTTACTGGGAAAATATTACTGTGGCTGTGAGGCTGTACCTCAGTCAGGTGAAGTAATACAGATACATGAGTGACCACCGGTAGACAGTCTTTCCCGCCAGATGGTCTTTGCTGGGAGTTTCTCTGTGAACTGCAACACAGAGCCAATTACCATCACTAATGGCCTATTCAGTATGCTGGACTCTCTTTGTAGTGCATTGACCACAGCCCACAGGACTCAGTGTGGGAAACTCAGAGCAGTTCTCTACTCACAGCGACGACCAGCCTAAAGACTGTGGACATCTGGAGTTATAGCACCCTGCACACTGGCCACTTTCAGAACAAAACAGTCTGAAAATGTGTGTTTGAACTCACTCCTGAAGAAATTGCAATATTTAATATCAGAATAATTATTTTTAATCAGTGATAGTTGATGTAGAATAATTCATATAAAACAATGACATTAAAAACATATATAATTGTTATTGTACAATGTATTTCATGCCTATAAATGTTATATGTTATATATATGTGATAGAAGATGTATCTATTTGTGACCATAAGACAAAGCAGTGATGTAAAGAAATTAATTATATTAACAGAATAATACATTTTATTTTTGCACAAACATAAACATGCAGTAGATTAATTATTCTGTTTGTGCCAACCTATAGGATTGCACTGTGATTTTGAAAATTCACAATGTATTTGTGTGTTATGAAACATATAAGGAGTGTTTTCTGAATAGCAGCAACCTTGGATACTGGAACACACTGTAATATTTAGTGCGTTTGACTTGTGTCAATCCCACACGTGTGCATTATAGTGATGACTGTCTCCTCTGTCTCCTCTGTCACTGTCATTGATCCCAACATCAGGCGGCAGATCTGCTCTCTTTACAGGGTCACCACTTTCCCAGATTCACACAGAGCTCTGTGAGTCTCTCTCCATCACCCCCCACCCCTCCACCTGCTCCCCTGAGACCAGCTCATTGTCCCCCTGCAGTAAGCACTTCATTCAGCATGTGGCAGCTCCGCATTCCTCATTGTCCTCCCAAGCTCTCCCATTGGCTGGACACTGTGAGAAACTCCAAAAACACCAAGACCCACACATTGATATGGAGATCATGGACTATAAATAGGAGAGGGGAGACCAGCACAGATCAGACTGACTCTACAGCACAGAGAAACAGCCATGGCACCTACAGCAACTGCAGCAATGAACTATTCCAAGGAGTACCTGACTCTCAGCAACAAGGTAAATTCAGAATATGATGTCTGAATAAGTGATTTTAAGTAAATATTCATTTTGTCAAATAAAAGTCATGTTCTGGAACCAGATAACTGACAGTTTTGCTGTTTTCCTTCTGCAGCTGAGAAAGCCGATGGTGGAGAAGATGCACAGAGATCGTATCAACAGCAGCATCGAGCAGCTCAAGTCTCTCCTGGGCCCAGAGTTCCTCAACCAGAATCCTGACTCCAAGCAGGAGAAAGCCGACATCCTGGAGATGACCGTTTGCTTCCTGAGACGGCAGGACCAGCACCAGCAAGTTAACAGCATGTCCTGCTCTACAGCTGCCAGTGAGGGCTACTTCAAGTGTGTCCAAGAGGCTGTGAACTTCCTGTCACGTTACGAAGTGAAGACAGCGTCCCAGAGAAGACTGCTGAGCCATTTCCAAACCCTGAAGCCTTCCTCTGATAAGAGCAGCAGTCACAGTGTCCTGCCTCAGCTGAGCTCCCCAGCACGCAACTCTGCCAGCAAAGAGGAGACTGCAGCCAGCAGCGCCCTCTGGAGGCCCTGGTAGAGTCCTGCAGACTGTCTTTGAACTGTCAGAAAACAGAATTGAACATGCCTGCTATACACGGGCATAAACAGCAATTCTCTGGATGTAGGAAGGTTTCTTCCAATTCTGCATTAGCAGGAGGTTTAATGTTATACTTGTATTAAGAGAGTGCACCAGTGAGACTAATAAGTACTCCTATTAACTGATCAATATGAAATATTGTAGCTATTTCTTGCCCAATAAGAAGCATCTGTTTTACGTAAAAAAAAAGGTCACACTCATGAAGATGCTTGATGACAGCTAATCAAATTTACTCCAGGCGAGATTCTATATGTGAATTGTTTCTGCCCATATTGGGCATTATCTGATTATACATGTTCTAATTATGTTAGCAAGAAAACTTCTATGAAGGAAAGGATTATGTAGCATTTATAAATGCTTTATGGAAATCATTATGTCCACACCTGGAACTTAAGTAATGGCAGAATGACCTGTTAATTTCATTGAAAGGATATAATATAATGTGTGTGAAAATTGGAAAGGGGTAATTTTTTGAAACAGAAGTATGATTCTAAAGTAATTTGATTATTATGACTGGATGACGTCTGATCTCCTGTGGAGATTGATGTGGAAATGATATGCACTGTTAACCCACATTGGGTGTGGTATCTCTCATGCATTTTGTGGGCATGAACAATTACTTTCTGATTGTGTCAGAAAATGAAACAAAAATCTTCTGTGAAGTGGAAATTTGATTGTGTAGCATTTTTAATTGCTTAATTGTAAATGTCGTGTCCACATCTGAAACCTGAATATTGGCATAATACCAGTTAAATTCCTTCAATGGATTTTCTGTATTATAATATGACAGAACATGGCAAATATGTAAGCTTGAGGAAACCATCATGTTTCTAAAGTCATTTGATTTTGACTGAAGAGAATGTTGTCTTCTGTGTAGACTGTATATGCAAATGAGATGAGATCTTTATCCATGTTGGGTATAATTGATGGTATGATAATGGAACTGCTGTTACCTTCATTGATCCAGTCTGGATATTCAGTTTGTATGATGTGAAGACATCAAGAGGTTATTCATTATTATTAATGACAAGACAAGAGGAATAAAGAAAAAAGTCTTGAAAATGAAATAACTGCTTCCTTCATCATTTCATAATCATTTCATAATCTCTCAAATCATTGCGCCATCCCCAAAATGTAGGTTCACTCAAAACATATTAACATAATAATACAAACAATACTAGTGCTACTATCTTTATGACTAGAATTAATTAATAAACTTAAGCATCATATTGTCAGTCATATTCATAATTAGAATTAAAACACCTAAAGAAACAAAAAGAAGAATTTAGACAGAGCAAAACAAGACCACCAAATAATCACTACTAACAACATTTTTTAAACATACTATGTATTTTTCATTTGCTTTAATGTCAACATTAATTACAGTACAGTGCATGTGTTAGTTACACGTAAAAGCCATAAGATTAAGAAACATGCAGATGTGTGACAGACTCACCTGAAATGTTCCAGGTGTTTGAGTGAATCAGCTCGATGGCCAGCTGGTGCTGTTGTGGTCAGCCTGGCGTAAGGCCTCCTGTCTGCACAATGTGGGATCAAACTCCATAGCTAATGTGATGTGTAATAAGACACACTTCCTTTGTGCCTGCATTGAGCGCAGTTAATGGATGGAGTGTGGGAAACAGAGGAGAACGCAGACTCAGAGCCCGGCTGGGACAATAGCTGCTGAATCCACAGGTTTATATCCTGGCACCACAGACCACTGGGAGTTCAGTAGGTTTCAATTCCATATTTTAATGTTCTTTTTCAAATCCATAAAGACATGATGTTTATGGCTGGAAAGCTGTATGCAAGTGCTGAGGGCACATGATTGTGCATCTCATAGTTACTGTTAACAAAAATAAAGTACAGTTTATACAGTGCACACTGCAGCTGTAGCTTTCTGACATCACTGGCATAGTCAAAGTCTGTAGTGAGGTAGAATGCACCTGGGAAGAGAGGAAATCACATTAAATCATTTTGATTATGTAAACATTTAAACCCTGGAAATGAAATGCTGAGAACATAGTTACAATTATGATTTTCTGCTCAAATGGCAAAATAAAAGTAACAGGCAACATTGCAAAATGTCTGTTCTAAAAAGTCTTCGGAAAAAAAGTTTATGTTGCGTATATACAAAACTGACAAAAAGAGGTTCCAATTATTTAAAAATACAGATTGGACTGGATTTCATAGTTTTTATTTTTAAACCATATTATTCTGTTTTGACATCACATGACAACATTTGATAAATGTAACTTAATATGAAACTGCTATCAGATTAACAAGAAGTGATGATCAAGAGATGATTTTGTTTTTTCATCCAATGTGCCAGTACAACTGCCTTTTTGAAAGAATATTAAGAACTGCTGTAAATTGCTGGCAGGTTCTTGTCCCTTGATCAGTACATGAGACCATGTACTGATTAACACTTAGAGATGGAGAACATTCTCCCTTAATGTTTGTGTTTATCTGGCTCTGTATTAAGGAATATTTGCCTAACAAGCATTGTCCCAGGGGGCTTGTTGGAGACTCTGCTGGTCTTAAAAAGAAATTTGCATTTTACTGGGCACACTTCTATTGTTCAGCAGGAGTTTCTGAATGGGCAGAGTGTGGGAAAGCTCAGGAGAGCAGAGTCACACTTCCAGCATCATTACCAGCCTCAATCCCACCAGCACCTGATGCCTGGCTGTACATATAAGGGATAAAAGGAAACCACATTCTTTACTATGGGGAAATTAGAGTAAGCATTGACTAGAAAGAAGAAAGTTGACAGAAATACATTTAAAAATGGATGATTAAGTGAAAAGCTTCAGTGATTTTGGATATATATTTTTTTGGCATTTACAAACACAATACCAGAGAATGCTGAAAAAGATTGATTGGTCCAAACTTAATTTTTTAGTATTACTGTGATTATACGGTTGTGGCTATGACAATATACCTTCTTCAGGTGAAGCAGTACTGATGCATGAGTGACCACCGGTAGATAGTCTTTCCCGCCAGATGGTCTCTGCTGGTAGTCTTTCTCTTTTACTGCAACACAGAGCCAATTACCATCACTAATGGCCTATTCAGTATGCTGGACAGTCTTTGTAGTGCATTGACCACAGCCCACAGGACTCAGTGTGGGAAACTCAGAGCAGTTCTCTACTCACAGCGACGACCAGCCTAAAGACTGTGGACATCTGGACTCCCAGCAGCCAGGCTACTCACCGACAACGTTCACAACAGCATAGACCCTGAAACAGTCTGTTTCCAGTCACTCATCACAAAATCACATGGCATTTCAGGCAGTAATATATTTTTCATAATTGTTCTGTTTGAATGAAAGATGAATGCAAGATGTCTATATCTAAAATATTGGCAGCATGTAATAGGTTAACTATATTCACATGCTTTCATATATCTGAATCAGAATAAAAACACTGAAAATGAGGCAATATTTACTTTTGTGCATATTTATTCATAAATTAAAAATAATTATTTGTAAGTCTATTTAGGACAATTTGACTGACTGACAAACATTTATTTCTCTGTGTCAAACTTTCATCCAGGACGACCCAAAAAGCAGTTCAAAATATACATTTACATAAGCAATAGATATGTCTCTAAAACCATGGAGCTAGTTCTTCAATCCAATCCAATCTTAGTTTCCATTGAAAGGGACATAAATGCCATCCTGAATTATAAAATATACTGTAATGATTAGTGCTGAGGTGCGTGTCAATCCCACACGTGTGCATTATAGTGATGACTGTCTCCTCTGTCTCCTCTGTCACTGTCATTGATCCCAACATCAGGTGGCAGATCTGCTCTCTTTACAGGGTCACCACTTTCCCAGATTCACACAGAGCTCTGTGAGTCTCTCTCCATCACCCCCCACCCCTCCACCTGCTCCCCTGAGACCAGCTCATTGTCCCCCTGCAGTAAGCACTTCATTCAGCATGTGGCAGCTCCGCATTCCTCATTGTCCTCCCAAGCTCTCCCATTGGCTGGACACTGTGAGAAACTCCAAAAACACCAAGACCCACACATTGATATGGAGATCATGGACTATAAATAGGAGAGGGGAGACCAGCACAGATCAGACTGACTCTACAGCACAGAGAAACAGCCATGGCACCTACAGCAACTGCAGCCATGAACTATTCCAAGGAGTACCTGACTCTCAACAACAAGGTAAATTCAGAATATGGTGTCTGAATAAGTGATTTTAAGTAAATATTCATTTTGCCAAATAAAAGTCATGTTCTGGAACCAGATAACTGACAGTTTTCCTGTTTTCCTTCTGCAGCTGAGAAAGCCGATGGTGGAGAAGATGCGCAGAGATCGTATCAACAGCAGCATCGAGCAGCTCAAGTCTCTCCTGGGCCCAGAGTTCCTCAACCAGAATCCTGACTCCAAGCAGGAGAAAGCCGACATCCTGGAGATGACCGTTTGCTTCCTGAGACGGCAGGACCAGCACCAGCAAGTTAACAGCATGTCCTGCTCTACAGCTGCCAGTGAGGGCTACTTCAAGTGTGTCCAAGAGGCTGTGAACTTCCTGTCACGTTACGAAGTGAAGACAGCGTCCCAGAGAAGACTGCTGAGCCATTTCCAAACCCTGAAGCCTTCCTCTGATAAGAGCAGCAGTCACAGTGTCCTGCCTCAGCTGAGCTCCCCAGCATGCAACTCTGCCAGCAAAGAGGAGACTGCAGCCAGCAGCGCCCTCTGGAGGCCCTGGTAGAGTCCTGCAGACTGTCTTTGAACTGTCAGAAAACAGAATTGAATGTGCCTTTCACAGATGGGCATAAACAGCAATTCTCTGGATGTAGGAAGGTTTCTTCCAATTCTGCATTAGCAGGAGGTTCATTGTATTACTTTTGTTAAGAGAAGTTATCATTGAGAGTAAAACGTATTGCTACTCAGTGATTGATATTACATATTGTAGATGTTTCTTGTAACATATCCTATTTCATCTAAAAACTTAATTTTTATGAAGATAATTAATGATGACTGATCACTATTCATTCTTTTGATGAGACTCTATATGTGCGTTTCATGCACTTGTTATTATATGTGCTTTTAATTGAACATATTTGTTCTGATTGTGTCAGCAAAGAAAGAAAACTTCTATGAAGTCAAGTTTGAATTTTGTGGCATTTTAAAATGCTTAATTTAAAACGTTATGTCATCATCTGGAACTTGAGTATTGGCATAGGTGCCTTCTGAAAAATGAGAATGTGCATTTTTTGCAGATGAAATATCATGGGTCTAGATTTATTTGAATATTTGAATTTATTTGAATATGAATCAAATCTTGTCTTCTGTGGAGACTCCATATTTGAATTACATGTGGTCTTAGACCACATTCTGCATGGCATGTCAAATTGTGCATTTTCATGGACAGTAACAATTAATTATTGATTGTGGAAGGAAAAAACTTCTGTAAAGTCAAGAACTGATTGTGTAGCATTTTAATAGCTTAATAGAAAACATGGTGTCTATGTATACAACTTGTGTATCGGCATAATGCCTATTACATTCCTTTAAAGTAATTTCTTTTGTTGTGTCAGATCATGAAGAATATGTAATTCTGAGGAAGTTCTGAAATTATTTAGTTGATTGATGGAAATGTTGTCTTCTGTGGAGACTCCATATGTGTATAAGACAAAATCCTCACCCATGTTGGGCAGAATATGAAAGTATGCATTTATTGTGTAAAGGGAAAAAGTGAAGTCAAGCATTGATTGTTTGACATTGAAAATGTTATCATTTTCATTGATGTAAACAACTCTTGATGTTGTGAAGACATTGGGAGGTTACTCATTTAATGTCAAGAAAATATCAATAAACAAAAAGTCTAGAAAATGAAATAACTGCTTCATTCCTCATTTCAAATTCAAAGTAAAAAGCAATGATTTCTTAAATCATTGTGCTAACCTTCAACATGTAAGTTCATTTTTGTAATCCTGACAATCCTATCACTATTACATTTTCTACTATAACTACTATTATCAATCATCAACATCATTAGACTTGCAATCATATTCATAATAGGAATTTAAAAACTCCCCAAACAACAATAAAGATACATAAGAATGCAGATATAGCAAACCAAGTCAACTAAATATTCATTACTGAAAACATTTTTATGACATATTGCATATGTTCTTTTGGTGTTCTTCTCAACATTAATTACAGTACACAGTGTATGTGTTAGTTTCACGTAAAAGCCATAACATTAGTAAACATAAAGATTTGTGACAGACTCACCTGAAATGTTCCAGGTGTTTGAGTGAATCAGCTCGATGGCCAGCTGGTGCTGTTGTGGTCAGCCTGGCGTAAGGCCTCCTGCCTGCACAATGTGGGATCAAACTCCATAGCTAATGTGATGTGTAATAAGACACACTTCCTTTGTGCCTGCATTGAGCACAGTGAATGGACGGAGTGTGGGAAACAGAGGAGAACGCAGACTCAGAGCCCGGCTGGGACAATAGCTGCTGAATCCACAGGTTTATATCCTGGCACCACAGACCACTGGGAGTTCAGTAGGTTTCAGTTCCATATTTTCATGTTTTTTTTCTGTATTTGTGTGAAAACATTGTGTTTAGGGCTGTAAGAATACATGCAAGTGTGGAGTGTCATTAATCTTGCAACTCATAGTTACTGAGAACAATAATGAAGTACAGTGTAAGTGTGTCACACTACAGCTATAGCTTTCTGATATCACTAACATAGTCACTGTCTGCAGTGAGGTAAATGCTATGCAGACACTTGGAGACACTGGACATGAAAGTCTCAGAACACAGTTAAAATTACACCTTTTTAGCTTTATGCCAAAATAGAGGTAGCTGGTGACATTGAGAAATGTGCACTGTAAGCAGATTCTGGAAACTAAAATTTATGTTATAGCTATACAGCAAATAAACAGAGGTCTCACATATGCAGAAGTAAAAAAAAAAACAAAAAAAAAAACAGAATGTACTGGATTTTTGTATGTTTTACATTAAAACCCGATTAAATGTTTTTCACTGCATACAACAACTTATAATGAATAAAAATACCAATACAAAAAGCTGTGAGCAGAAACATTTCACAGGACACTGCCCAGATGAACAAGAAGTGATGACTGAGAGAATTTGATTGTTTGTCACCAAACATGCCAGTTTTACTTGCTGCATTAAAAGATTATTAAGAACTGTTAAAAATTACTGGCAGGTTGTTGTCCCTTTAAGACCATGCACTGATTAACACTTACAGATGGAGAACACTCTCTCTTAATGTTTGTGTTTATCTGGCTCTGTATTAAGGATTATTTGCCTAACAAGCATTGTCCCAGGGGGTTTGCTGGAGACTCTGCTGGTCTTGAAAAGAAATTTGCATTTTACTGGGCACACTTCTATTGTTCAGCAGGAGTTTCTGAATGGGCAGAGTGTGGGAAAGCTCAGGAGAGCAGAGTCACACTTCCAGCATCATTACCAGCCTCAATCCCACCAGCACCTGATGCCTGGCTGTACATATAAGGGATAAAAGGAAACCACATTCTTTACTATGGGGAAGTCAGGGTAAAACTGCACTATGAAAAGTAATTATACAGAAAAACATTTAAGAATTGATAATTAAGTGATATCCAAACAGGCAATATCTAAACATGTTGTAAAACATTGATTAGTGCAAACTGTGTAATTTTGTAGCGTGACTGTGATTATATTGCTGTAGCTGTGAGGATGTACCTTTTTCAGGGTGCAATACTGATGCATGAGTGACCACCGGTAGACAGTCTTTCCCGCCAGATGGTCTCTGCTGTTAGTTTCTCTCTTTTACTGCAACACAGAGCCTATTACCATCACTAATGGCCTATTCAGTATGCTGGACAGTCTTTGTAGTGCATTGACCACAGCCCACAGGACTCAGTGTGGGAAACTCAGAGCAGTTCTCTACTCACAGCAACTACCAGCCTAAAGACTGTGGACATCTGGACTCCCAGCAGTCAGGCTACTCACTGATGACCTTCAGAACACTGGAACAGTGTGTTTCTGGTCACTCCAAACAAAATCATATAACATTTCATGCAATAGTAACTTTCCTTTCAATCATTTCATATGGATGCATGATAGTTTTGCATAAAATATCATAAACACTATATGACAATATTATTTTCCTTTGCATTTCCTAATAGCTTAATAATGTTTTGTATCCCTCAAGTGTCGTGTGAAACATTACTCAATTAAAATAATCAGTTCAATTTTTTACACAAAATTGCCAATGCAATTTTCTTGCTTCCCAAAGGTGGACACTGTGATTATGAAATGTCAATATGTATTCATTTTTCCAGAGGTGCACATCATGTAATATGCATTTTGTAAATATCTGTTGAGAATTGCTGAGATCAATTACATTGACATTGCCATATTGGAATGATTGTGAAAACATTACAGGTACATGTAAACATACAGGAGACAGAATTAATACATTTACACATCGATACATTTACAAAAATAATTTAAGAAATATCTCTAAAATTATGAAGCCACATCTGGAATCCAAGTTTATCTCAGTTTCCACTCCAACGGGATGTAAGCGCCATCCTGAATCATGAAACACACTGTAATGATTAGTGCTGAGGTGCGTGTCAATCCCACACGTGTGCATTATAGTGATGACTGTCTCCTCTGTCTCCTCTGTCACTGTCATTGATCCCAACATCAGGCGGCAGATCTGCTCTCTTTACAGGGTCACCACTTTCCCAGATTCACACAGAGCTCTGTGAGTCTCTCTCCATCACCCCCCACCCCTCCACCTGCTCCCCTGAGACCAGCTCATTGTCCCCCTGCAGTAAGCACTTCATTCAGCATGTGGCAGCTCCGCATTCCTCATTGTCCTCCCAAGCTCTCCCATTGGCTGGACACTGTGAGAAACTCCAAAAACACCAAGACCCACACATTGATATGGAGATCATGGACTATAAATAGGAGAGGGGAGACCAGCACAGATCAGACTGACTCTACAGTACAGAGAAACAGCCATGGCACCTACAGCAACTGCAGCCATGAACTATTCCAAGGAGTACCTGACTCTCAACAACAAGGTAAATTCAGAATATGATGTCTGAATAAGTGATTTTAAGTAAATATTCATTTTGTCAATTAAAAGTCATGTTCTGGAACCAGATAACTGACAGTTTTGCTGTTTTCCTTCTGCAGCTGAGAAAGCCGATGGTGGAGAAGATGCGCAGAGATCGTATCAACAGCAGCATCGAGCAGCTCAAGTCTCTCCTGGGCCCAGAGTTCCTCAACCAGAATCCTGACTCCAAGCAGGAGAAAGCCGACATCCTGGAGATGACCGTTTGCTTCCTGAGACGGCAGGACCAGCACCAGCAAGTTAACAGCATGTCCTGCTCTACAGCTGCCAATGAGGGCTACTTCAAGTGTGTCCAAGAGGCTGTGAACTTCCTGTCACGTTATGAAGTGAAGACAGCGTCCCAGAGAAGACTGCTGAGCCATTTCCAAACCCTGAAGCCTTCCTCTGATAAGAGCAGCAGTCACAGTGTCCTGCCTCAGCTGAGCTCCCCAGCACGCAACTCTGCCAGCAAAGAGGAGACTGCAGCCAGCAGCGCCCTCTGGAGGCCCTGGTAGAGTCCTGCAGACTGTCTTTGAACTGTCAGAAAACAGAATTGAATGTGCCTTTCACAGATGGGCATAAACAGCAATTCTCTGGATGTAGGAAGGTTTCTTCCAATTCTGCATTAGCAGGAGGTTCATTGTTTTACTTCCATTGAGAGAAGGCATCAATGAGAGCAATAAGTATTGGTACTAACTGATCAGTATCAAATATTGTAGCTGTTTCTTGTCACAGGAAATTTTTTCATGTAAAAACTATGTGAAGGGTTCTTCTGTGAGGGAAAAGATTTATTGTGAAGTATTTTTTTCATCCTTTTCTGAATTTGCAGGACATTTAATGTACTGCTTTCATTATGAAAGAGATCATGCAAATTTGATGCTTATTGCTACTAATTGGTACATTTCAAATACTGCATTTAATTCTTGTTACACAAGAAATGTGTATTTCATGGAACTAATTTCATATTTCTGAAGTCAGCTGATGATGACTATATATAATCTTTTCTGCTGCCTCCATATGAAATTCATATGCAGTCTTTATCCATGTTGGGTATTATATGCCTATGCCATGACAGTTATAAAATATAAACTTCTGTGAAGTAACGTACTTGAGTGTGTAGCATTTTGAATGCTTAATGGTAAACATTGTGTCCACATCTCTAACTTCAGTTTTGGCATCCTGTTAGATTCTGTTAAAGGAATTGCTATATAATAATGTGTCAGAACATGAATAGTGTGTATGTTTGGGGAAAACAGCGTGTTTCCAGTTATTTGATGATGATTTTCCGGAAAATGTTGCCTTCTGAGGAGACTCCATATGTGAATGAGACAAAATCTTCACCCATGTTGGGTATAATCTGAGAGTATGCACTTTTATTGTGGCAGGAAAAAAAAGTGAAGTCAAGCATTGATTGTCTGCTGTAATGTTCATTGATATAAATCTGGTCAGACAATATGATGACATTGAGAGGTTATTCCTTTAATGTTTATGAAAATATTAATAAAGAAAAAATCTTAAAAATGAAAGGTGCTTCCTTCTCAATAATAGCACACCCACACTCAAAGTACACAAATACATCTCTCAAATCATGGTGCTAACCCCCAAAAGGTTTGTCCACTCTAATAACAGTAACATAATAATGATGATGATGATGATGATGATGATGATACTTTACTGTCAGACAAGTCTGAAATTTTTCTTGCATCACAGCAGCTCCATTTGCAACATCACAGAGAAGACAAACAATAACACAATAACACAAACAAACTGTTACTATTGCTACTGCATTGATGAACTAATAATAATCATCAACATTGCTGTATCCACAGTAATAGCCCTAACTAGAATTTAAAAACTACAACAACAACAACGATGTCATCGTATAAGCAGTGTTAAGTGTTAAGCCTAACCAAGCTTGCTGCCATTGCAGCACATTCAAATCTGGTCCATAATTACATTACATTAGCAGATGCTCTTATCCAGAGCAACTTACATCAATTACAGGTTTTTGCAATGTTATGCATTTATACATCTGGACATTTACTGAGGCAATTGTGGGTAAAATACCTTACCCAAGGATATAGCACCAGTGACCTGGTGGGGGATCAAACTAGCAACCTTTCACTTATGAGTTCTCCTCCTTAACCATTATGCTACACTGCCACCCAGACATTAAGCTACACGTTTTCATTTTTACATGTTCAGTATTTATCGTAGCAGAAGACGCACTGAAGCAGATATCTTGTTCGAGGGTACAATGGTAGCAATCCATCAGGAATACCAGACTTTAGATTTCAGGCTACAGGATGATCTCCTTAAACTCCACACCACATTGCTTCCCTTTAAAAGGCACGACTCTGGTGGGACTCGAACCCACAACCTTTGAATCACTTCTCACCCTGGTTAACTAGAAGTCCAACGCGCTATCCATTGCGCCACAGAGCCTTACAACAAGGAAGCTTCCCAAGTATCCATAGAACATGTGCCAGGCTATGAAAAACTTCATTATATGTGCTTGTAAGAAAAGACTAGTATGTTAGATAATTGATTATTTACAATGTATTTGTCACCAACACAAGGGGGTACAAAATGCCAGCTTCTAGATATCTTACATTTTAATCTTTTTGTAGCCTGTATGTTTTACTGAAATTAAAATTTGATATCAACTCCCCCCTCCTCACACTGTGAACCACACACTTTTAACAATTAACGACTCCAACAGAATGAGTTTTACAATAATATGTATGAACACTGCGTTCTCACTCATAGACAATTTAAAGAGAAGTGTATTCAGGTGCCAAATCAAAACTTCTTGACATGCCTTAATTAAAAAAGAAAATAGAAAACTAGAAACTAGAAAAAAAGGACTAGAACGTCAACCGGAACGACAAAATACTGAACAAACACCTTAATAGAATAGAAGACCCTTGACTTTGTCAGGAAAAAAGCGTGCGTGCATTGAATTACACAGCGAACCACCCGAGAGTTCAGCTGGAACTACAGCGGCTGTCATACCGGGCAGAGCCTTACTGCCCGACATACAGTGCTCACTGTATCCACTAGATGTCGCCATAGTGTAGAATACAGAACGTGGCCAAGTAGAGCGGAAAATTCTGTACCGAATAAACCTGTGATCATTTCCGTAATTTACCATTTTTGTCAACAAATACAACAGAGTGCCCCCCACTGCTGGCTTTAAATTGTGGTATGAACCCCTTGACTCAGAGATTGGGAGAATTACACATGGCTGAAGACCAGACATGTTTGCATTAAATTTATTCAACAGTGGGCAATCACCCCAAATAAAGACGGGAAGGTGTTTTAATATCAGAGCCCCTTGTAATTTTTTGCATGCATGTTCATAAGGGTTAATTCAATTCATAATGTCCGGGCTAGGATGGAATAACATGGAATTTATGCCATTGTGGCAAGAATGGTGATTGGGTAAAATACTGACCAATGGAAGAGCCATGACAGCTCTGTAGCCCTGGCCGTTTTAACACTGTTGAACTGTAGCCTTGAATTTGAACTTCATGACAGCGACTGCAATGACACGCTTGATTTGTCGTGTGATCTGAAAAGAAACTTCAGCGCCCAGCTGCCAGGACTGGTATAACTGCCACCACTAGAGGCAGCGTGGGACACATTCAACAATCCATCTGTAACATGCGCAGGAGAAGAGGTGTATGACTAGACACGTGAGCAACAAGACCCTTTGTTATTGAACTTAATAAAGTCTCTAAAATTGAAAACTTAATTGGTTCACCCCGTGCGAGGCTCAGTCATTGCATTCCGGCTGTGCTGACCCCTGAAAATTCCCCAGATGTGGGAATCTCGACCGTATAATTTCAGGTAGTCGGGGACTGAGTTCGCGCTCTCCCCTGATTTTTTGTGGTTCAAAAATAGATTTTTAATGTCTATCGGTAATGCTGTAAAAATGCGTGAGGAGCAACGTGTGTGGTGGTGTTTATTAGTATTTTTTTATTTTCAGCAGTGTAAAAGACAGTGTTGAATCACTAAGTGCTTAGTTTCAAACGGATGAGAGGTACGAACGTCTTTTTGGACAAATCTTTATGGTATATGGCCATATTACGCTGAACACGCGCGATGTCATTTGGTCTTAAAAGCTAAGCAGAGTCTGAGCTGTGAGTTAAGAGCATTTAAAATGTTATTTTTGACTTTGTGGGTGCACTGCGTTTGCATTTTTCAGTGAAATGAAAGGTGATCTTAGCATCAAAGTGAGTACACAGCCAAGAATAAAGTCTGTCGTTTGGTTGGATTTAGAACAAGAGCGCTTTCCACTTAACATTATTACACTTGGTGTGATGATTGTCTTGGATTAACATTTAGGCGTTGATGGTGACACGGAAGTCATAAACGGCAGTAACTGTATGGTAAAGTCCACAAGACGTCATGCTGAAATTCTGCGGGACACGTATGAGACCGCTTTTTGAAAAGGCAGTCATCGCTTACGGCCATACCACCCTGAACACGCCCGATCTCGTCCGATCTCGGAAGCTAAGCAGGGTCGGGCCTGGTTAGTACTTGGATGGGAGACCGCCTGGGAATACCAGGTGCTGTAAGCTTTTTTCCCTCGACAGGAGGCGCTATTTCGCCAAATACGGAGCTTTCAGCTGCCATGTTAAATTGCATTACTATTATTATTCTTTCTTTTCAGTATGTATTCATTTGCCTTTTGACAGAATCACTTACAGTAAGTTAATGTGATCTAAGGAAGGACAGAAGCCCACAGCCGAGCAAAATTTACAGATACAGCCAGGTTAACGTGAACTGATTTAACAAGTAATCGAACTGCACTCCGCTGATCGGAGTATCCTGGAGAGACTTTTTTCTTTCGCACGTATGGCATTTATAGCGATTTCTGTCTTCCACGTAACCACCTGTTGTTTAATATGCAAATGCCATTGTAGAATTATGGGGAAATTTTTGATAGGCATATCGCGATTAAATTAAACAATTCAGAGGTATTTATAATACAGAAAAAGGACGAATGAGGTCTTTCCATCAGCCGTATTGTGGCCCACGTGCAGGACGTGATAACCATCAGTGTAAAGTGCACAGCGTGCAATGAGTGCCTTTTCGGTTGTTTTGGTTTTGATTAACACCAGTCAGTAATTGCAGAGAAACTGAGTCAAAAAATGCGTACCTTTTGAACGCTCAGAAATATTCAGCCTGGAGTGTTGCTAACGCCTGCTTTCCCACCAGGTCCTTTCTCCACAGACGCCAGTATACCTCTAGTCCTAAATGCGTGAAGTCCCGGTGTGGGGAGTTACAAACTGTGCAACACTTTTTCTGGGCTTGCCCCTTTGCCAGATCAGTTTGGACTCTGGTTGACAGATGGCTTAACCTTTCCTTAGCCATCACCCATTTCTGAATCTGTCTGGACTGTCATTGATTGTACTAAAGATGCCCTTTGGAAGGGCATAGACATCCTTGCTTTTCAAAAACATGCAGTTAGTACCCAGGATGTATTTGCTTAGTTCTCAGCTGTATAAAGAACTATATACTCAGAGAGAGTAAGAAAATTAAAAGTACTACCCTAAGGACCATATGGAAAATAAATGCAGTGAAAGTCGTGCAACAATATCTTTTGTAAAGGTTTTTATTTGTACTTATAGTGATGTTAATGTGTTGTGCCCGTATGAGATCCTCGTGTAGGAAAGTACCTATTGCTTGTTTTGCAATTGTCTGTCACCTTAATTTAGTATGGACAAAGAAATGTGACCATGTAAAGGATATGAGTCCTGTGTTTTGACTTTCCTGGCGTTTTGTGTAAATGGGGTGCAACTAGATACGTTATGGAGACCCGGAAGGGACATGGAGGGGGAAAAAAAGATGTACTTTTGCAAGATCTCGCGAACGTTTTGCGGGATCTTGCAAAGTTTTTCTTTTAGGTCAATGTACTTCCGGGTCAGTTCGGCAAGACGGCAACATGGAAATCACAACAATGGAGTGCACGCACCCGTGGGAGAGGTTCATACAATTTTGAGACTGGCCTCAAATATAAAGACATTAAATCAGTGCTTGGCAGTAGGCATGGTTTTCACATAAGTGAGAGACATCTGAAGAGAATTATGAGGGGCTGTGTAGGAAATACAGAAGGCAAAGTGATATTAACTGTTTTTAAAAAAAAAGATTGAAAAACTGTAATATTCTGCATGTGCCTTACCTTGTGAAACCCTTACTGTGATGTAAATTTGAATGAAATAAAAGTTTTAAAAATTGAAATTGATTCACCCACTTTCATTATTATTTCATATTATTGAATAACAAAAGGCTCGTTCTGTTGGAATCTTTAATTGTTAAAAAGTGTTTGGTTCACTATGCAACAGATATCATTTGGCATTTGCTGCAGAAAAAATATTCTTGGAGTATTTATATGTTTCTAATTTGTATCTTAAAATATCAGTAGTAGAAAAAGTAAAGAAATTAGACTCCATTGCTGTGGACTAAAAGCCCTCCAGGAGTTTTTAGAGAAAGTGTGGGGTGCTGACAGTGAGGGGGGTGGGATACTGTTAAAAATATTAGCAGTAGTAAAAACATTCTGTGGTGTAATGTTATGTATTCCAGAGAACTAAAACAGCCAAGTACATCGCCAAGATGACAATCAACCCCATCTATATATAGTTTTTCATAGTCTGGCACATGTTCTGTGGATACTTGGATTGTATCTTTACCGTATGGCTCTGTGGCGCAATGGATAGCGCGTTGGACTTCTAGTTAACCACGGTAAGAAGTGATTCAAAGGTTGTGGGTTCGAGTCCCACCAGAGTCGTGCCTTTTAAAGGGAAGCAATGTGGTGTGGAGTTTAAGGAGATCATCCTGTAGCCTGAAATCTAAAGTCTGGTATTCCTGATGGATTGCTACCATTGTACCCTCGAACAAGATATCTGCTTCAGTGCGTCTTCTGCTACGATAAATACTGAACATGTAAAAATGAAAACATGTAACTTAATGTCTGGGTGGCAGTGTAGCATAATGGTTAAGGAGGAGAACTCATAAGTGAAAGGTTGCTAGGTTGATCCCCCACCAGGTCACTGGTGCTATATCCTTGGGTAAGGTATTTTACCCACAATTGCCTCAGTAAATGTCCAGATGTATAAATGCATAACATTGCAAAAACCTGTAATTGATGTAAGTTGCTCTGGATAAGAGCATCTGCTAATGTAATGTAATTATGGACCAGATTTGAATGTGCTGCAATGGCAGCAAGCTTGGTTAGGCTTAACACTTAACACTGCTTATACGATGACTTCGTTGTTGTTGTAGTTTTTAAATTCTAGTTAGGGCTATTACTGTGGATACAGCAATGTTGATGATTATTATTAGTTCATCAATGCAGTAGCAATAGTAACAGTTTGTTTGTGTTATTGTGTTATTGTTTGTCTTCTCTGTGATGTTGCAAATGGAGCTGCTGTGATGCAAGAAAAATTTCAGACTTGTCTGACAGTAAAGTATCATCATCATCATCATCATCATCATCATCATCATTATTATGTTACTGTTATTAGAGTGGACAAACCTTTTGGGGGTTAGCACCATGATTTGAGAGATGTATTTGTGTACTTTGAGTGTGGGTGTGCTATTATTGAGAAGGAAGCACCTTTCATTTTTAAGATTTTTTCTTTATTAATATTTTCATAAACATTAAAGGAATAACCTCTCAATGTCATCATATTGTCTGACCAGATTTATATCAATGAACATTCTTAAAATATCAGTAGTAGAAAAAGTGAAGAAATTAGACTCCATTACTATGGACTAAAAGCCTTCAAGGAGTTCAAGTGTGGGGTGCTGACAGTGAGGGGGGTGGGATACTGTTAAAAATATTAGCAGTTGTGAAAACATTGTGTGGTGTAATGTTATATATTCCCGCTTTGTTCTTTTAAATACTGGATGGCAAAGGTGGGGGGGGGTTTGTCACAACAAGAGATGAGAGAGAGATTTATTTTAATACCCCTCAACGCGTACACACACACGAACACACACACACACACATACACATACACACACACACACACACACACACACACACACACACACACATACATAAACACGTGCATACATACATACATATTTGGATACCTAATTTAAATTTTATATTTGGTATACCTAATTTTAATTTCAAACATACAAGTTACAAAAAGATTAAAATGTAGGATAACTACAATCTGGCATCTTGTATCCCCTTCTGTTGGTGAACAGGTACATTATGAATAATAATTATCTAACACAGCATTTCCCAAACCTCTCCTGGAGGACCCCTTGTCCTGCATGTTTTAGATCTTTCCCTGCTCCAACACAGCTGATTTAGATGATCAACTCATTATGAATTCCTGAAGCTGCTTAATAACAAACTGATCATCTAAATCAGCTGTGTTGGAGCAGGGAGAGGTCTAAAACATGCAGGACAAGGGGTCCTCCAGGAGAGGGTTGGGAAACGCCGATCTAATGCACTAGTCTTTTTTTACAAGCACATATAATAGTTTTTCATAGCCTGGCACATGGATGCCCGGATTATACTTTTGTCATATGGCTCTGTGGCACAATGGATAGCGCATTGGACTTCTAGTTAACCACGGTGAGAAGTGATTCAAAGGTTGTGGGTTCGAGTCCCACCAGAGTCGTGCCTTTTAAAGGGCATCAATGTGGTGTGGCATTTAAGGAGATCAGCCTGAAGTCTGGATTCCTTGATCCATTGCTACCATTGTATCCTAAAACAAGATATCTGCTTCAGTCAGTCTTAATGTCCGGGTGGCAGTGTAGCATAGTGGTTAAAGATCAGGACTTGTAACTAAAAGGTTGCTAGCTTGATTCCCCACCAGGACACTGCTGCTGTACCCTTGAGCAAGATACTTAACCCACAATTGCCTCTGTAAATTAGTCAACTATATATTAAAAACAAAAGTAAATGTTTTCTTTCATGTCAAATGCCGATGAATCTAATGCTACAGCTTCTTACATTTCGTCTAACATTTTTAGATCTGTCTGCACAAAATGCAATAAAGTCATTTTATTACACCTTTGCACAGAGTATATTTTTATTATTTTACTGTCTGATTACTGCCATTACTGTTACATGGTCATTTCAGGTGATAAAATCAAACTATGAATTTAGGTGACTAAAATATTCTCAGCATCAGTGAATGATAATTTTGTCCCTGCAAGAAATCAGAATAAAATAAATGTATTATGATCAAATAAATAAAAGTATACTTCATAAAAACATCAGAAGTGGAGGCTCTTCCATATCACATCTGAGCTTTAACTGAATTGTACTCTTTAAGATCAACTAAAAGGTACTATATGAAGCATGGTTATGTATGTATTCCTGTTATTTACGGTTTGTTTTTAAAAAATTTAACAGCAGAAAAGGTACAAACGTTTGCCTACCCCAGCAGAGAGAACCCTTGACCCTTTCACAAGTGCATGTTTCCCTCTGAAGTGAAATACAGATACATGCTTCTTTTGTTTGCATTTCATTATAACATAACGAACCTCTGCCCTGCCTCCTTTTGTGTGAGCACATTAGTGTCTGCACGCAAGATTATGACTCTAGAGTGATCATTGAAACCAATCTCAACAGGCAAAAATAATCACCACAAATCAACAATAACACAGTTCTTGAGTTCTACAAGTCGCTCAAAATTATACGCTTTTTTCTTGTCCCCAAATGAAATTAAGGGGTGGAAGGTTACACTGATCGGCTTTAAATGAAAAACTTTGCTGTATCAATGTGAGTACCATGTTTCTCACTGCTCAAAATCAGCGATACTGGAGACAGAAGCTGTCCCTGGGTGTTCGGATTCGCACCCTTTACCCCACCCACATTTCTGATCTTCTGATCACTGCTGTTATTTTTTATTTCTTCTTTCTTCTTCCAGTGCAGCCAAATGTGTTTTGTTTGCGTGGGCGTGGGCCTTTCGTTCTGTTGGTGCTCCTCTCACCATCAGAACTAAAGGCCCATGCTCCTCGCAACGCCGCTTTTCTGTCATTGCCCCCCCAGTGGTGGAATGAACTCCCCACCCCCCGAGACAACTCCTTCACTCCAACCCTTCAGACGTGGGCTGAAGACACACCTCTTCAGACTCTACCTGGATTGACACCCTTGCCAGTTGACCTTGCAAATCTAAGATTCTTAGCTCGTACTTGTAGCACTATCTCTTACCTTGTATTTGTGGCACGTTTTGCCCAGGTAGTATAGCAGCACTTTATTGTCCCAGTGACTGTATTTGATATGTTTGATATATGTAATGATATAAGTAACCTTAGATCAGATTAGTTCTGTCTCGCTACACTGACCTTGTGCTCAGCTTCAGCACTATCTACTTTGTATGACCTGTACACATCTTGTCCTTGTGCCTGTTTTCCCACTATATGCACTTTTGTACGTCGCTTTAGATAAAAGCGTCTGCTAAATGAATAAATGTAAATGTAAATGTAGATGCTCAGAATGCAACGCTCAACCTGTCCTAATGTGCCATAGCGAATTACTGTGCCCTGCTGGCGTGAAGCTAATTTCTTCTACCTGATTTCAAGAGTAATCGATTTTAAAAGTGTATGTTCTGAAAGCATCTCCACGACTATCCTCTCAGCGGCTTCCTGTTTTAAACAGTTAAAACAAAAGACTGAGAGCTGATGAGTTGCATTTTACGAGGGGAACATCTACATTGCTAATTATGGTTTCATGAAATGTGATCTGTCTGATATGTATGCAGTTTTTCTCTCCGAAAGGCGATGTGCACTAAGAATGATCTCAACGATCCCGGTGGCTCAGACCTCCCCAGTCACGGTACCGCAAACCAATTTTAAAGGCAGAATTTTCTATGCCCACCAGATGGCAGAAAACCTCAAACACTTTGTTGATCCAGTTTTCAGAGCGCTGCTGTGTCCTTTGACAACAGCGTTTACATACGGTATGTGTATGTTCTACCCCTAGCAATGGAATCTGTGACACAGTGCAAGTGTTTCAGATGCATCCAAGTAATTTACTTTAATAACCTGTCTGTGTTGCTACGGAACTGATAAATAAATGGTACCGATCACTGGTAATTATGTATGACTTCTCAAAACTAGATAGCAGGACACTGTGATTAAGACATCCATAGATCATTAACTTAAAATTTAGGACTGTGATATAATTTAGAAATAACTTTCTAAAAATGTAAGTTCAGCATCTTAGTTTAGTTTTATTCATGTCATGTCATGTCTTAACAGTTAAATATTCACAGTCAAATAAATTATTGTAATTTAAAGATGAAAGATACAGGTAGGTCAATAACAACTGCTAAAAAGGTTACGTTGCAGGTGTCTGCTTATTACTGGTCTCAAAGAACAAGTTACACTTGTTCAATAAATAAGGTAATATATTTTTCACATGATTTATAACAGTCTATATATGTACTTAAAAAGCATGACTGGCGTTATGATTTTCAGTGAGTTTGAGTTGTAACCTAAAGGTTACAGTTTCACAATAGGGATGGGGCATTGCTGCTAAAACAAATTGTATCAGCACAAAACCTACATCATCTTCAGTTAAAATGCCTGCTAAAAGCAAGTGAAGTACATTTACAATTGCAGGTATAATTAGAAGTACAGGTACAGGTAATAATGAGATCGGACAGGCATTCAACTTTCCAGTCACAATTACTTGCTACTTAAACAAAGGTTCACCCCACTTCATAAATCGGCTGTATTCTTCTATTGACGTTGAGGGCAAGGGACAAAAACAAAGGGATTATGAGTTAAAGGGATAAACTCGGTCTTGGCCTCGAGTATGGTGACCATGAGGCTATTATCCTCCTCACCATGGAAACTCCCTGAAGGGTTTTCAGTGAAGTCACCAGAAAAACAAAGCGCTACAGTAAATTAATCAAGCAGCAAGAAGTAAGAACGCCCAAGCTTTTTCATTTAGGAGCCTGCCATCCCATACCACGCGAAATAAAACTGTCCCTGTTCAGGGTGTTCATGGCTCTGTGAGGCTGGGGAAAGATGCTGACTCATAAAATCATCTCAGCAGACATTAAGAAAGGTACACAATGGATCAAAGTACACCCAGCCTTTTTTGGCATACAAAGAGGACACTGTTAGCCCTGTGCGCGCATATGTGTGTGTGTGTGTGTGTGTGTGTATATACGTGAATGCACGTATATGTGCTTGTCTGTGTGTGTGTGTGTGTGTGTGTGTGTATGTGTGTGTGTACATGCTTTTGTGCATGTGTGCTGGTGTGTATGTATGCGGCTGTGTGTATGTGTGTGAGCACGCACATGGGGGTGTGTGTGTGTGTCTGTGGTTGCATGCATGCGTGGGTGTGTGTGTGTCTGTGTCTGTGTGTGCGTGTGTGTGTGCGTGTGCGTGTGTGTGTGTCTGTGTGTGCGTGCACGTGTGGGTGTGTGTGTGTGTCTGTGTGTGCGTGCACGCGTGGGTGTGTGTGTGTGTGTGTTCTCCACCAATGCCAGCGCTGCTCTTATCTGGAGAGGTGATATAAAGCAGAGAGCAGCTGTGCTCCAGGCTCTCAGCTCTCTGCTCTCAGAATGAAGCTCCCCCCCAGCAGCCTGAGAGTGCGGCTGCCAGCCCTCGTCCTCCTCCTGGAGGCTCTCCTCCTGGCTCTCTACGCCGGCTTCGTCACCTACGACGACGATGCCGATGCCAGGCTGCAGAACAACCACACCGACCCCATGGACAACTCGCTGTACCGGCACTACCCGTTTTTCACCGACGTGCAGGTGATGATCTTCATCGGCTTCGGTTGCCTGCTGGCGTTCCTGCGCCTGTACGGATTCGGCGGGGTGGTTTTCAACTTCCTGACGGCCACCTTCACCATACAGTGGGCCATCCTGGTGCAGGGCTACTTCCAGTTCTACTCAGACGGCAAAATCCGCCTGGGCGTGGCCAACCTCCTCAGCGCGGAGTTCGCCTGTGCCGTGGTGCTGATCTCCTTCGGGGCAGTGCTGGGGAAGACCAGCCCGGTGCAGCTGCTGATCATGGCCCTCCTGGAGGTGCCGGTGTTTGCAGCCACGGAGTGGGCCGTGCTGAAGTACCTCAGGATTAACGATGTGGGGGGATCCATCCTCGTCCACCTCTTCGCCTGCTACTTCGGGCTGGGGGTCACCTTCGTCCTGTACCGGCCGGGTCTCAGAGACGGCCACGCCAAGGAGGTGACCAGCTACCAGTCGGACATCCTCTCCGTGATGGGGACGCTGTTCCTCTGGGTCTTCTGGCCCTCCTTCAACTCGGCGGCGGCCCTCCGAGGGGACGACCAGCACCGGGCCGTCCTGCACACCTTCATCGGGCTCAGTGCCTCCACCCTGACCGCCTTCGCCCTTTCCGCCCTGCTCAGCAAGCGGGGAAAGCTCAGCATGGCGGACGTGCAGAACGTCACACTGGCAGGCGGGGTGACCGTGGGTGCAGCGGTCGACATGATGATCTCGCCGGTGGCGGCGTACGTGCTGGGGATGATGGGAGGCACCGCGTGCATTCTGGGATACAGGTACCTCTCCCCCCTGCTGGCCCGGCGCTTCCGGATACAGGACCAGTGCGGCATCCACAACCTCCACGGCCTGACCGGCCTCATCGCCAGCCTGGCCAGCGTCTGGGCCGTGCTGACTGCCAGCGAGGAGACATACGGCCCCAGCCTGTACCAGACCTTCGCCCACCTGGCACCCCCAGAGGGGGATCCCAAACTGCAGGAGCTCCGGGAGCTGATCCCGGGCCTGGAGCCTGGTCTGGGCCGCAGCGTCAGGGAGCAGGCCCTCTACCAGGTGGCCGCCACGTTCGCCTCCATAGGCGTGGCGGCAGTGGGCGGGGTCCTGACGGGCCTGGTGCTGAAGCTGCCCTTCCTGGCTCCGCCCTCTGATGAGATGTGCTTCGACGACGAGCTGTTCTTCGAAGTGCCGTCCGATTACGACAGCACAGGGGGGCGTGTGTGCCCCGTCAGCCAGGAGGACTCAAAACCCTGAGGGACAGAGGGACAGAACAGAATGCAGCCCATCCCACACACACACACACACACACACACACACACACACACACACACACACACACACACACCCTGTCTAAACTGGGGACCTGCTGCTATTGCCTCTGTGCCTCTGTACTATTTTGTATATAGTATACACTAAAGATGAAAATGGATCATTTTCATTTCAGGTTTTTTAACAGTTAAAGTCATGAGATAAAAGTTAACATACCCAGGACTGGCTGGATACATACCTATGGCACTAAACGTATTTCTGACAGAGAGCCATTCTCCAGGCAGCTTAGGGGTTTGTCATTGGCAGGCACTTCAGTGTATGACTGGCTGTGAGTTTTGTACACATAAAGCCCTTATTGTGAATCAGTGACTCACTCACATCTTCTGCATCACTTACTGTCTATAAGAGAAGGACAAATCATTGTACAACATATAATTACTGTACAAAATATCATTATCACGAATATAGCACTGACCATCAGACTTACAGACATGGGTGCATAGCCATGTATAATTTTATTCTGGTAAACTGATTTTGCAATGAAAATATACATAAAGAATGTTATTTATAACAATTTAAGGAGGCCCTCCCAGACAAACATAGGAAAATACTAAATATTATAGTAAGTAGAGACATTTGTTTGTGCAAAATGTCTATACCAACTACCAGCTTCCTGTAAAATGCATGTGTAAAATACCTGTAAAAATACCTGTAAAATACATGAGTTTGCTGCTGTAGTGACATATTTCCTGTTAAATATGTAACCAAGCTGTTGTTTTCCTCCTCTTGTGCAGACATACAGTAGGCATACTTTCACAGGTTTATCTTCTGCGAACACGTTCACCCTGGTCACTGGTCTGCTTCAGAAATGCAGGGTCATGCTTGTACACTTTGAGCAGGTGTTTTTAATCTCTGTCCTTGCATGTCAGTCAGACAGTACAAAAGCTGTCCTCACCGTGCTATGTAGGTCACTCTAATAAAATCGGTTCATAAAAAGATTTATGGCATGGAAACAATCCAACAGAAAAGTGCTATGTAACCGCAAATCTACACACAAGGCAATTTTTCTGATGACAGGCAAATCGGATGAGAGATTCTATAGATTCCAAAGTACAGTGCATCTGTAGGCTTGAAATTTTAACACCAAAATGCATAAATTGTGCATTTGACACAACGCTTCAGTTTATTCATCAAACTTTATCCAGTTTCAATGTGACCACACCATCCTTTGTCCTTAACCCTCCTATTGTCCTGGGGTCATAATGACCCGAAATCATATTCAAACCTAGGAAAATGATATAAAACATTAATATAAGTATATGGCCTCCTATGTAGCTTCCTAAAATGACCCCAAAAATGGAAATTTGGGGATTTAAAAAAAAATCATCATTGTAGCTGCCACAAAAAAGTAGCGCCTATTGTCTTAGGGTCAATATGACCCGAGATAACTTTTGATGTTGAACTATCTTTATGAGCAGCTCTGTCTAACTCAGAGTGCCACAAACTCATCAAGTATTTCCTCATACTCATAAATACCTGGTACTAGGCCCATTTCAAAGACATTAGCATGCATGCTAGTTTAGCATGCTAGGTTGCTAGCAGTACACAATTTCCATGTTTTTCCATACTGTATTCCATACTGTAACAAAACCACTGATGCCCCCTGACCTCTAATGATTGACTTGACATTTAACACACGCTCAACTATTAGCAGCAAGAAAAAGATGTGCCTAAACACCAGAGCCAGTGCCAACACCAGCCCCAAAACGTGCGTGATGTCATCTTTGCACAGGGTCTGATAATAAAACCCCAATGATCTGCCAAAGATGCAAGCGACATATCTGTAAAACACATGCTTACAACTTTTGCCAGTCATGTGTTTGAGATAACACCTCACCTCATGATTTTTCTACACACTGTCAACACCATGAGACTGCATGTAAAAAACTACAAAAAAAAAACAATAAAAAAGCACTACCCTACCTACCCATATCTACCCCAACATAGAGCGGGCACCTTGTCAAGGTGGGGTAGCTTGAGTGTCTCAGTGATCATTTGGGCTGTACTGATAGGGGCTGTACCAGTCCCTGTGAGGTCCAACCATATCAGGAAGGCCAAAGGTGAGAGATTAGACTAAGACCAGCTCTTTTTTGTCTATTATTCATTTGAATTAGTGTATGTTTGGATTATATGGATGTTGGAAAGAGCAATAACTCAAAGATTTTGTAATCAATCTTGAAATCAACTTGTCTTGGTTGAAGCAAAAAAGAAAATTCCAATTCACACACTTCCTTTGGGCAGTTTAGATGTATTCATGGTAATATTACAGAACCACAACCTCCTTGACCTAGTTTAAATATGTCTGTAGATAGTCTCATTGGCATTCATAAGTTTATAGCTCTATCTTCTCTCTCTTACAAAATTTTAACATTCAGATGTTATAGTTGGCTACTTCAAAGGGGAAGGGCGCTATAGACTAAATTTATGTTGGGATAGTTTCAATACATAAATAAATAAATGTATACTATTCAAGTCTTACATATGAACACCTTAAGACATGTAATTTTATTCATACATTGAAGAGTACATATCTAATGCATGTCATTTCATAGCTACACCATTCATACTAATCCCCAGCTACTGGACTGCACTGGAGACTGTAAGAGTGTCTCAGAACAGAAAGTGAATAATCCTCACATGTTACAGCGAACATGTGACCATCACACAGCACTTACAGTGTGGGCTTTGACCTGCTCATGACCTTATTCCCAGCCAGCACTGTGACACACCGCAGGGTTGTGGAACTGTTATGTAAACAGCCTGAAGAACTGCGTTGATGTGAAAAAAGACAAATTTGACCAACAGAAGGAAACCTGCTACTGCTGGAAGCATTCCCCATGAAAATTATTTTTGTCTCCCTCTTGATCTCACTCTACTTGGTTAAACTTTAAATGAACCCACTGCAGCAGGGGGTCAAAGTTCCACACTTAAGTGGCTCAATCATTTGCTACTTTTTTATTAATTCATACAGCTAAAGTGTGCACATGTGACCTGTACTTAGTACTAATTATCAATTGGACAAATTACGCCATGGAAATTAGCTGGAACGGAAACTATCATACACTGTTGGCTTGTTCCAACTCTCAGTTATCATTTACTTATTAAGTTATTTCATAATGTGCAATTACAAAATATGCATGGGAAAAATTACAAGCATTATATATGTGTACATTAAATGTGAATTTTTTAATCTCCAACATATAAAGAAAATGGAACATGATACTGGTGACAGTCATGACAACAGCATTCACAAAATGGATAGATCCTCCAATCAGTCCACCAATCAGTCTGCTCATGTATAAAATTTTATTTTAAACATATACTGCTTCATATGAGGATCCTTTTGAGGTCAGTTAAAAATACGTTTCATAAATGGCAATACTGAACACGCTGCAGTTTTTTATTCCAAAACATGTTCTTGGCAGGTCGTTCTTTCTCTGAACACTTCTTGAAATCCTCTGGGAGCAGGAGCCATGTATTACACTTTCTCTGATTCTGGGTAATTCTCAGGAAGCGGTGAAAGGTCTGAGCTTTTTACAATCTCTCACCTGGCTGCGGCTCAAAGGCCATAATATGAACTGAAGGAGAAGACAATGGTTATATTCAGACAGCACTTTTTAGCACTGCATTATGTCAAAAACCTACAATGAAGCCTTACCTTACACAGACGTAGTTATAAAATCACTTTAAAATAAGTTAAAAATCGACCGTGAGTTGTGAATAAACTTATAATTTATGTTATAATTTGTGAATGGGTAAAATGTGGACATGCATCAAATCCTAGGACACATTGATCCTGGGGTCAATTCCATTTCAATTTAGTCAATTCAGGGAATGAACTGAAAACTGGCCTTCATTTTCTACAGAGATTTGTCAATTATTGAGCTGAATTTCATTTTTTCTTGAACTGGCTGAACTGCAATGAAATTGACCCCAACTTTGCTATCTTTTTACAGTCTAAGTAATAGTTAAAATGTATAATCAGTATAAAAGTCATTGACTGACAATACAGACAATGTTCAGTGTGCAGTGATAAGTTACTATTTATATTAGTGTTCAAGAATAATCTTGAACTGTTTTAAAATCTGATACAAGTGTATCTGAATATTTGATCTGTTTATATATTTTTTCACTTTTATTTCCCAAATATTCATATTATTTTTGCAGTCTAGGATGGGTTGTCAGTGTGTGTTATGGTTTTTTACTGATTCCCAAAGTCAAGAAGCTTGAGAGACACTACACACCAGCAGCATGATCTTCATTCCAGAAAAAATGTGCCCCCTGCTGGTGTTGGAAGTAATCACATGAAGTTAGACTGGTACTAAGGGTATGTACTGAATATTCACAATATCCTATATGCCTGGAATTTGACCAGAATAGCAATTGCTGTCCTATATTTCAATTATGAATTAATATCTGAGTACTTGCTGGATCAATGAATAACCAAGTCCCCTGGGATGCTAGGTTTCTTTTTCGTATCAGGTAGATTTATAGAGAAAGTGAGTACAGCATTAACTCCCCAACACATTTTGTTAGCAGAACCACAGCATCTCACTATTCCTGGTCTGCAGTAGCTGGGTCTTTGATTGGTCTGTTGGACTCAGCCTTTCCCATGAAATGTAAAGAGACATACAAAATGAAATACAAAAATGAAATATATTACTATATATTGAGATATATGTTGTTCAGCCCAAGAACATGTTGCAATATACCCAAAAGGCATCAATTTACATATTTTCAATATGTTGACTGTGCTAAAAAAACTCTAAAATATATTGTAAATTTATTTTGTATGGGGAGCTCCCATTCATTTTAAGAGGCCCCAGATACTTTCTGCAACTTCCACATAATTCTCAGTCTCCATCCTAAAGGAGTTATTGGCTGTCTGCCCATATTTTTACTATCCAATCATGCTGTTGCTGTGGTGTGACAGCCCCATACACTCATTTGTGTGGGGCTCCATGAGGTACACCGACCCTGAGGAAACTCTGCCCAGTCTCCACCCATCCCTACTGTGAGGGACAGATTCACTCATATTAACCAAGTAAGGATGAGATGAACACAGATGAAAGAGTCTAAGTTTCATGTTCTCTTGTTCTACAAACCTCCATGATGGTATCACCTCTAGGCTACAGAAACTCTAGCAGCACTGGCCTCACAGGGTCACAGGGAATTTGAGGACATGAACACCTAGGCTAATCTTAGAGTGCAGACACCAGCAGTTGCTCTGGTGGTGGACAGAAACGGCAAGTGCTAATCCCACTCTCCTCTCAGCTGGCTGAATGAGCTGGATAACACTCTACAGTGACAAGGAATGCGAAACACTTCCTTGAGGGATCAGGTTTGTCTTATGACCAACTGCCTCTTCCTAATAGGGTGCATATGCCCTCCTATGCATGTATTAGTGAACCAAAAATACCAAATACAGTAAGATATTCGGATAATTCAGAGAATAAGTACAGATGTTGGATCAAAAACCAACATACACAAGCTGACACACCCCCACTCAGATGGTCTTTGACACCACTTTGCTGTACACAGCTTTACAGAATCTGTGTCAATCAGCAAAGAGCATCTAGTCCAATTCAGCACATCTCTCAGAGGCACGATAGATAGATAGATAGATAGATAGATAGATAGATAGATAGATAGATAGATAGATAGATAGATAGATAGATAGATAGATAGATAGATAGTATCTATGGTGGCCTTTCTGGGTATCTATGCATCGCTGGATGTATGGATCACAGTTTCTATAGATGTCAGTATCTATGGTGGCTTTTGATACGTCTCTACGGATCGCAGTATCTATGGTGGCTAAGCGCGCAGCGTAAGAGCCTGCCCCTGCACTGTCGGTTGGGAAACCCCGTGCAGGTAGATCACGGGCGCCATTTTGAGAGACGCTCGTGCAGTGGTTTTTGAGGGAGGGAAAGTTCGTAGCTACAAACCGCACGAAATTAGGCGAACATATTATACACTTTACCTCATCCAACAGACCGGAGCAATTCATTGTGAATAGCGAATAAAAAAGCTCTTGCTGTTTGGCGAGTGAGGTCAACGGTCACTGAACCATTTGTTGAGGTAGCGATCTGTTTTTGAGTAGCTAGCTTGCTAAAGCGGAAGAGTGAAAACGGCTGGCTGGCTAGTCGGAGGTCAAGAGAGGCCTGCGGAGGGAACGGGAAGCCGACGCGGAGACAGACCACTTTGTGCTGAAACTGAAAAAATATCTGTCTGAGGTAACGTTACAGACGTCGTTTACTGCGTGGTACCGTTGGGCCAACACTGTTGTTGTGAGGGAATGCTAAAGCTGTCTGTAAATATGGCATTAACGTTAGTTGTGTTTACCATGGTGTGAGGCCTTTACGTAACCAGTCAGTTGTTAACCGGAACAATGTGGTTAACATAGCAGTGTGGCTATGGCTGCTTAGCTGACGCTAACAGCTGCCGTTACTGTGTTGAAAGTTCTAGTGTTGTGTTAGCCAAGCTTGCTATTCACTTAATAGCAGGCTAGTGGGAAAGATTGCTTCAGCGACCTGTTTAGGTCTGACTGACACTCCCTCTTGATTTAAGTTTGAATAGTTACTGGGAAATATGGCTAACGTTAGTTAGTAAATCAGATTGGTTGACTGCGGTAACGATAACTTCAGTGGAAGGACCAGACACCAGTTGGGCTTTCCTGAATTCGTGGTGAATGCGCGGGGAGAACAAAACAAACACCCCGAAAGGCAACGAAATGGCTTTTATGTCCCATCCGCGCAATCCGGGGTGAATAAACGGGTCTAGATAACAAACTTCGTCCATAATTCTCACTCTTCAAGCAATGTCTAGATAGCCAACAAACAGTGGTGAGAAATTTTACGGTGGTGGTATAGAGGATGCTTTTTATAACGAGTCTGGAGTCTTAACTTTTACATGTGAAATGCAGTTTATTGTAGAACTAATGTAAAATATGGGACTAGTGTCGTTGAGATCACATGTGAGAGTTTCTGTCAGGCCTGCGAATGTGCTTTGATTTCATGATTCTACTAATTGATTGACTTTACTAGTTTAGTTGCCTCCCCTCTTTTCGGTAGCATATGCAGAAAGCTCTGGCTGCGCCTTTGCTTTTTAGGAGTCTTTACTGTACGCGGAAGCGCCGTCCTGCTGTCTGATTGGCTCAGCCGTCAGAAGTCGCTTGCAGACGTAGATTGTACATGTGCGATAGGGTCAGTCTGTTCCGGACCCACGCCATTTCACCACAAACTGGCAGAAACGACCGTACCTAAAGCCGACCATCTTGTCGGCCCGTTGACCGGCTCTGCGTGTAGTGGCCTTAACCTCGGGCGTGGGCAAATTTTGTTTCATAGAAATGTTTAGAGAACGTGGCATCGGCCTAACTGTTGAAAAAGTGCGGGGGATAACACAGTCGTTGTAAGCTTTGCTACCTATATCGGATTTTAAGTGTTTGACAGGACACGTGACTGTGTGGTGGTTTACCATGGACCAAGGCCAAGATTATCCCAGTGTTGTTCATTCATGAGTACATGTGATTTTTTTTCTTGCTCCAGTAAAACTCAAGAGCAGTTGTGTATGTATTTGTAACATTTCAATGAGCCAGTCAGAAAAGTCTCTTAACAAACTCTGCACAAGTGCGCCAGTACCCATGTAAGTGATTGATTCTTCTCTTTACAGCTTAAGGACAATATGGCGGACGATTTCGATATTGAAGCCATGCTTGAGGCTCCATTTAAGAAGGTGGGTGCACTTTAAAGGTTATGTTTTTATTATGGAGGGGCGGTAGGGGGTGTTCAGTGCACTACACATGAAACTGCTTATCTTTTGCCCTCTCATTGCCCCGAACCCTTTAACTGATTTGTGGAAAAAATGTTTGTGATGTGATGTTGTAGTTTCAATTCAGAACTATGAATAAACGCCCATCTATCTCTTTTTGTAGACTTGCCTAACGATATCTCACCTCTACTCCCATGAATTCACCTTTGATTCCAGTGTGAACTGTCAAAAAATAAGGTAGTAATTGCGCAATGTATTGATGTACTGTGGTCCCTTAGGCAAAAAAGAGCCTCATCTTTGCACATCCAAGCACCTGTTCGGTTGCAACAAGGTGAATGCAGTGGATGACAAGCACATATATGCTGAGAGACCATGGAGACAGTATTCAAATTTTCTGTTGACATGGTACAGGCCTAGTTGTAGTGTGAAATTAGCCTTCCAGGTTTAGTATGACCTTTCTTTTTGGTTTGGCTTTTAACAGTAGTTTTGCAAAATTGCATAGGTATGAGATCTAACTATTTTTTGTAATTAGTGTATCTAAGCATGTGCCTTGAAGGGATCAACTTACATTTATTAAATTAATTTTAAATTATTCTATAGTTCAGTGCTTAATAAAAGTTTGTCAAAGCACAGAGACAAGAAGGTGTTTTGTTGGTGCTGCTGCAGTTTTTGCCAAGGCCCCTAGGGGCCAAATGTAATTTTGAAATGTGAATACTGTCTCTTAACCTTTGTCTAGTTGATTGTGATGGTTTGGTACATTAATCAGCATCTGAATATTTTTGCATGCCTTCACACCTTTCCATAAGTTTACATAAATAAAATGCTTAAGACTATTGGATACCTGTCCTCACATTTTAAGGTTAATTCTTTCATTTCAAGGAATAGTTTTCCCTTTAAAAAAAAAAACTACCAAACATGGATTATCTCCATGCAGCGATCTACGAGCTAGGGAGATTCATGAGGTTGAACTGGTGGAATTTTTTTTTTCATTTCATTTTCTAATTTGATTTCTTGGGAGCCGACATTACTAAGCAGTGTGAATCCCTGTTTGCTTCAGGGCGAGATGTGACAGAAGTGGCATCGAGCTCTTACAGTCCACCAACGAAAATGGGTGAAGATCACGGGAGTGGCATCCACCACAGGAGCTCAATTAGTGGCTGGCTGCTAGCGTGGCCACCTGGGTCTTAGGCAAAGCTAGCCTTGGTACTGCTCAGGAGGGGCTGGGTTGCTGACCAAACATTCACTGAACTTGGCTTTTCATAGCATACCAAGTATTTAATCCCTTGTAGCTGTTGAGAACTGAGTACTGGGGTGATTAGTCACAGATGTGTTAAAAAGGGGAAGAAAAAAAAGGGGAAAAATAACAGCAGAGTGCTTAACGACCCAACTTTAGAAAGTTTGTCCAAAGCCCCAAAACTTTGTATGAATATATTTTGTAGTAATTATATTTTATATTTTCTCTTGTTCCCATCCCCCCCTTTACCCTGTCGACTTGAAATGTTGCCTCTTCGTCTTCATGATGTTCTTCTATCGACCCTGCTTAGGATGAGATCAAGCCCTCTAGTACCAACGGCAATGAGGAACGCAGTAAGAAGTAAGTATAACGCTCAGATCAGACACAATGGAAGGTTTATAATGAATCTAATGCATGTTCCCATTCCGTTAAATTCAATGTTTTTATCCTCCTGCTGTGCAGCTAGTGTCATAATCACTAATCTGGCTAACTTGGCTGCAGCTTGTTAGACAGCCAATTCAGTCAACCCTGCTGTTATGGCTACATAATTAAGTACAGCTAGCTAGCTAGCTACGTAGAAAAGAAGCTGCATTATGATCTGATCAATCTCAATGCTGATTCAGGACCAGTTGTTTTGAGAATGTAACTGTGTCTGGCAGTATAACAGAAGCCTCACAGTGTCTGCTTCACGGGTAAAGCGTATAACGCTGTGTGAAGTGTGTGCTGTACCATGCTGTTCCCGCTGTGACGCGCTGTTCCCGCTGTACCGTGCTGTAACGCGCTGTTTGCCCGGTCTCTCCTCAGGAAAAAGAGGAGCAGGAGCCGGAGTCGCAGCGCGAGCCGCGACAAGCGGAGAAGCAGGAGTCGGGATCGCAAAAAGAGCCGGGACCGGAGGCGGAGCCGGAGCCGGGACAAGAAGCGCTCACGCAGCCGAGAGCGCCGCCGCAGCCGCTCCCGCAGCCGAGAGCGCAGCGGCCGCTACAGAGCCCGCAGGAGCCCTTTGTACGTCCCGAATCCCCGTCCCCTGCCCCACCCCCCACGCCACGCCCGTCACCCTGTCTGTCTGTGCCATCTCAGTCATGTGTCTGTCAGCAGAGACCAGGCCCCTGTGGCCTGACCGCTCAGTCAGGGCACAAACCAGTAGGGAAAAGGTCCATTCTCATCCCTCCACTTTATTTTCTCCGCAGCGTTTTTTTTTATTTCTTCCCCGTTTTTTTCTTTACCGACTTTTTTACATACATTTGTTTTTTCTTCTCAGTCTTAAGTATTTTTCTTATTTAAAAAAAAAATCATAGTTCTCAGAAGTAGATAGCGGACACTTGCAGGCAGTTGTGCAGTTTTACATTCTCTTTAGTTTACTGAATATTTCAGTGGGATCAGAGGAGTTCTGAAGTGAAAGGTCACTTTGGGTATCCATGGAAACGCAAGTAGGGTGGTTGAGCAGAACCTGTACCCCTAAACCCTAACCCATACGTTGATCTGTGTGGGTGAAAGGATGAACTCTGATTATGCACTCTGTCTGCTTGGGTCACCAGTATAGAGAGGAGCTCAGTGTGCTCTTTCACGTAGAAACAGCCACTGAAAATCAAGACGCAAACTATTTTTGTCATTTAAAAACCCGGTTGCTTCCAGTCACGCGTGCTCCATGCATTGAGTCATCGCCCATCGCTTGTCACCTCCGTGGCACGTCCGCGTCTAGCCGTGAGCAGTCAAACTCCCCGTCCTCTGGTGGCTGAAGTGCCCCTTAGCGTCACAGGCTGCTCGCTGGGGGAGATGGCCGGCACAGAGATGAGTCTCGGTCTCATTACCAGCTTTACATTCAGAAAAAAGTAGCATTTCGGTCAGCTAATGGTGATAGCCGTTAGATTACCACTCCTGATACTGTAGGCTTTAAAAAAAATTAGACACGCTACTGGCAGATCATTTTCATCATGGTTAACACTAACCACATTAAAAAAAATCGAAATTCCACCCTGATCGGCGTATGTAATGAGCAATGTGGAATCCAAAAACAATCAGCAGTCGTCATGGGTAACGGAGAGTTGACTGTGCCGGATAGTGCCGTCATCACGTGAATACTTGTCGTGCAAGTAGCTGACTGATAGCCACAGTCACTGAGACAAACCTTGTTTTTAATCGCAGCTCTGGGCCGAAATTTAACGGTGGTTCCAGAGGGAAGATTGGCCCACCTCTTGCCATCAAAATAAGGTTTTTATCACCCTACTTCTTGTCTTCTTGTGTGGGTGCCTGCTCGTTTGGTGTAATGCTGAGCAGTTATACACGCGGGTCCGGGCTGCGAAACTGAGGCCGTCCTTCTCTTTCTCTCTTCAGTCGGAGGCGTTCCAGAAGCCGGAGCCCCTTTAAGAAGGATAAGAGCCCTGTGAGGTAAGCTGATGCGCACAGCGCTGTGGTGGCCTCCATCAGGCAAGCCACGCCCTCATCCTGCAGGCCTCGCTGTCATTGCTAGCAGCAGCCCAGTCCACTGCCCGTTTAAGACAATACATCACACATATATGGAACACTGAGTGTGTGAGCGTTGAATTTCAGTGTGATGGCAGTTCAGCTGCGTAATATTCCAAAGCACAGTCAGCAAAAAAACACATGCACCCCAAATAAGAGAATTTTACTGTGATAAGTGAGGACTGGGGTTGGGAGATACAGTTCTTATCAGCCCTGAAAAATGGCTTCTGGATGTTGGAAGGGAAGCTTTTTTCGTTTTTGTTTAATAATTGATGCCATGTCTTACGTGAAGACAAAGATGCAATTTTTGTGGTAGAAGCGCAGGCAGCTCTCACTGCTTCAGTGCTACTACCAGATGCATAATTAATGATGCTGGGGAAAAGGTGTTGAAATCCAGCATGTGAGCAGTATGAAACGTTAGGTATTTTTGGCGGCCATTGTGGTGTGTTATGGAAGAGGCCACAGTGTAAGTGTGGAGTCCTGCAGGAATGGTGAAGGGTAGAGCGGCTGAGGCGCTGTGTTTCCGCAGGGAGCCCATCGATAACCTGACGCCAGAGGAGAGGGACGCTCGCACCGTCTTCTGCATGCAGCTGGCCGCCAGGATCCGGCCCCGCGACCTGGAGGAGTTCTTCTCCGCGGTGGGGAAAGTAAGCAGTTGCATCGTGTTGCATCACACCGTTTGCACAGCAGTCAGTCTAAATCCAGCGCAGCCCGCTCAGACAGTGTGACTGCACCACCTGCGTTTGATATGTTATCTGCTTATACTGCTGCAACTTACAGAAGCATTTTAGTGACTGTGTTCGAGGTTACAACAGCATTACTCCAGTATCCAGCCAGGCTTTGAACCTGCAACCTCAAATCAGGCTGATGACCTTTTCTTACATTAGCAGATGTAAAAAATATTAATTTTTAATATGTTTGAACTTCGCTCATCATAGTGCTGTAATGTTTTTTTGTTTTTTTTTTTCTTCTCACAGGTGAGAGATGTTAGAATGATCTCTGACAGGAACTCCAGAAGGTCAAAGGGCATCGCGTACATTGAGTTTGTGGATGTGAACTCAGTGCCGTTGGCCATTGGCTTGACTGGACAGAGGCTTCTGGGGGTCCCCATCATAGTGCAGGCCTCTCAGGTAAGGAACCTGGAGTTCTCGTGCCACTAAGCTCTCTCCACTGTGAGAAAGCCGAACTTGTCACAAAGCTGAGCTCTCAGGCTATGCGTAGCGGGCATATTGCTAATATTGCACGTGTTGGGGAACATTTTGGGCACTGCAGCATTTTCATGGTTTAAGAAGTATTTGGCATGCTTAAAAGATGGATTGCTTAAGCATTATATTTGTGTGTGCAAGTGATTAGTTGGAAATGGGGAGCTGTATGAAAATCACCCAGAGCAGCCCAGCAATGTTCTCTGTGTGTGTTCTCTGCAGGCGGAGAAGAACCGGGCTGCTGCCATGGCCAACAACCTGCAGAAGGGCAATGCTGGGCCCATGCGCCTGTACGTGGGGTCCCTGCACTTTAACATCACCGAGGACATGCTGCGGGGGATCTTTGAGCCATTCGGCAGGGTGAGCCTTTACTCCCTCCCAGCTGGGATACCCGTCATCTGAATCCCGTCACCCTCTCAGTGTCCTAATACCCTCTTCCTCTCTCCTCTCTGCCAGATCGAAAGCATTCAGCTCATGATGGACAGCGAGACCGGTCGATCCAAAGGATATGGTTTTATCACGGTGAGTTTGTGAACTGCAGGATTTTAAAAGCTCTGCATTTGCTAAGCAGATGCCCTCACTCAGGGTGAGTAATAGCTGTGGGAGAGCTGTTTTAGCTACGGAAGAGCTGCTTTTTTCTGTATTTGCTTTGTTTTTCACGTGTTCCTGTTGTCGGTTAGTTGTAATAGCTTGTATTCGACATTTGTCTTATTCAGCAGGATATTTCTGCTAGTAAGATCATTTCTGTAGCTATATGCAGGCGTAACTGTGTTAGGTAGTAGCCCAGCTGTAAGACATGAAACGAAAATGTAAAATTTGCATTTGGACTCCAGGGTACCGTAGGGCCGGCCCTCCAAGCTTTTGAACCTGCAGCTGTTTGGTCCCAGAACGCGCACTGCTGGCATTGTTTAAAAGCAGACGTGTTTTTCCTCCTGCAGTTTGCTGATGCCGAGTGCGCGAAGAAGGCCCTAGAGCAGCTGAACGGGTTCGAGCTGGCCGGCAGGCCCATGAAGGTGGGTCACGTGACCGAGCGCACGGACGCGTCCACCGCCAGCTCCTTCCTGGACAGCGACGAGCTGGAGCGGACGGGCATCGACCTGGGGACCACGGGGCGCCTGCAGCTGATGGCCAGGCTGGCAGAAGGTAACCCAGGAAGTGTCTCACCAGAAGGGCTGTTTCATTAGAGACCCGCTCGACCCAAATCCAAACATGAGCACCATTACGTGTGAAAAGCCTTAGAAGCAGACTTGGCTGAAAGGCTCTCATCTGGCGTGTTGTGTACTGTGTATGAAACATTACTTTGTGGCTTTCAAACCACACAATTAATTGCAGAGTGCTGATGATGTCACTGAAACAGAGCCACGGGACTTCTGCCCCTTCTTCCAATCGGATTAATGCAGGATTAATGCTGCCTGTTTCCAGCAATGTCACCAGCTGACAGAGGCTCGTTACTGAGCCAGCCACACTTGAGAACCATTGTTTTTGGTTGTCAGGGTTACATTTGAGTGTTTGGCTGCAGGCACGGTCACCCAGTGCAGTGATTTTAAAGAGGCGCTTTGTCCTCCCGCAGGCACCGGGCTTCAGATCCCCCCCGCAGCTCAGCAGGCCCTCCAGATGAGCGGTTCTCTTCCTTTCGGCGCCATGGCGGCCGTGACAGGTACTGCATCACCCGAGAAACACCTGCAACTCTCCATCGCCATCTGCTGCTCCCATTCAGCTCAGTGTGCCATCAGTTCATCCTGTCCAGCTCGGTCCTCTCCGTGACTCCCGATAGATCAGCTTTCAGCTGTCCCACTGAAACTTGCTCATGTGGCCAGAGTAGAACATGGCAGCCTCTTAGTCTGTGTTCTGGAAGGTGTGAGCACAGCTGGGGGTGAACACTCAGACCTGCTTTCAGATGCAGCTCCTCTGTGCTGTATTTATACGGCAGACTGGCTTTTCCAGAGCAGTGTACTGCACTGTCATGACACACTGCACCGTTGGTAAGGTAACTTTCTCATAGGTTAGGTGAAAGGTTCAGTGAGGGAGAGCAGCATCATCTGGACTCACTCTTATGTATACTTTATTAAACTAATGTCACCCTTACGTGCACATGATGTGCAGTAGGACTTCACTCTCAGGTCTGCCTGCGTTTTACATGACATTACTGCTCTTTGGTAGCGTTCACGCTGTGTTAGTGGTGCTTTTCCGTCCAAACCTGAGCATTAACTGCTCTGTCCCTTGTGGATCAGTCTTGGTCAGAGTTTTAGAGTGGTATCATTGATATTTGTTCATTTTCCGTAACCAGAAGGTCACGATGGATTCAGACTGCCGGTACCATGTGTTCATGTCTGCCGTTCAGTCCCATCCTTTTGTTATATAAACCAGCAGAATTCATCCAGAAGGGAAAACCTTTTAGTGTGCTTCAGATGTAAGCTTACACACACTGTTTATATATACTTGCATACAGAGCAGTTTAAAGATTATTTTCTCTGAACATGCAAAAGTTAACTGCTGAGGTAAGTGTCTCACGTGGAGATACATCTGTTTTTTTAAACTTCGTAATCTGTTTTACAGTCATCAGTAAATTGTAGGGGGCTTTTTTCTTTTTAGATTTTATTCATTTTAACAAAGATGTCACTACAGTCAGATTCATCCGCCATTAGCTGGTTAGCTTGCCACCTGAAGTTCATGGACTACTCCTCCCTCCACATGTGAGTGAACCCATCTGAAAGCTGACCATGTGATTGACCCTGGTGACTGGGCTCCAGTGAGACTGTCAGCAACGTCACAGCCACTTGTGCTGTGAATGAATGTTGAATGATCCATATAGGCCGTATTGATTTTATTAATTTAACACACAGATTCTCTATAAAATAGTCCATGAAGTGTTCCTACTTCATGCCGCCCATCTCCTCCTAACAGAAACCTCCAAGGTCATGTTTCTCGCGAGAGTGGCCTAAGTTCCTCTGAGGGAAGGCAGTTCCAGCCTGCTTGTAGCTGGGAGAACTGAGACACAGTTTAGGTGTAAACATCCATCCATTGTGCACCGTCATGCCCATCCTCACAAACTCCATTTATCCCTGTTCAGATGGAAGTGCACTTAGTAATTTGTTTTCTTCTGATCCGTAGATTTGCAAGCAAGGCTGACTCAACCCCCAGAAGGTGAATTTGATTTGTATATCTAAAGCATGATCAATTTAGCATATGGCTCTTGCTATTTTAGAAAACATTCACTAAGAGGTACGCCACTAAGGGAAGAACTTAGTTTTTCTTAACTTGGAATGGTAGGTATCCCTTCTATGTTGGATTTGATTCCTTTGGGTACATACATGCAGTGCTGAACAGCTCTGTCTGCCTGTCAGGAGAGTTTTCTGTTGCTTGGAGCTCTAATTCCATTGTGTCTGGCTTAGTTGATTCTCAAAATGAAGCAGTCCTGTAGTTAAACATTCAGTTGAATTTGGTTCTTTTCTCGAGTGCCACTTTAAACTTTAATGGAATGTGTAGATTGGGTAGTTGAGGTGTAGCCAAATAATCACGCTAAGAGAGAGGAACCCTAGACTGAGACTGCAGCTGTAAGGCATGGTTTGAATTCACAAGCCTCCATGGTTATCCAAGGACCAAGATGCCGCCGGCTTTGTCTCGTACCTGCCACAGGTGCTGAGGGTGGGGCTCTCATGGTTTCCTTTTTTTCTGTTTCCTGTAGCTGCTGCCATCAACCCAGCTTTGAACTTAAACCTGAACATGAATGTGAACACTCCCCTGAACCTACCCACACAGCCTCTGGCAACACACTGCTTCCAGCTCTCCAACATGTTCAACCCACAGTCGTGAGTACTGGCCCAAAAGAGGACCTTTTTTCCTTTGACTATCAGTTCTGATTTTGGTCGAAAATTTGTAGAACTTTTATCTACTGAAGGTGCCACGACATCTTTATACCCTTACAGGTTTATGATTTAACCGTTATGTCACTGGTAATTCACACAGATCTAAGAGATGAAGAGAATGCTTCTAAGAATGCTTTCAACATCATGGATTGGTGTATGTGAAGATGCCAGCTTGCAAATGTCAAGTTGTGTAGCTGTTAGTCTGAATGCAGTGGAACGGTAACTGGGGGGAGCAGTTCAGTCTGTGTGAAAGTGCAGCATCTGTTGAACCAGCTGAACCTGTCGATATGAAGCGGGTTAGAGAGGCATTTCAGAAACTCGCCCTCTTTCTGTTGCAGAGAAGAGGAGCCTGGATGGGATGTTGAAATTCAAGACGACGTCATTGAAGAATGTAACAAACATGGCGGGGTCGTGCACATATATGTCGACAAGAATTCCGCTCAGGTAAGGAGGATTTAAATGAATGATACATTTAAGACTGTAACATTGTAATCTAACATTTTCTGTTCTGGGCAGAAATGTATATTTGAACTAGAATTGATGTGGTCTGAGTTGTAATGCATTTGAGAACCACAACTGTCTAATACAGTCTTGCCTTTTTTTTCCCCCCATTCCCCTCTAACGCTGTCTGTCCTCTGTTCCTGTAGGGTAATGTGTATGTGAAATGTCCCACAATCCCTGCTGCCATGGCTGCTGTCAACGCTTTACATGGACGGTGGTTTGCAGGTGGGTACAGGCTTATTCTGTTATGACCATCTAAGTCCACGTGAGGTTGCCAGCATGGGGGAACACCCCACCCACACACACAGCTGCTAGTGGTTGTCATGAGATCAAACAGCCCTCAGTTATTAGGCTGTTAACCAACTCATGTGCTAATGTCATTTTCAGTGAAAATGCTAAAGTGATGTTTCTCTCCGCAGGTAAAATGATCACGGCAGCATACGTCCCCCTTCCCACCTATCACAACCTTTTCCCCGATTCTGTCACAGCCACCCAGCTTCTCATGCCCGCCCGCCGATGATTCTGTGAAAAAGGCCCCCCCACGGAATCGACGTTTGGATGCCTGCCGGCCGAACTGTACAGAGCCAAACTTTGCCTGTTCGGAGAAGAGCGAATCTCGCTGATCAGCTGTACATAGGGTCCCAGGGCAGCATTCTGTGGCACAAATAAAATCATTTCTCATCCGAGTCTGAAGGAGACTCCAGTCTCTGCACATGTTCGGTAATTTTGTGGAGTTTTTAAAATTTAGAACAGTATATGCAACAGTTTCAGAAAAGCAAGGCTTAATTTCCGTAACTGCACACCTGCACAGGTAAAAGTCGTAGGCGTCATGCGTTAAGTTTCAGTATGTATTATAATGAAGGGACGGTAGGACAGCTAACCTAACGTCTGTCTTTTTTTCCAGATATTTTCATTTGTACATCGTTGTATCTGCAGTTGTCTTGTGCTTTAGAGGGGTTTTTGTTGTTTCTTCACTGGAAGTGTACAATTAAGACGCAAAATACATTCAGACACCAAAAAAGCAGAACTTCCTAACCTTTCAGAGGAGTGAACATTTGGGCTGTACTTTTTGTCTGCATATGGTTTGTTTTTAAGCTCTATGAGCTCTGGAATCTACGTGGTATTTGTTCATTTGTGTTTATTCAAAGACCACCCTGTATTTCTAACTTTTTTGTAATCAAGATTTGATTTTGTAAAGAGCTCTTGATTAAAATTTCTTTAAAATGAATTTACTGGGTGAAGCCCATTTTCCTTATTTTTCTGTGAGCTACAGTTAAAGGTGAACGTTGTGGATGAAGTACAAGGAGGGTAACTTGCATACGTTAATACTTTAATGCTTTTGGGAGGTATACATCTGTAAACATCCCATCTTTCATTGTTATGGATATAGTACAGATTTGTGCTACTGCCTACTTCATTGTATGACCAGTTTTGGTGACCATCCGTCAGACTCCAAAGGTGAAGGACATAAATACGGATGTCTACTCAGTGTAAAGTCGTACAGTGGCATGATAAAAGTGCGATATAGAGGCACGGTCACTGAACAGACATTTGTTTGCATTGCTGTACACCACATTACCCTTCAGAGCCCTTTTAAATCCGCATGGGTTTGGTGGTGTGGGTGCAGTATCCATTCAGTAATTTATTCAATAGAAAATCATTGAATTGTAATATAGTTCTTTTTTCAAGTGAATAGCATTGCATTTGGCTGTTACCTTGGAGCTCGTCTTTATCTCAGGAAATGCAGTTTGACTTGGTACTCTGCAACAGCGATATATTGAAGATTCCGACACTAGGCAGAAAACATGGTGCCAGTTAAGGGTATTTTGGGAAGAGAACAAGATACCCCTTTTATTTTTGCCCTCGGTGAATCTTAACAATTACAGAAAAATAGTACCACATTAAAATGGCAGAAAGTTTAAAAAATGTTCACCGCACACTTGATGAACACTTGGTCCTCGGTTATTCTGTGGGTTTTATTTTAACCGCCATCAGTCCACAGGAGAGGTACCGACCCAAATGCTTTTTGAACTTCTTCTCCCGAATCCCGTAAATAATGGGGCTGAGAAACCGCGGGAAGATGTAGGCGATGAGGTAGGTGAAGAACATAATGTGCGTGCGGTACTGCGGGAAATACGCCCGCAAGGTCATGTCCACCGTGGGGGAGATGTAGGCCAGCATGCAGAGCAGCAGCTGGGCCCCGTGGAGCAGGATGGTGTTCCGAGCCTTTCTGGCCGAAACCGGGTCGGTGCTGGCGGATTTGGCTGTCAGGAGGACTCTGAGGTAAGTGTAGATCAGTGTCAGCCACACGAAGGACATATACAGCGAGAGAGTGGCTGTTTTGGTAACTGCCAAGTAGGGAGAGTTAAAAACATTCTGAAGGAAACACATGAGGTTGGTGTGGAAGAAGGTTAGTGGCTTAAAGAGTAAGGCGAGGACGAGGTCGGCCAGTCCCGGGACGACTCCTACGCTCCAGATGAGCGCGATGAGGATGTAGGTTCTACGCACGGTGCAGATCTGCGCGTGGCGCAGCGGGTTGCAGATGGCGATGTAACGCTCGACCGCCATGCCGGCCAGGTTCAAAGGGGTGTTCATGGAGGTGAAGCTGGCGATCAGCACCAGGACCGCACAGAGAGAAGCGTTCATCTGCGGGCACGCGTAGGTGGCTACGTGCAGGATGACCGAAACGGAGAGCTGCAGGATGTCGTTGCACACCAGGTGTATGTACAGCATGTACCTGGGGTTGTTCCTGAACTCGTGGTGTTTGAAAAACGTGAACACGAGCACGCTGTTGATGTAGTTAATGGAACATCCCAGTGCCATCACAATGAAGTTCTTGGTGAAGGCGGTATTGAAGGCGTCTCTGCCAGAAAGTGCCAGCGACTCTGCAGACACTGGAAACGGAACTGCAGAGGCGTTCATAACTGGCTTCCTCCTGTAGGGAAAGACAGTATGAAGTTCATATAAGCTCACACAAAATTTACTAGCTGCTCTTAAAAAGATGCTGGTAACAGGGAAGAAACTAACCGTATTATTTCTTTGAGTCAACTTGTGTTTTTTGTCGCCTGGTTATAAAAATATTTTCCTTTAATACCGTTTAATACTGTACCTCTACTTGCATATCTAAAATAATACATACGTTGAACAATGAATTTATTCGTAAATTTCATATTAGTAACATTAGCATTTACTGTTAAGGTTAGTTGGGGTTAGTATTTATATACTCTGAAATTTATTCAAGTAATCTTTTCTGTTAGAGGTAGGCCCATTCTGCGTTTTCAGCGGTATTAAATGCGTCTGTATTTCACCCTTAAGCAGAATTCTTACCTCTGATCTGCACTCTGTCCGCGAGATCATGCCCCGGCTCACCTTTATAAACGCAGAGCGCAGCAGACCACCTGTGGAATGGAGGGGGTTATTCCAACGGTTAATGAGAAATCACCGGGGATGTATGCTCGCGACGCCACCAGGGAGGGTACTGTCATCTGGGCGACACGCAAAGGTCTAAATGTCAAATGGCAAAGTGTTTTATGGTGAATCTGATTTATCTTGTGGAAGGAATTAGAATTGTTTTAATGTTTGTATGTACCCATGTCAGCTTGAGAGACAGACTGAAATAGATTCTCTTGAGTCTCTGGTTTGCAAAGGGACGCCACACAAAGCAGTAAAGAGAATGAGCTGTTCTACTTTGTAGAAGGATAGCAGTAATTGATGTGGGATACTAACCGCTTCATACGAGCGAACCGGACTACACCAGGCACCCGCCGTTCGTCTTGTGTATTTTTTTTTTACCAAACCAAAAAGTGTGTGTGTGTGTGTGTGTGTGTGTGTGTGTGTGTGTGTGTGTGTGTGTGTGTGTGAGAGAGAGAAAAATGTGATCACAATTTTGGAAATGATGAAACTGTAAATGTGTTTTACGTGTTGCCTTACGCAGGATTGTTGATTTCAGGAAACCGATATCATTTTTATGTTTCTTGACCAAACAGTAAGAGAACGAACAGATATTGATGATGCACACATGCCATCACAATTTACTGACATGACATTGCATTACATTGTTGTCATTTAACTGACACTCTTATCCAGAACGATTTACATGGGTTGCAATTTTATGCATTCATACAGCTGGATATTTAGGTAATTGTGGGTTACTTTTGCCAAGGCTACTTCACAAAAGAGAACCACAAAACACATTTATTATATTTACTGTATACATAATGCTGTGCTGACTGGTGAGAGGACGTCGTATTGGTGTCATGTGACAACCCTCATGACATCAATACGATGGAAATTAACCGTGTGACAACACAACATGACTTGAATTTTAAACAGTTTTGTTTGAGGTGTTTGGAAAAAAATGTGTTTAGTTTCGTAATTTGCGTGAAATCAAGGGAAATTTACTATTAGTTTTGCAGAAATTAGTTTAGGCAGCCATATTAACTATACTGAGAGCATGCATCATGAGAACATTGACCTCAGTTTACGGGAAAAAAAAAACTCTAAAACATGCAGTACAGAAAATGTGATTACACTAGTCTACTGAAATTTGCTGTAAATATATTATTCATGTGTGTATCAAATTGGAACTTCTATTCCTTTGTTGACATCATATTTATATACATTTTCCAGACAGAAAGGGGATCCTCAGCTGGGAGCATATGACGTCACCTCACAGGGCCAAAGGAAGCTGTAATTGTGGACATGGCAATGGCGGACAATTTCATTAGAAATTCAAATTAGAATCGGAGAGGGCAACAAAATAACATCTTCCCCAAAATACACTTCAGTTTGCCAAACATTGATCACATTCTAAGAAGAACAGATTAAGGATGAAGCAGATGCTGATGAAAACCTGTGGTCTGGCAGGAATCAGAGGCGAAATGAAGACCGGTTTTTTATAATTGTTGCCTGTGCAGTAATTTCCTTTTCCTTGCTGCTTGCATATTCTGAATTTGGCTTCTCATTTGCTGTGTCTGAACAAAATGTATATGGTGTGTGTGGAACAAATAAATATTTGCTTAATATGTTCCCTTGTGGTTCTGTATTCAGTTTGTAAGGGTTTTTAAAATGCGTTTTTACTGTAACAGGCCATTTGTGAAGTAGTATGGTCAGGCGGAAAACACGAGCATTTATCGGCAGCGTTGTTTGTTTATCCCACTAGTGTGAAATTATTGCTCAGTAAGAGCCGTTCATATACAATAATGTCGTGTGTTAGTTTGCAGCAAAAATGATGTTAATTATGTTTTGAGTGCAGCGTTTCATTTTGTATGAATTTTCTGAAGTTATGCAGTACAGTGTTTTGAAATTTGTGTTAACAGTTCTGAGAGCGAAATTATTTCCTGAGAAATATCTGTAGACAAATTAGAAAAACATAAATTGCATGATATTTTAACATATTTTTTCAAAAGAGGCAAAAATCATTTTCAAAAACTTTCAGTGTTATTCAAAATCAGTCTTCTTTGACAGGTCTAAAAAGATCTCCTCCTCTTTTTTGGAAACTCCTCCCCATAGTCTTGTTATCTGCTCTCTGATAGGGTAGCTAAAAGATCAATGTACCATATGACCTACGATTTCGTTATTTACCAAATCACGCATCGTGTAAGCAGTCGTCTCATGTCTCCGCAGTGTCTTTCCCTAAACTTCCCTGGTCTTACCAACAGATTAGAGGAGCTGCACCATATTTTTTTGTCACTCTGCCGATTATGAAGCATCGCCCAGATATAAACGCGCTGGAACGAGCAGGTGCTGTTTGTGCCTAATTTCCCACGATGGTGTCCTCCAAGAAATGAGACGCCAAACACGCCACCACTGGTTCCAGCGTGTGAAGATATGATGGCTTGGACTGGCAGCCTAGTGCCGATACAAGTTACTTGGAAAATCTCCTGTGACTTTTGTCCACATTAAAGAGTACGGTTACATTGAATTAACCTGGAGTTGTCCACAAATGTTTGTCACGGGGAAAAAACTTTTATTGTTGTTGATCCAGTGATGAAACTCAGCGCTATGCAACAGATTGTAATACTTTTAATTACACACATATTTATATCCTATACTATCACAGATGTTTACTTATAAGAAGAGTACCGTTATAGTTGCTTTGTGTTAGTAGCTTTGAGGCTGAAATGTGGAGTCTTCGACTAAACCGAGCTAGCACCAGCCCCAAGGGGTTACTGTCTCCCAAAGGGATAGGCGGCAGGGATTCGTTTAAACGGGGACGCTGCTCAAGTCAGGCGGACAAAGGCATGTATTCTTGTTGTTTCTCAAATCTTTCATCTAAGGTGCTGGCTCGGACTGTGATGAGACGAGCTCATTTCATTTAGCTCGCTTACCTGGTTTTATTTGTAGTTTAGCTACTTCATAGGCTGCTTTGCTTCCCTATCGTCGAATAACGTTTCCGACAGGGAAAGCGCTGTGGCAAATACATATACTTTTTCCAACTCATGTTGATCTAAAAGCTTACAGATATCCTAAACATACAGCATTCCCTTGTTAATGTTACAGACCATTGCCACTTTGTGACTTTGATTTGAATTGTAAAAAGGAGATTTCACCTTTCACCAGTTCTCTTCCCCGAAACGTTTACATTGCAGAGATGGTCACACAGGTTATATTTTACATGTTATTCATTTATACACTGCACTGCTGGATAAGTGCCTTGGCTACCGGTGCCCCGGCCGGGAATCAAACCGGCAAGCTTTAGGCTACAAACCCTGCTTCTGTACCACACCCGCCTACAATCTCAAATTACTGTTCATTCTGTTATTTTAATGTATTACTCAGTCACAATTTAATATTACTGTTTTAAAGTTTCCGAAGTGTTTTTACCCAAAGAGAATAACCTAAAGGTTGAACACATTCATAATGTAAGAAAAGAAAGGAAAATGAAAAACGTAAGCGTCTATAGCTGCAACAAAATCAGGCGCGCCTTCCCTTGTTAGCAGTTTGCCGTTAGATAAACCATCGCAAAATAGACGGAGTCATGGTTTACTCATAAGAAAGAGACCAGCGAAAAAGTGGGTTTTGCTTTTTGAAGAAACTTTGAAAATGACAATCACATATACAAATCAATGTGCTTTCGTTTTACGGTCGGTTTTCCTCATGTTGACACAAATAACAGACAGGACACGACTATTGTGAAGTCGGCACAACCCTGATAACGTGCATTAACATCTCACTCCTTGTTTGCCGTTGGGACTAGTGCGGTTTGCATCTGGGACAATTTATATTATAGCAAAATAGTCTATTGTATTGACTATATGGAAAACAACAATGTGTGTAACACCTCTTAAGTATCAGCTTTAAAGTTCTGAAGTACGGTGTTGGAAACAGTTTCTAACTTCCATAATAATTTATAATTAAATTCTCTTTAAAGAGTTACAGTTTTTCGCTGTTCTTTGCAGGAAACGGCTGAGCTGAGCAGCAACAGCAGCTGTTGAATTTATACCTACTTTAAATAAAACTGATCGTATAAATCATAGAATAATCTAAACATGCTGAGTGTTTGGCTATTTTACTGCCGTAAACGCTTCAGGAGTGACTTTTCTTCTGCAGTGTGCACATAGCCAGTAGTTTTTCATGTATCTCCAAAACTTCTCATCTCTGACACCATAAATCAACGGGCTCAGAACTCTGGGCATGACGTATGATATCAAGTAAGTCAGAAAGAGTACATGCGAGCGATACTGCGGGTAGTATAACATTAGGGCCATGTCCACCGCGGGGGAGATGTAGGCCAGCATGCAGAGCAGGAGCTGGGCCCCGTGGAGCAGGATGGTGTTCCGAGCCTTTCTGGCCGAAACCGGGTCGGTGCTGGCGGATTTGGCTGTCAGGAGGACTCTGAGGTAAGTGTAGATCAGTGTCAGCCACACGAACGACATGTACAGCGTGTGAACGACGCGATTTTTATCTTCATGGACAGACGTGAAGAAAGCACTTTTGTGATAACACAGAACACTGGAGTAAAAGAAAGACAAGGGCCTCAGCACCAGCACAATGACGAGATCGGTTAGTCCCGGAATGGCTCCCACGCCCCATATGAGCGCGATGAGGATGTAGGTTCTACGCACGGTGCAGATCTGCGCGTGGCGCAGCGGGTTGCAGATGGCGATGTAGCGCTCGATCGCCATGCCGGCCAGGTTTAGAGGGGTGGTCATGGTTGTGAAACTGGCGATCATCAGTAGAATGCAGCAGATGGCGACATTTATGGAGGGCAAAGCGTAGCTGACGACATGCAGAGCTATCCCCACAGAGAGCTGAACTATGTCGGTGATGACCATGTGAATGTACAGGATGTAGCGTGGGTCAGCGTAGAACACCTCGTTCCTGAAGAAGGTGAGGACCAGGGTACCATTGATGTAGTTGATGGAGCAGCCCAGAAGGACGAGAACGAAGTTCTTAAGGAATGCGTACAAAAATGGGCTCGCGCTCATGTTAGTGTACTGTGCAGTCAGGCTTGAGTTCATAGCTCCGCTAATCCATAACCTGAAAAAGATGAACAGTGAAAAATATTAATGTTGCATAAAAATCAGTGATCACGCTCGTTGGTCATACTGCTTAATTACTGACAAAGTTTAATCAAATATTGGGTACGCAGCTCCGGTTCAGTCAGGGATAGCCATTTAAAAAAAAAAAAAAAAATCCTATTCATCTATTTTTTCAGTCAGCTACCACTCAGCTGATCTTAAGAATTCGGTGCTATATTAAAATCACAGATGGTGACACTGTCTTATCATTTGACTTATCTCTGAATCAGTCACATCTGGCGAACATTAAAAAACATCCATACCGTACAGCTGTGAAGTCTGCTGCTCTGCTGAAATCCTGCTCATTCCCGCGTTTATAAGCACTGATGGCAAGGCCAGTCCCGTGAGTCCGCATGCTGAAGTCTTCAAGGTCCCCAGCAAACACATTAGCCTATACGCAGAACAGACACACGAACACCAGATAATTACCACCTCAAACAGAGACAGGCACCACCAATGACAGCAGTGTGCTCAGTTCTTCTAATCCATGGGTGTACCATTTACGTGCTTAAAGTAGGCTAAATGGTCACCTACTGATAAATCCGATTAGTTACTGAGATAGGTTTTTAAATGATTTATTCTACCGTTTGATTTAATTTATACATTATGCAAATTAAATCTAAAACCAGTGTTTAAATTACTTTTGCTGAAAAATAGTACCTAAATCATAACGCTGTGTTTCCAAAAAGCAATTACTGTTGATGCGGTCAAATATAAAACTTACAGTAAAACTTAAATGAGTGGATTTCCATCAAATTTCAAATCTTTTCCAAATACTCTCATTTTTGCATGAACTACTGTGATTCCCACAATATTTTCTGCAATACCTGCGTGCGGAACTGAGACGTGAGTCACACAGAGGAATCAAGGCTTTATTCCTTTTAGCCTATATTTCTTGTGTGATTAGACGCAGTCGCCCTGTAAGAAGCCCAGTATTTGTACGTCGTACCCCACACTACAGAGTTAACGTTAGAGTTGTCACCTCCATGCAACACACCGAGCCCAGCTGCACATGAATTTACTGTACATAAGAATGCTTAACTGACCGAAGTTTGACGTGTGTATTCCTTATGCCTTATTAGATATTAGTTTAGACTACCTGTTCGTCGTTAACTAGCTACCTGTCAACTAGGGATGCAACGGTACACGGTATGTTGTCGAACCGTTTGGTACGCCCCCTACGGTTCAATACGCACACGTGAACCGGGGTAATACGATATGCCTGTCATTTTCCTCTAATTTCCAAAACTTGCTTATTGCGCTGCAGACTACGCGCACGTTGTACATTCAGATCCACAGAACATCTCTGGAGCCTGTCAGAATCTCCCTGGAGCCTATCAGCGCTCTGTATGCAAATACGAGTTGGAGAAGCGAGGGGAGTCTAAAAATAAATTTTCTCGCGTCCGGTCACATCGGTGTGATTTCCCGTTTAGCGCATAGGCTATGCTAAAACAGGTGGGATTAAGGGATGAAACGGTTGCCGGTTTCACGGTAAACCATGGTAAAATTCCCGACGGTTAGTATTACCGTTTCAAATTTTAATTATCGTTAAAACCGTGGTTGATTATCGGGCTTTGAAAAACTCACGTTAAATACTGCCTAGCATCAACCAAAGTTAGCAACAGTCTCCCAGGCGCAGGCGCGCAGGCGCAGCATGCAACGTGGGGTTGTTTTGTGTCAGTGAAAACATTGCGGAAGGCAGTGACAGCGCTCCAGAGAGGTATAAAGGTATAAATTTTCATACCGTTTCATCTCTAGTGCGATTAGAACACTAGATTGGAAAAATTCTAGCTAATTTTAGCTTTGAGGAAACAGCGATTTAACATTAAAAAATATAGCAAATGCTAACTGAAAACTATGAGAATCTTAATAATGCTAATGAAAACATAACAAACCATATAAGGTAACACCCGCACTACATAGCATAAAAATAAGTTACTATGCGAAAGGGTTAAAAGTTCAGTAAATGCATGATGTTTCCAAATATTGACCAAAATAATCGTGATTATGATTTTTTGCCATAATGGAGCAGCCCTACTAGTCAGTCATGCTGCCATTTTTCTGAATGGAAAGTTTTATTTGTCAATAGGCTAAATAAAGAGTTCATTGTTTAAAAGGTGGTGTGTTTTTATTTTTTTTCTTAAATATAGATACCGAAACCGTGCCGTTACCGTGGCCCAAAAACCGCGATACATACCGAACCGTGGGCCCACTGTACCGTTGCATCCCTACCGTCAACACTGTCCCAAATACTTTGTGTTAATAAGTGTTTTTTTACAGTTTCCACATCTTCGCTATATTAGCTAGCTAACATTAGCTGTCTCATAAACTTAATTTTTTTAATAGCTCGGTCTTCTCCAAATACTATGTTTGTTTCCGGTCAAAGATGCAACCCACAGCTAGGCTACGGCTTAGTGACTGGGCCTGTAGCAGGGTCATTGTGACGTCGGGCTGCACATGTCAGAATGTTCAGATTCGTAGCGTTCTATGCACGTTAGTCAATGGGAAAACTTTCGATGTAAAGTCGTGAATGTCAGAAGCTTCGGAATTGTAGCTGAAAAGCTGTATGTTGGTTATATGGAGTTATGTACGGAAAATCGGATGGAATAAGATGAATAAGAAGAATAAGAAATATTAAGAGAAATATTAGGAAGAGATAATGAGACCATTAATGAATGAATAAATGTAAATGACTGGTGAGTTTTCTTTTTCAAGACAGCTGAATTAAATTATGTTTGAGAACACAGCATAGTAGTTAGATGGCTGCTCTCCCAAATTAATTAATTGGTAATGGGTCAGACTTATCATCATCGTGAAATTTGATCGTAATTAGTATTTTGCATATCATATTTGTTCGATGTATCATATAAGATGTGTAGGTATGTACAGGAATATGTTGGAAAACCGTTGGCATGAGAATCATAATTAGCACCTTGGATTATCTCAGTCTTGCAAGTTTAATTCAAATTTCTATGTAATACATCCATGAGTGACTTTTGACTTGCTCAGTAAAAAGGTAATACTTTCTGTTATATATACAAGGCAAAATAGATTCACATATTGCTGAATGTTGTGAATGCAAATGTGTTCAGCTGTAAAGCCAAAAACGTGTTACAGAAGTATGTTTAATTTCAGTGTTCTGGCCTCTTTGAAAAAACTTTTTGCACAGACTGAGGGTAGAATTGAGGGTAGAACTACAGGTTATATGTAGTTTTATTTTGTTTTGCCTTTGTTTTTATTACATTTTGTCAAGTTATCAAATTTCAGCCTTTGTCTCATATTATTCTGATCTGTTGTAAACTAAATTGGTATTACCAGATTATATATGCTCGTGATATCTGCTGACAACTGCCATTCCTAATGTTGTAGAGTTACCCTTTCAAATAAACCAAGAAGTTGGATAAAACAATGCACCTTTTAAAAAATGATATGTATTAGCCCCAAGTTTTTTGCATATTTGTCATTTAAGTAAAATATTTCAAATGCATTTATTGTCAGTTTAATGTATATAAGTCCTTTTGACCAGTTTATTTAGATGTTACAAGGAAGCCCAAATGACAACAGTGATATAATCAATGATGATAGCAACAATACCCACAACAATAGCATAATGATATTACAATATGCTGTTATTTTGCATGATGACATATTTTTCTTGCTCCCAGTGTCATGGAGAGTCCAAGAGATGCCACATCAGAGGTCTGTCTCAGACGTTGGAGCTGCTCACTTCAGAGGGATGTCTAGGCAAACACACAAAGCTTTCCCCACCGCCTGATTGCTGGATCGAGCACCTGGGGGTGATCAGTTGCGCTGGCTTCTTTCCAAGAAGCCAGGCTAATCTTGTGCTGATTTGCACCAGTTGTTGGTGGTAATCAACCCAGATACTATAGCTCAGTGGAAGATGCCAACCAGCACGGAATATCAACCCCCCCCCACCAACCAAGGATATATTACATCCTCTGATCAAACACTGAAAGAACTGGAAAGCCTGTGAGGCTGTCAGAGCCATGTAGGACAAATAATGAACAACCAGGAAGATACCTGTGTTTCAAGGACTTATGATTTTTAGGCTAGGGAGGATGTCTTGTTATTCCACATATGCTGTTTTTTCCTGTCTTTGACATAGGAAGCAAGGGCTATAACGTTTCCTCTCTGACATTTCTGTTATGCTTCCCCACCTCTTCCTTTGTTAGAATGTTATCAGTTGCAGGCTTATTTTTTCCTTATGGAAAGATAAAATTAAAAAGATGTTATGTTACCTTTATCTCTAACACTGCCAAAGATGGTGTTTACACTGATTTATGGTCCCATGCAGGGTATGATGCTTTTGGTGCTTAGGAATATAAGAAGGGGAGCTGCAAATAAAGGGAAACTTACACTTACACCTGCGCTCAGAGCAAGAGAGGAACAAGAAGATCTTCTTTCTGGGCCTTTGGGGCCTTTGCTCTCAAGTGCCCTGAATTTAAATCTTTCTTAAAATGTGCAGCCCACATAAAATCAATAAAAGTTCCTCTGGGATTTACCCTGGTCCCTGGGGCAATACTGTCACTAATCTACAGTAGTGTGGGAATGCAGACGGCTGGGTAAACATCTAGAGATTCATGCTTGTGTGTGGTTTAGGATTGCAGCCCTGTAGAAAAGTGGTGCTACCCAGTGAATGATAGGTTGGGAATAGGGTCCCCAACTGTGCCTCTATTAGCAGCGACACCAGCCAAGTTGTGACATTGAAAGTGTTGAACCAGTACTTTAGACAGAGAGAAGAATCTTAATGAGAGTAATTTAAAATAATATACAAAAACAATGGCAGTAGTACATGACTACAACAGAAGAATTCCAAGATCAATATGAGAATATGTAATTCTTCCAGGAGCAGCCAATAATTTAGTTAAAAATGAAATTAAAAACATGAATAATGCAATTTTTGTCATGTCTCACAGACAACGAAGAGCACTGTTTTTTAGTTTTTTGTGTTGTGCATGGCTTTTGAGGGCAGGATCCGCTTTTGGAAGCAGTGAGCTTTCAGGTGCTTTCTGAAGTTCTCATCTCTCAGCCCATAGATGATGGGGCTCAAGGCTCTGGGTATGGTATAGATCAGGTAGTACCTGGCGTAGGTTATCTTGGGTCGCATGTCTGCTGGCAAGGTGAGGGAGAGCTGCTCAAACGCAGGTGAGGTGTATGTGAGCATGGCGAGGACGAGCTGACCCCCGTGCAGGAGGACAGTGTTCCGAGCCTTCTTGGCCGTGGTCTTCTCGGAGGAGCTGGCCGACCTGGCGGCGAGCACGATCTTCAGGTAGGTGAAGACGAGGATCAGCCACACCACAGACAGGTAGACTGCCATGAAGTAGACCCGGTTGCCAGCCTGCCTGGGTGTCCGCAGCAAGCTCTCACGGATGCAGAAGATCGAGCTGCTAAAGAAGGCAGAGCTCTCCACAGCGAAGACCATGAAGAGGTCGGTGGCGGAGGGGATGACACCGACAAGCCATATCACAGCGATGGCCAGGTAGGTCCTCTGTAGGCTGCAGATCTGGGAGTGGTGCAGGGGGAAGCAGACGGCTGCGTACCGCTCCAGGGCCATCACAGCTAGGTTAATGGGCATGTTCATGGTGGTGGTTGCAACCCAAACTAGGAAGAAGTAACAGACAGGGACCAGGATGAAGGGCTGGTGGTCCAGCCAGATGCCAAGAGTCAGGGCAATGCTCATCTCAACCACATCGTTTAACACCAGATGGATGAAGAGAACGTGACGGGAGTTCTCGTAAAAGACAGGGTGCTTGAAGTAGGTGAAGACCAGTAAACCATTGACTGCATTGGTCGCAATGTAGGTAAGTACAAAAGTGGAGGTTTTGACCAGTGCTTCTGGCTGCATGGGGATGTGGTTTTTAAAATAGGCTGCATAGCTGCTCAGTATATCTCCTGAGGAGTTCATGGAGTCGGCCACACTGTGGGTCTGCAAAAAAAGGAGAAAATGATCAGTTTGCATGATTGTCCTGTTGGACTTTAAAAATCTTTACAGCAATTATAAACCTTGACTTTTGTTATCTTAGTAATTCTGAGAGTGTTTTTTTAATGTATCATTTAGTAACAATAGATAACCTAACCACAATTACTTTTTATCTGAAAGTTTCTCTTAAATAAATTTAAAACAACTGCACATCTGTAACCACGGTAGTAATAAAATTATTTCAAAAACAACAACTTTATTTCTTCAAAATATGATTCAAAACATGCCATAATTTCTGGAGTGACAGTTAAAGTTTAAAGATGCAAAGTCGATAATGTAAGAGGTAATAAAGTGTGGTTAAAACAGTTCAAAAAGCACTTTTGATCAACATGATTTGTTATAAAAGAATTTAGGAAGAGAGAGACATCAATCTAAATGCATTACTATACATAATTGATGATCTGTCATTTATCCAGGATGAAACCAGCAGCTAAGCAGTTTTGCAGTAATGCCTGTAATATTCACATATTTCTATCAGTCACATAGATTGTATGGGAAAGATGAAAAAGGAAAGAATTTCTTACCTTGTGAAAAATAATCTGAGCGGAGCAACATGCCCAGCTCATATATGAGGTTTCTCTGGTGACATGGTGACACAATATCAGACGTGTTGGTCTGCAGGGGGGCCGCACGTGTGTGTGTGAGTGTACATAAAGATATGTGTGTATTTGTGTTCACGTGTGCACGTATGTGCAAGTGTGTTTGTTTCCAGAAGTGAGAGAAACTTATCAGAGAGGGTTATTAGAGTTCAGAAGAGCTGGTCATTAGAATTTGTACCTGAGAGTGTGTATTGCAACTTAGTGTTAATAGTAAAAACATGATTAGGAGTAACTCTATTCATCCACATAGAAAAATCAATAAATCAGCTTTAAAAGGTTAAAATGTGATGCTGCAAAATTTAAACAAAAAAAGTACATTTATTTTGCACCAAAACACTCATGCCTTCACTCTGTGCCTACAATATTTTGTACACTGCATTGTACAACATAGAAAGCTCAGGGCAATGATTTAATCTGTGTTTATATGCATGATTTTATTAATTACTTTTATTTTGTTAAGGTATTTTCTTCTGCTTCTTCTTCTTCTTCTTCTTCTTATTATTATTATTATTATTTATTATTATTATTATTATTATTATTATTGTTGTTGTTGTTGTTGTTGTTGTTGTTGTTGTTGTCAAAACATACAAAAAGATTCAATAAATGACGTTATTGTCGTCACCTGGCTAGCATCCCTACAGTGAAGCATGGTGGTGGTAGCATTATGCTATGGGGGTGCTTCTCAGTGGCAGGGATGGGGAGACTGGTCAGAACTGAGGGAAGGATGAATTCAGCCAAATACAGAGAGGACCTTGAAGAAAACCTGCTCCAGGGTTTCCACCTTTCAGTACGACAACAACCTGAAGCATGCAGCCAAGACAATGCTGGGGTGGCTTCAGGAGAAGTCTCTGAATGTCCTTGAGTGGCCCAGCCAAATTCCAGACCTGAACCCCACAGAACAACTGTGGAGATACCTGAAGATGGCAGTTCATAGATGTTCCCCATCCAATCCAGCTGAGCTTGAGAGGATCTGCCAGGAAGAATTGGAGAAATTGCCCAAATCCAGGTGCGCAAAGCTTGTAGAGACTTAGCCAAGAAAAAAATTCTAAGATGTTTTTGCTTTGTCATTATGGGTTATTGTGTTACGGCCAAAAGAATATATTTAATCCATTTTAGATTAAATAACACAACAAAGTGTACAAAAACTGAAGGAGTGTGAATACTTTTGAAAGCCACTGTATTTATTGACATCATATGTGGTCTAAACCCTGGAGTTCAAAGCCCAGAATTGCAATATGGCACAACTACTTATATGAGGAAGAAAGTTATAAACCTGATAAGTGGATGAAACATAATTACATCGATTTGTTCTCTTCTTCATGTTGAGTTCAACATTACTGGTTCAAAAGTCTTTTTAAATATTAACCTAATCTTAACCAGATATTAACCTGTTCCCTGAAAATGTGTCAGTTTTTTAGTTTTTTATTTTTCGTGTATATCTAATTGATGATTGAAACATACTCAGTCAGTAAATATTTGAGGATGAAGCCCTCCAGGGAAAGTGTGTGGATTGACACACAAAGACCTCACCAAACCAACAGGCCTTGCACAGATGATTCAGAAGTGCTTGGTGGGCCCACTGAAACATTATCTCTGGGTGATTTTTGTCAAATTTGAGGTGATACAGTTTTCTTTGGGCTGTTGTAAAAGTGAAAAAGTATAACCTCTTTTTGTTCACGATTAAACAATGCAGTTTACTGCACAAATGGCCATATATTTTAGTATTACTGATTTTGAGAGATATTACTGATATGAGAGATACAGCCATTTAAATTGCAAACACAATTATATTAAAGTGCAATGCCTCTGAGCAGTTGAAAAAATACTTTTTTTTTTCCTTTTTTACAGGTTATAAAATGAGAGGGGAAAGACCTTTACTTTGAAATGCACACAATGCTGTCCTGGAAATGAAGGCCCCAGCAGATCCTGATCATTTCTCGTGGTGCCTTTGTCAGCATTTGCTGAGCAAACGAATTATCATGAGAAACAACATGGACACTCTGCATGGGGGTAGGGGTTACAATGCAGCCATTAATTCTTTCATTACCCTCATTTACCATGAGAGAGAGGCTGAGGGTGACAGCAAGAGAAAAAGGGGCCAACCAAAACATAAATGAAATCCTGAAACTTTTCTTCTAATTATGGGTCACTGGCCCTGTTCCTTACCGCTACACCACACTGCTGCCCTGCTCTTTACCGCTACACCACACTGCTGCCCTGCTCCTTACCAATACACCACACTGCTGTCCTGCTCCTTACCAATACACCACACTGCTGCCCTGCTCCTTACCGCTACACCACGCTGCTGCTCCTTACCACTACACCACAGTGCTGCTCCTTACCGCTACACCACACTGCTGCTCCTTACCACTACACCACACTGCTGCCCTGCTCCTTACCGCTACACCACACTGCTGTCCTGCTCCTTACCGCTACACCACACTGCTGCCCTGCTCCTTACCAATACACCACACTGCTGTCCTGCTCCTTACCGCTACACCACACTGCTGCCCTGCTCCTCACCGCTACACCACACTGCTGCTCCTTACCGCTACACCACACTGCTGCCCTGCTCCTTAACACTACACCACACTGCTGTCCTGAGCTGAGTGGGAAAGAGTTGGGTGAAAGGAAAGTGGACAGGGTTAAAAAGCCATGCAGGGCTAAGTGATGGTCTTCTCCCTGAAGTGACCACCAGTGGCTATGTGTGAGAGGAAACAACCTCTTGTTAATGGACACCCATTCAGAGCAAGTACTACTCACATCCACTGATCTCTGTATCATCCATTGGATGCAGACTGATGCATCCACATAATATAAAAAGTAGCGGAAGAGAAATTGTAATACGTATATGTATATGTGTGCATTCACTGTATTTAAAGAGAATGTGCACCCACTTGGCTCCTGGTACAGAACCCTAGTTTACACACAAACCCTCTCCAATCCACATGGACGGCTTTGCACTCAGCCCAGAGCACAGATCTCAGAAGGGGCTCTGAAAGTTTGTTTAAACAGATGAGTCACCCCTCCTCCTCCTCAGCTCTTTGCCACTCTAAGCCCAAGGTGCTGTTTTTGTCATCAAGGTGTCCTACCTGTGGCTTGGGGGACTGGATGACATTTCAGCTCTCTCCACAGACTCTGTTCAAAGGCACTCTGAGCGCACTGATAATGGAAGTCTGGGACCCCAAAAACATCATCAGTCCTCATTAGACTCTGCTTAGGAAAAGGTCAGCCGTGTTGCGGCACCTGTTTTGAAGAGTGTAATTGGAGTGTGAGGGAGTTATTAGCGCTCTGATGGGACAGCGCACTGAGCTAATCTGAGACGCAGTGGAGACCTTCATGTTCTTTTTGGTTTCATCCACTGCAACAGGGCCAAGATGCTGTCAGAGGACTTCGGTTCAGTTATGACTGCACTGAGCAAGAGTAAAGAACTGGCTCCTCAGGTTCAGCTGCCTTCAAAAAACAGAACATTTTAGACATTTGAAAATTTCAGAAAACAAGGCCACTCATCATATGCAGTGACAGAGTACCAGAAAGCCATTCAGAGAAAGTACCTAAAATACATATGTATTGTTTTCAAAAAATAATTATAAATGTGTTTGGTGGATTTTGACAAATAAATATGTTAAAGCAGGTTTATTTAAGCTCAGGTTCCTTCAAAAAACAAAACATCTAAAACATTTGAACAACGTTTCAGAAAAATCCCAGACAGCCATTAGGAGATATGACCTAATAAGCATATGTATTTTTTTCAAAAAATATTAACGTTTGGTGGAAAAAGTGTTTTTTTTTTCATACTTTTTGAATTGTTTTCTTATATACTTTTCTTCAGAGAGGTAAGCAGGCTGACAATCAGTCTGCAAGGATATTTACAGGCCTATAGGATGTAAATAGTATGTTTGCTTCTGGTCAGTGTTGTGCAAGTTCACACTTCACAAGAGCTAGCTCAAAGTTCAGTTCACACAGATTAAAATGAACAAGTTCACGTTCATAGGTCACAATTTTGAATTTGAACAAGTTCACAGTCCCAGTTAATTTCTTCCATTTTTTTAAAAGAGCTGCTCCAGGGACTATTTTATGCGTACGTCTACATGCGCAGTGATTGTTACGCGGGATATGGGCAGTTGGTTGCGAGCTGTCAGTCTATCTGATGGATGAGTTGCGCTAATGAAAACGTCTGAAGTATGGAATAACGTCGTCCGTGTTTATTCATAAAGCAGTAACTTTAACACACCCAAGGATTCCGAATCTCGCGCAAACCTGAACGAGCTCAAGTTCACGTTCTTTAGTTGCAAACGGATACGTTCAAGTTCACCGTTCACCGAAAAAATGAGCACGTTCAATGAACGCGCTCTTTTAACGCGTTCATGCACAACACTGCTTCCGGTATTGAATATATCCATGAATGTGGGAAATGTAAATCTGCTCAGTTAAAGGATTACAGGATGTGGTTATTCACATCCAGGGCTTATTTCCTGCTTGGTGACATATAGATTTACAGGGTTCCTACATACAGACTGGCTTAGTAGGCCATGTGCAAGAGTGTAATGCTGATCTTTATGGCATGTGGACAGGCTGATATTGAAGGCAGTGGATAGGGTAAGCTATCCATATGAAGCAAGGTTCAGCTGATGGGGGGACATCACCCTGACACCCTGAAACAAGACCACAGACACATCAGACCAGACCTGTGCAATTGTGAAGAGCTAGACCAACAAATTGTGTGGAGGGTTTATAATTATCACTATTAAAAGATGGGTGTTTAATTGAGATTTCTGCCCTCAATATCACCCCAGCCCTTTTTAAAAACTTCAGTTAGGCCAGTTTCAAAATGGGACATTCTTTACAGTACTATCAGTCTAATGGTTGTATTGAGAGAATACACAAATAATATAATAATATAAATTGTTTGCATTGAAAACCATGCAATGCATGTATTTGGCTTGGTCTTTGGATAGGCCAGGGTTAAGGTCTGATTATTCAGTCAGTTTCCCTTGTGTGGAGGGTTTATAATTATCAGTATTAAAAGATGGGTGTTTAGTCTGGCTTTAAGCTTTCAATATCACCCCAGCCCTGTTTAAAAGCTTCAGTTAAGCCAGGAAAGTTTCAAAATGGGATCTTCAAAATGGGAATTTTTTTTACAGTACTAGCAGTCTAATGGTTAGATTGAGAGATTAGGTTTCAAAGACATGACCAATACTATAATTGTGTGAATTGAAAATCACGAAATGATTGAATGGTCATTGGTTAGAGCAAGGTTAAGATTTGACTGTTTTGCCAGTTCTCTGCATCTTTTTCCTTAGTTCAGCTGACCTTTCAAATTTTAAATTTCATCTGTTTATACTGCTGGACACTTACAGAAGTGAAGTGAGTGAAAGGGAAATATCAGCCCCAGTTTGAGGTCCATGGGTGTGCATGATTTGAAATGATGTATGCCTGTCAGAAGGTGGGGACAGGGAACAGTTAGTTGACTCCTTCCTGTAAATTCTAATATTCATGAACATGGGGGCAAGTACTGCAACTATAGGGCAACTGGCTGTCCCCTCCCAACAGGGCCCCATCTTACAGACACGATCCCTGTCTGTACTGTACTGTTCATTCCACCTACTGTACTGTCAGTGGTGGAATGAACTCCCCACGGAGGGTAGGGCAGCGGAATCACTGGCGATCTTATGGCTGTTATTTTCTCCCCAAAACTATAATTTTATGATTTTGTGTGAACTATGCAGATTAACACAAACTCTGTCTTCATGCATCACTATACTGGGCCCTGTCAGAAGCCAGATATTAACCTAAATTATATTTTAAATAAATATTAACCTAAATTATATTTCAAAAAATGATGAATAAGACATTGCATTTATTTAGCAATATATGTTGTTTATTTGTGCAAATGCATGCCAACATAACGCCCCCTCCCCCCCCATTTATGTAGTGAAATAAGGTGTTTGCACAATATAATGAATCGGCCTGTTTAAAATCCTATACTTTTCTGTGTTTTATGAATCCCAAGTTTCATAATGTTAGCAAGCTAGCTAACCAAGTTTGCTGAACTTGAATTGAATGCTGGAGAATCAGATGTTCTGTGAAAAGGATAATGACCTGTCTTCATAGAAAACTCCACAAAACATACCTAGTCAGCTATCCAGCATTACCTTGCTTGCATGTGATTGCTTGTGTGCGTGCGTGTGTGTGTGTGTGTGTGTGTGTGTGTGTGTGTGTGTGTGTGTGTGTGTGTGTGGCAACTGCAATTATAATTAGTCTTTTAGTCTTGCTGCCGCCTTGAGGAGCACATCAGTAAAGCTGAGAAATGACAAACCTACATCCTAGCAGTTGGTGCAGCAAGCAAAAGTCACCATGTGTTCTACATTGTGGTGGACGGACAGCTTATTCCTTGTCAGACTAAGTCTTCGCTGTCATCTTTTGATGAGCTTTTTAAAGCACATTTTCTGTTCGGCATCTCCTACAATGAGCCCTTAAACAGTGTGCACACATTCATACAGGCCACCTTTTACAATATTGATATTGGTGCAGTCCATGAGATTCAGGGAACTTAGAGCAAAGTTTCTTCATTGTGTAATTGGATCAAGAGCCAGAAAGAGATCTGTGAGAATGCTCAGGTGTTTTTAATGCAAATCCACATGTGACACTGTACATTTGTTGATCCACCATCTTAAACTTTCCCATGCCTCTTATCCTCAGTCCTCATATTTTGCAAATATTCTCTTTATTGCTGTAAATGACTAACAAATGGTTTCATATAGCGATGCACTGTTGTATTATAATGCTCATTTTCCTTGACAGCATTAAGATGAATGAGTATCTAAAACGCTCATATAGTGTCATTATTCAACATTCTTCAGTTCGATTAGACAAAAGAGTGTGCGAATAAACACTCCCTTGAGTGTATTTCAAAATGAACACCTGTTAAGTGCTAAATTGTGACACTAGAAGGAGTGACATACACTCAAAAGTGTGTGTATTTGTCACACCGCTAAAATAAATGTATGCTGAATCTACCAACATTTTTCACTACAAAGGTATTATTGTTTCACAGCATTGTTTTCCCATTTCACTGTAGAGGACAGTCAAACACACTGCAATGGAATACATATGATGTTAAAAGATGAACACTGCAGCAGACTTTATTATTAACAATTGGAAAAGTGTTAACACCAGTTGGACTCATATGTACACCCTGAGAGTGTTTATATGAATGCATGGGAGTTAAATGTTCATTGGTCATTTTGCTGTGTATGTGTCAGAATATGAATATCCTGCTTTGGATATATGTAACAACACCTCTAAAGTGTAATTTTTTAAGTGCAGAATTAAGGCGTTGATAATGGGTGTTATATAACAAGATTATTTAAAGATGAAACAACTTCAGAATAATCTCCATAACAATTTTTAAAGAGTCTCCAAAATCAACAATTAAGTCAGCAATTATTAGGTCAAAAACATATACTCACACATATGAATACACATATACATACATACTCCACTGTTCATTGATGGAAACAACAGCTAAGATGTTACACAGGTGCCTGCTGAATCTGTTTTGTGGAAACTTTGTCCATTATGGTTGATTCAAAAATGTAAATTGTCTAAATTAAAACAAATATCTGATTGTAGAAAACAAAGGAAAGAATGGTCTAAACATGCTGGATGGCGTTTGACTATTTTTTTGTCATGAATGCCTCAGGAGTGACCTTTCTTCTCTGGTCTGCACATAGCCAGTAGTCTTTCAGGTATTTCCAAAACTTTTCATCTCTGATGCCATAGATCAACGGGCTCAGAACTCTGGGCATGATGTGTGATATCAGGTAGGTGAGAAACAGTACATGCGAGCGGTACTTTGGGAACAGCGACAGCAATGCCACATTCACCACGGGGGAGATGTAGGCCAGCATACACAGCTGGAGCTGGGCCCCGTGAAGCAGGATGGTGTTCCGAGCCTTTCTGGCTGAAACCGGGTCGGTGCTGGCGGATTTGGCTGTCAGGAGGACTCTGAGGTAAGTGTAGATCAGTGTCAGCCACACGAAGGACATATACAGCGAGAGAGTGGCTGTTTTGGTAACTGCCAAGTAGGGAGAGTTAAAAACATTCTGAAGGAAACACATGAGGTTGGTGTGGAAGAAGGTTAGTGGCTTAAAGAGTAAGGCGAGGACGAAGTCGGCCAGTCCCGGGACGACTCCTACGCTCCAGATGAGCGCGATGAGGATGTAGGTTCTGCGCACGGTGCAGATCTGCGCGTGGCGCAGCGGGTTGCAGATGGCGATGTAACGCTCGACCGCCATGCCGGCCAGGTTCAAAGGGGTGTTCATGGAGGTGAAGCTGGCGATCAGCACCAGGACCGCACAGAGAGAAGCGTTCATCTGCGGGCACGCGTAGGTGGCTACGTGCAGGATGACCGAAACGGAGAGCTGCAGGATGTCGTTGCACACCAGGTGTATGTACAGCATGTACCTGGGGTTGTTCCTGAACTCGTGGTGTTTGAAAAACGTGAACACGAGCACGCTGTTCATGTAGTTAATGGAACATCCCAGCACCAACACAATGAAGTTCTTGGTGACAACGGAGTCAAACGGCTCTTTGACAGGTACGGCAAGCAGCCCTGCAGTCACTGGAAACGGAGCAGTAGAGGAGTTCATAACCAGATTCCTCCTGTAAGGAAAGGCATTTTATACTTCATATAAGCCCATATGAAAGCAGATCTTCAGAAGATCATATATTTGCTGTATCTGCACAAGTAAAACATTATCGTCAGAATGTGCAGCAGTCCCTTTCCCTGAATTGTGTGTGTGTGTGAAATTTTAGGTTTTTCTGAAAATATCTCATTTGATCACAATTTTGGAAATGGGGAAATACGAAATGTGTGTGTTTTTTTGCGTTGACCATACAGTAAGAAAAAGAACAGATACTAATGATTCACGCATGAAATCACACTTTACTTCAAAAAGAAACCACATAACACATTTTCTGTAGTGAACAATTACTTTACACCTAGTCATGTGCTGATTGGTCTAGACAGCTGTGTTAACTGTTTTGAGAACAAGGACTTCAGTTGACAGAAATGTAACAAACTGGAGAAAAATTATATTTATATTTTTGATGCATGTTCTTTTTTAACATCCCATTTAATTGTACTTACTTATTTACACATCAAAATTAATATATTTGAGAATAATGCTTTTAACAATACATTTAACATTAGTAACATTACTACTTACTTTTAAGATAACGTAGAGTTGTAACTGTAGATTCTGAAATTACCTGAATGTTCTGTTTCTGTTTTTTTATTCATTCTTCATTTTGTCAGAAGGTGGTCCCAGAGATAGACAGTCTCCTTTCCAGCAGTGTCTTGGCCAAGAAGCAGCATATGCAATTTACAGTGGCACAGAACACAGAACAATAAAACGAACAATAAAAAATAGAAACAAAGCACAAAGGTAAAAGGCTTTCAGTTTAGACCCTATTTTGACTTGATTTAATAAATGACTTGTTAAAGATATTCTGTGTTTTCAGCAGTATTAAATGCATCTGTATTTCACTGTTAAGCAGAGCACTTACCTCTGAATCATACGATCATCTTCCTGCTCACCTTTATAAAAGAAGGCAACACCCAGGGAGACCACAAATGGGACAGACGGGGTGGCCATTCGAATGATTAATGTGTAATCATGGGAGGGTTATGCCACCAGGGAAGACACTAATTTAGACAGAAAAGTGTTTGCTCATTGGAAGTTGCTCTGGATAAGAGCATCTTCTAAATGAGAACATGTCGTGTGAATGTACTCAAAGCGATTACAGTAAACCACCAGGGGATGTAAATGTTTGTTTGTTTCATGAGTAAATGTATATTTTGTGTATGATCAATATTGGTCCTTGTATTCCTTTTTGTCAGCGTAACTGCATATACATTTAAAAAACAAAAAGAGCACCTTAAGCCAGTGGCAGGTTCATCATCATCATTGGCATTTAGCAGACACTCTTATCCAGAGTGACTTACATAGGTTGCACTTTTTTACAATGTTATCTATTTATACAGCTGGATATTTACTGAGGCAGTTGTGGGGTAAGTGCCTTGCCCAAGGATACAGCAGCAGTGCCCCAGCAGGGAATCAAACCCACAACCTTTCAGTCACAAGTCCTGCTCCTTAACCACTATGCTGCACTGCCTGAACTGCACTGACCTGAATGGAATTTTGAAGTTAAATATAGCTTAATTTGAAGTGCTTTTTAAAAATTGTTTTTAGTATTGTAATATGTGCAATTGAAATTAAGTAATGAAGCAATGAAAATGTAGTATTACTTTTGTCCAAATTAACAAAGTTTAGACAGCTGTGTTAACTAATTTTAAACCATCTACAGAAATGTACAAAATCAGTTGGGAAAGGTTTGTTTTTTTTGTTGCTGTTGTTTTTTAAGTAATATAATATTTTGTAACTATCTGCTTGGTGCTATGTATTTTAATGGACTTTATGGACTGAACTGATGGACTCTACTGCAAACAGTTCAGTAAAATCTTTTGCCCAAGTATTTTTGGCTGTTGAAAAGTCCTTCTACTCTGGTCTTTGGTCATATTTAGTGAACATGAATACAGATTTACAGTGGTACAATATCCGATTAACATTTACACATGATTATGGTATCAATAACTAGTCAATTAAGAGAGATATGGTGCACACAGGGATGACCATAACATACTGAAGCTGACAGATACTGAGTCTGATAGTATTTGCAAAGAGCTTTTCATGTTTTTATGGACTTATTGCTACATGTATTTAAAGTTTTGAGAGTATTAGCACATTTTTTACCAGAAGTTACAGTTTTAGGGGAAGTGTTAACTCATGATGAGGTGAATAATATATATTTTTAAAATGTGCTCAACAACTGAGAAATCTAATTACTGCAAATACAATAATTTATCTGTAAGCACAAAGGAAAAAGAGTCCCCCCCAAAAGGAAATACAGAATTACAGTAAAGAATTTGCTTTCACTGTGTCTGAACAATTTATCTAATTGATGACTGACATTAAATATGAACGTCATTAGTATTTTGTACGTCATATTTGTTTGTTGTCTCACATGGGTGGTATGAGTATGTATCAGAATATTGCGGTACACCATCAACGTTAGAATCATAATTGACAGTTGAGCAGGCTGGCACAGAACTCAATGCATGAAATGTTATTTTTAAATATAATTTCCAGGTTCTATAGTTCTATGATGTTTTTTTACACTGTGTCACAGATTTTATCAGCCATCCCCAATGGCATAATTTTGCTCTTTCAAATTAACCAAAAGCTGGAGTAAAACAATGCACCTTTTTTTTTTTTAATGACTGGGCTGGACGTTGGATATATTTTGACAACTCTCCCGTCCCCCACCCGCTTATTGAGAACATTTACCTGAGATGGATGGTCAAGTTCAGACGTATCAAATCCAGCTTATTGTTCCTTTTATTATTAATGCCAACCTTGATATTATTCTTATTATTAAGTAGGCTTGAGAAAGCCAAAGCCAAATTACTGTTACAGTTACTTAACAAGTTAGCTAACTAGTAAACTAACTTGTGGATCTAACGTGTATATATGTCCGCAGCAGATCATCAAAAATCTGGCTCATAATACTTCAGAAGCTACAAAATAATAATATCAAATCATCTCGAGACTGTTTTGGAAGAAGAAAATTGGAGGCTTGTAGATTGTTCTCCTTAAGTTTAAATCTCTTCTGTCAACTACAATATAGATCAAACATAGATCAAAGAGGGCAATAGCCTGTATCATTACCAAGGGGATCCTGCATATTTAGGCTACTTCTTAGCTATTAGTATACCTGAGTGGAAAACGCAAAGTAATATGTATGTGGTGTTTTCCTTGTCGGAGATGTTATTTAACTAGGAAATAACCTACACGTTTCTTATAAATCAGCAACACCTGAACCAAGCAAAATGTAAGATAGCTAGCTAGAAATACTTAGAAATCAAACCAGGTTAGCAATATAAATAAAATGAGTTCCCACTAAATTCCCTGCTGCCTCTCTCGGGATAGAAAGTAATGCTGATAGCCTGCACCAGCATCTTAAGCATAACAGTTACATTTAGTACTTACCCGACAACCTACTGATAAATTAAAGTGAGTGCCTGGTGCATATTTGTCATTGAAATAATACTTATAAAGTTGTCTCATATACATTTATTGTCAGTTTAATGTATATGAGTCCTTCTGGTCAGTTTATTTTGTTGCTAAAAGCACAGAACTCATCAATGACAATAGTATCAATAATAATGATATTACAAAATACCGTTACTGTACATGATGCCCCATTTTTCTTGCTCACAGTCAGGTTATGACATAAGAAGGGTTGAATCTGTACCTTAGAGAGAAAGGAATCATAACATGTGTAATTTAAAATAACATTAGTGACATAACAGAGTTCCATGACCACAACAGACTATCACAAGGAAATGTGAGAATATAAAATTCTTTCAAGAGCAGTCAATAATTTAAGTTAAAAAAAAAATGAACACATTTATGCAATTTTTGTCAGGTTTCTCAGAGAACGAAGAGCACTGATTTCTAGTTTTTTGTGTTGTACGTGGCTTTTGAGGGCAGGACCCGCTTTTGGAAGCAGTGAGCTTTCAGGTGCTTTCTGAAGTTCTCATCTCTCAGCCCATAGATGATGGGGCTCAAAGCTCTGGGCACGATGTAGATCAGGTAGTACCTGGCGTAGTTTATGTTGGGTCGAATGGCTGCTGGCAAGGTGAGGGAGAGCTGCTCAAACGCAGGTGAGGTGTAGGTGAGCATGGCGAGGACGAGCTGACCCCCGTGCAGGAGGACAGTGTTCCGAGCCTTCTTGGCCGTGGTCTTCTCGGAGGAGCTGGCCGACCTGGCGGCGAGCACGATCTTCAGGTAGGTGAAGACGAGGATCAGCCACACCACAGACAGGTAGACTGCCATGAAGTAGACCCGGTTGCCAGCCTGCCTGGGTGTCCGCAGCAAGCTCTCACGGATGCAGAAGATCGAGCTGCTAAAGAAGGCAGAGCTCTCCACAGCGAAGACCATGAAGAGGTCGGTGGCGGAGGGGATGACACCGACAAGCCATATCACAGCGATGGCCAGGTAGGTCCTCTGTAGGCTGCAGATCTGGGAGTGGTGCAGGGGGAAGCAGACGGCTGCGTACCGCTCCAGGGCCATCACAGCTAGGTTAATGGGCATGTTCATGGTGGTGGTTGCAACCCAAACCAGGAAGAAGTAACAGACAGGGACCAGGATGAAGGGCTGGTGGTCCAGCCAGATGTACAGAGTCAGTGCAACACTCAGCTCCATCACATCGTTTAACACCAGATGGATGAAGAGAACGTAACGGGAGTTCTCGTAAAACACAGGATGCTTGAAGTAGGTGAAGACCAGTAAACCATTGATGATGTTGGTTGCTATGTAGGTGAGTGCAAAAGTGGAGGTTTTGACCAGTGCTTCTGGTTGCATGGGGATGTGATTTTTAAAATAGGCTGCATAGCTGCTCAGTATATCTCCTGAGGAGTTCATGGAGTCGGCCACACTGTGGGTCTGCAAAAAAAGGAGAAACCACACAATACCTCTATGTTAAAAGTGTTTGCAATGTGCATGAAGCCCTCAAACACAAAGTGAAGAGAAGACTGCTGAAATCACAGGAAAAAGACAAAATAAAGGAAACACATTGAAATTACATCCATGTTAATGTTTAGGCATAGAGCAGAGGATTAGCAATGTAAGGCAATACCCTCACGCTTATTTCAGGTCCTGAGTTAGTTTTTATCATAAAACAAACATTTCGATCCAGATAGATCTTGCTGAGTTTGGCGATTTCCAGTTTTTTAATAAAGACAGCTATAAATTCTCAGTATTATGTTTGCTTACCTGCCGAAGTCCCAGTTCAGGTATGTAATTTATTAATCATGAAAGTGATGTTTGACATCATTTCATGTTTGTTATCCTTCCCATCTCAAATTAATACTTACAAAAAAATTATCAAAATGCAAAAAAATTATCAGTGTATCATGATTTTACTTTTGGATTTTAAAAATATTGAAAATGATTAGTAATGGTGAAGTTCATTACCTTAGTAATTCTCAGAGTTGTTTTTAATACTCCATTTAAGCGTTTAGCTATATACCTTTTTATGGGGTGCCGTTTAGGAAAAAAATAATACATTTAGTGTGTATATATATTGGTTTGGTTTGCATATATATCGGTTTGATGTGTACATGTATTGGTTTGTCATGCACGCATATATTGGTTTGTCGTTGACACATCTATTGGTTTGTCATTTACGCACCTATTGGTTTGAGTGTGATATATATATTGGTTTGCTATTTACGCATCCATCCAGTTTGATTGTATCTTATATTGGTTTCATTCTGTGTATTGGTTTGACGTGCTTATGTATTGGTTTGTCATTTACGTTTATATTGGTTGTAATTTACGTTTATACTGGTTTGTCATTTGCGCATCTATTGGTTTGTCATTTATGTTTGTATTGGTTTTTCATTTACGTTCATATTGGTTTGTCATTTACACAACTATTGGTTTGAGTGTCTCATATTGGTTTCATTCACTCATGTATTGGTTTTATGTGCTTACGTATTGGTTTGTCATTTAGGTTCAGAATTAAGCGAGTTACAATCGATTTTGTAGAGAAGTCTGCATCTCTCAATACACATAGTATTTGTTTACTCGCGGATCTTGACCGCTCCAACATGGCGACCATGCAGACGCACATCAAATAGCAAACCTATGATCTCTACTGACGCCAATGTGGGGTCCTGGCTTACGCGGTGAAAACCATATGCCTGATAATTATTTGAAAAAGAAAAAATTCTTAAGTACGGGACAATGCAGTAATGAAAATTATATATTGTGAAAAATAATATTTTAAATATTTTAATACTAGACTTTGTGTGTGTACATATATACTTTGAAATAAAACTGTCATTGAAATTAAGCTGCCTTCATCGTGCCTGACTGTAATGGCAAACCGATATATGCGTGAACAAACCGATACATACGAACACAAACCAATACAGACGCACATGCATCCAATATAAATGACACTCAAACCAACAGGTGTGTAAGTAGCAGACCAATACAAACGTAAATGACAAACCAATACATAAGCACATAAAACCAATACATGAGTGAATGAAACCAATATAAGAGACAATCAAACCTATAGATGCGTAAATGGAAAGCCAATATAATGAGACACTCAAACCAAGAGGTGGATAAACAACAAACCAACATATGCGCGACTGACAAACCAATATAAACGTAAATGACAAACCAAAACAAACGAAAATGACAAACCAATACGTCAGCACATCAAACCGATACATGAGTGAATGAAACCAATATAAGATACAATCAAACCGATGGATGCGTAAATAGCAAACTAATGTATATCACACTCAAACCAATAGGTGCGTAAATGACAAACCAATAGATGTGTCAACGACAAACCAATATATGCGTGAATGACAAACCAATACAAACAAAAATGACAAACCAATACATATACACATCAAACCGATATATATGCAAACCAAACCAATATATATATACACACTAAATGTATTATTTTTTTCCTAAACAGCACCCCATAACTGTGGGTGATGACAGCTAACATACTTTTTTGCTTGTTTTAAAGTTTCTCTTAATTAGTACATAATTTAAAGCAACTGTGCATCTCCAACTACAGTAATCATGAAATTGATTACAAAATTCTTGTCATGTAGAAAATCTGAATTATTGTTGTGAATGATCATGATGACTAAAACTAAATAAAATAAGTAAAGTAAAAATAAGACTACATTTTTAAAAATGAGATCTAAAAACATGCTATTGTTTGTAGAAGGACAGTTACAGTTTAAACATGCAAAGTAGATTGCCTACACACAAAATCAGCTAAAAACATTTCTATACATAACTGATGTAAATACCATAAAATCTGTCTTTTATCCAGGATGAAACCAGCTCTTAAACAACTTTGCAGTAACGCCTGAAATATTCACAGATTTCTATCAGTGAGATGGATTGAATGGGAAAGATGAAAAAAGTTTTTGAGAATTTCTTACCTTGTGAAAAATAATCTGAGCGGAGCAACATGCCCAGCTCATATTTAAGGTTTCTCTGATGACATGGTGACACAATATCCGACGTGTTGGCCTGCAGGGGACAGAGGGGGTGAGAGAGATGTGGATGTGTATTTGTGCTAATGTGTGCATGTATGTATGTGTGTGTGTGTGTGTGTGTGTGTGTGTGTGTGTGTGTGTGTGTGTGTGTGTGTGTGTGTGTGTGTGTGTGTGTGTGTGTGTGTTTGGAGAAGTGAGAGAGAGGGTTATTAAAGTTCAGAAGAATTAGCCATTTGAGTTTCTGCTTGACAATGTGTATTGAAACAATGTTAAAAAAGGAGTAACACTAATCATCTACATAATCAGTCAATAAATCAGTTTTAATAGGTTCAAATGTGATACTGGAGAGTTTAAACAAACAATGTACATTTATTTTACAGTCAAACACTCAGGCATACCTATTTATTGTCATTATATATGGTGTAAACCCTGGAGCCCACAACACAAAATTTCAATGTGGCTCAACTACTTATATAAGGAAGGAAGTTAGAAATCTGATAAATGGATAAAATGTAATTCCTTCCATTTGGTCTCTTCTTCATGGTGATTAACTGTTATCTACTCAGGTTTCTACTTTACTGGCTGAATAGTCCTTTTAAATTAACTGAATATTTAAATTACCTTTATATATATCAGTTCCCTGAAAACTTATCAGTACTTTAAAATTCATGCACAATTTATTGTGCATGTCTAATTAGAAACTGAAAAATACTCAGTCAGTAAATATTTTAAAGTGAACCCCAGGGAAAGTGTGTACACACCCAAAGACTTCATCAAACCAACAGGCCTTACACAGATGATTCATAAGTGGTTGATGGACCCCCTGAAACTCCATCATTGGGTGTTTTTTTTCTCATAATAAATTTTAAGGTGGTACTTCCTTCTTTGAGCTGGTGGGTTGTTGTGAAAATGCAATGTTAGAGTCTCCTCTGATTCACAAACAGAAAATGCAGTACACTGCACAAATGGCCAAATATGTTAGCATTGCTGATTTTGATGAAGATACAAAACAGCCATTTCAATGTTAAATACAATTTGTGTAAACAGTAAAGCAAATGCTTTACTGGAGTTCAAAGATCTCTTTTTATAAGTTGTACAATGAAAGGACAAAGGCCTTTAATTTGAAATCTACATGTGATGTACAAATGTGCCGTATGCCCTGGAAATGAAGGCCCCGACAATGCCTGGTCTTTTCTCATGATGACTTTGCCAGCATTTGCTGAGCAAACTAATTATCATGAGAAACAACATGGACACTCTGCATGGGCATTCATGGCGATACAGGGCCACAATGCAGCCATTAATTCTTCTATGACACAAAGCCCTCATTTACCATGAGAGAGAGGCTGAGGGCGACAGCAAGAGAGATAAAGGGCCAATCAAAACATAAATGAAATCCTGCTCCTTACCGCTACACCACACTGCTGCCCTGCTCTTTACCGCTACACCACACTGCTGCCCTGTTCCTTACCGCTACACCACACTGCTGCCCTGCTCCTTACCGCTATACCACGCTGCTGCTCCTTACCAATACACCACACTAGTGCCCTGTTCCTTACCGCTACACCACACTGCTGCCCTGCTCCTTACCGCTATACCACGCTGCTGCTCCTTACTGCTACACCACACTGCTGCCCTGTTCCTTACCGCTACACCACACTGCTGCCCTGTTCCTTACCGCTACACCACACTGCTGCCCTGGTCCTTACTGCTACACCACACTGCTGCCCTGCTCCTTACCGCTATACCACGCTGCTGCTCCTTACTGCTACACCACACTGCTGCCCTGCTCCTTTCCGCTATACCACGCTGCTGCTCCTTACTGCTACACCACACTGCTGCCCTGGTCCTTACCGCTACACCACACTGCTGCCCTGGTCCTTACCACTACACCACACTGCTGCCCTGCTCCTTACTGCTACACCACACAGCTGCCCTGCTCCTTACCGCTACCCCACACTGCTGCCCTGCTCCTTACCGCTACACCACACTGCTGCCCTGCTCCTTTCCGCTACACCACACTGCTGCCCTGTTCCTTACCGCTACACCACACTGCTGCCCTGTTCCTTACCGCTACACCACACTGCTGCCCTGGTCCTTTCCGCTATGCCACGCTGCCGCTCCTTACTGCTACACCACACTGCTGCCCTGGTCCTTACCGCTACACCACACTGCTGCCCTGCTCCTTACCGCTACACCACACTGCTGCCCTGGTCCTTACCACTACACCACACTGCTGCCCTGCTCCTTACCACTACACCACACTGCTGCTCCTTACCGCTACACCACACTGCTGCCCTGCTCCTTACCGCTACACCACACTGCTGCCCTGGTCCTTACCGCTACACCACACTGCTGCCCTGCTCCTTACTGCTACACCACACAGCTGCCCTGCTCCTTACCGCTACCCCACACTGCTGCCCTGCTCCTTACCGCTATACCACGCTGCTGCTCCTTACTGCTACACCACACTGCTGCCCTGCTCCTTTCCGCTATACCACGCTGCTGCTCCTTACTGCTACACCACACTGCTGCCCTGGTCCTTACCGCTACACCACACTGCTGCCCTGGTCCTTACCACTACACCACACTGCTGCCCTGCTCCTTACTGCTACACCACACAGCTGCCCTGCTCCTTACCGCTACCCCACACTGCTGCCCTGCTCCTTACCGCTACACCACACTGCTGCCCTGGTCCTTTCCGCTATACCACGCTGCTGCTCCTTACTCACCACACTGCTGCCCACCACACTGCTGCCCTGGTCCTTTCCGCTGCCACGCTGCCGCTCCTTACTGCTACACCACACTGCTGCCCTGGTCCTTACCGCTACACCACACTGCTGCCCTGCTCCTTACCGCTACACCACACTGCTGCCCTGCTCCTTACCGCTACACCACACTGCTGTCCTGCTCCTTACCACTACACCACACTGCTGTCCTGAGCTGAGTGGGAAAGAGTTGGGTGAAAGGAAAGTGGACAGGGTTAAAAAGCCATGCAGGGCTAAGTGATGGTCTTCTCCCTGAAGTGACCACCAGTGGCTATGTGTGAGAGGAAACAACCTCTTGTTAATGGACACCCATTCAGAGCAAGTACTACTCACATCCACTGATCTCTGTATCATCCATTGGATGCAGACTGATGCATCCACATAATATAAAAAGTAGCGGAAGAGGAATTGTAATATGTATATGTATATGTGTGCATTCACTGTATTTAAAGAGGATGTGCACCCACTTGGCTCCTGGTACAGAACCCTAGTTTACACACAAACCCTCTCCAATCCACATGGACGGCTTTGCACTCAGCCCAGAGCACAGATCTCAGAAGGGGCTCTGAAAGTTTGTTTAAACAGATGAGTCACCCCTCCTCCTCCTCAGCTCTTTGCCACTCTAAGCCCAAGGTGCTGTTTTTGTCATCAAGGTGTCCTACCTGTGGCTTGGGGGACTGGATGACATTTCAGCTCTCTCCACAGACTCTGTTCAAAGGCACTCTGAGCGCACTGATAATGGAAGTCTGGGACCCCAAAAACATCATCAGTCCTCATTAGACTCTGCTCAGGAAAAGGTCAGCCGTGTTGCGGCACCTGTTTTGAAGAGTGTAATTGGAGTGTGAGGGAGTTATTAGCACTCTGATGGGACAGCGCACTGAGCTAATCTGAGACGCAGTGTTCTTTTTGGTTTCATCCACTGCAACAGGGCCAAGATGCTGTCAGAGGACTTCAGTTCAGTTATGACTGCACTGAGCAAGAGTAAAGAACTGGCTCCTCAGGTTCAGCTGCCTTAAAAAAACAAAACATCTAAAACAGAACATTTGAACAAAGTTTCAGAACAAAGGAGACTCATCATACTCACTGACAGAATCCCAGACAGCCATTAAGAGACATGACCTAAAATACATATATTTTGTTAAATTATTTTTCATTATTATTTTTTGATAACTATATGCAATAACAAAGCAGGTTTATTTTTTTTAAAAAAGTGTTTTTTTTTCATACTTTTTAAAATGTATTCTCACGTACTTTTCTTCAGAGAGGTAAGCAGGCTGACAATCAGTCTGCAAGGATATTTACAGGATGTTTACAGTTGCTTCTGGTAGTGAATACATCCATGAATGTGGGAAATGTAAATCTGCTCAGTTAAAGGATTACAGGATGTGGTTATTCACATCCAGGGCTTATTTCCTGCTTGGTGACATATAGATTTACAGGGTTCCTACATACAGACTGGCTTAATAGGCCTTGTGCAAGCGTGTAATGCTGATCTTTATGGCATGTGGACAGGCTGATATTGAAGGCAGTGGATAGGGTAAGCTATCCATATGAAGCAAGGTTCAGCTGATGAGACATCAACCCAGCCTGACACCCTGAAACAAGACCGCAGACACATCAGACCAGACCTGTGCAATTGTGAGGAGCTAGACCAACAAACTGTGTGGAGGGTTTATAATTATCACTATTAAAAGATGGGTGTTTAATTGAGCTTTCTGCCCTCAATATCACCCCAGCCCTTTTTAAAAACTTCAGTTAGGCCAGTTTCAAAATGGGACATTCTTTACAGTACTATCAGTCTAATGGTTGTATTGAGAGAATACACAAATAATATAATATAAATTGTTTGCATTGAAAACCATGCAATGCATGTATTTGGCTTGGTCTTTGGTTAGACCAGGGTTAAGGTCTGATTATTCAGTTTCCCTTACATGCTATTTGTTGGACAGACAATGATATCCTACATCAATGTCAGTAGTTTAGACAACAGTTTAAACAGTATATTTCATCCATTTATACAGCTAGACACCTATCGAAGAGAAGTGTGTCAAAGCAAAATATCAGCTGTGATCTGAGGTACAGCCATCAGAGTGTAACGACAGGAAACACATGGTTGACCCCTTTCTGTAAATGGTAAATTCTGATAATCATGACCACCATTTTTTTAAAATGTTTTTTTCTCCCAACTGAGATTATAATTTCTCCATGTAGTTGGCAGTCTAAACGAACACTTGAAATGCAGGGGAAGAATTTAGGATATGTGAGGCGTCATCAGCACAGGATTTTAACCCTCAACTTGCTTTGTCATGAATATATGATAAAACACACCATCAGTTTAAAGGTAAGGTCAGGTGAAGGCAAGGCCTGTGTCTCCTCCATTTCCAGCTCACAGTGATGTTTTCCTGGATGCAGAGATCCCCATCATTAATGTTTAACATCCTCTTTGCAAGCACCACCTGCAAACCATGGCATTTTTCTCATTTCAACATATTTATACTAAAAATACTCCATAAAACAGTGCAAATTCCTCATCTTGAGGAAAAATTATATAAATGACTCTTCTACTTTAAAATAATTAGAAAGTATTTTTGCTATGAAACCCTTATAGCATGTTAAATAATAGCTTAAAAATACCCTTAATATTAATCTTTAAAGCCTCACTAGTAAGAGCCAAAAATGCATAGGCTAAAAAGCACCAACTTGTTTTTAACAAAATTCTTTGACCATGATTTTGTCCAGCTACATATCTTTCAACAAAACTGCTAAAAACAATACAAATACCATACGTATGAGCCATATCACATATCATCTGCCCTCATTCTTTAAAAGAAAATTTGACTTCATAGTATTTTCATAGTTTATGTAAGTATAGACATAGTATATACTTGTCAAAACAAAAGTACTCTCATTTGGGTAATCCATTTGAACCTATGCATGTTTTAAAAATTGTCCTCAAAGCTATGATTACCTAATGGAAGATTGTATATATCTATAATATTGCTTTACATATATGAATGCTTTTACATGTATGAACCCCTTACACCAAGTGCTAATCCAGCTAAATCACTAAAGGACCCATCACCTCTGGTAAACACTGCAGCACAGGAAACCCACAGGTTCTCATCACTGACCCTGCTGAGGTCATAATTACTTAAGTGGAGCCGCTTCATCCGTGTCAGTCAGATGCTCACTGAAAGGCGCTGGTAAAACCTTACATACACAGATCCCAGGCCTGGAGTGAACGGTCATAAAGAGGGCCGACAAAAGAACCTCCTCACAGATCGAAACATGCAAAAACCAAGACCTGTTCAAGGATTTTAATGCACAAAAATAATTAACAGAAAATTAACAAAAGTAGAACGAAAACATATTGCAAACAGCAGGCTGGCTTTCAGTATTAACTTCTAAGGACCTTTTGATTCACAATGCAGTGCACCCACTCAGAAAGCCTGTTTACACTTACAACTTTTTTTTTTTTTTTTTTTTTACATTTTACTGTTTTTTTATTTATGTTTTTCCTCCTTCAGTGAAGCCAGGTTTCCCATTTGTAGCTTCCTGGAAAAAAACAAGACAACTTCATTCTTGGCACTAAAATTGCAAGTATAAATTATGAAATCTCAGTTTTCAAATATAGAAATCTAGGTAGCCATGAGACAACCAATATCTGCAACAGAAATGTAAAATGAATTCCTGAGAGTTATGGGAAAGGATCTTAGATGTGACTTGGTCTAGTACTACTGACATAGGAGTCTCAAAGAAAAGTTCATTCTTTTTGGCACACTACCAGGATAAGACCCACAGACCCTGCAAGACCCGCCCACAGACCTTCCCCTCCCTCCTGTGAGCTGAGCCGGTCAGCGGCTGTCGTGGGCTACCTCTGATTCGGACAACGTGAGGTATATGATACGCTGCAAGGCGTTGAGACGCACCTGAAGGGGTGCTTCAGTTCTTTGGGGACATTTCTTTTGCTTGGTGAGCCTGAAGCACGGCCACCGCCTCTTCCACCTGGCAGGAGAGAGACTGCACGTGAAACAGACACCTGACGCCCGCCTGACAGCTGCTACAGTGAACACACCCCCTGCTCCGCCCGATCCATGGCCGCAGCCCCCCCCGCGCCTCCCGCAGTACCTTGGAGTGCAGCGACTCAGGCGACTCCAGCATGTGCAGCAGCTCTGAGTTGTCGATCTCCAGCAGCATGCCGGTGATCTTGCCGGCCAGGGTCGGGTGCAGCGCATGGATCAGCGGGTACAGCCGCTCACCTGTGCACAGGTGACACAGCAGCTACAGTCAGCATACAGCCAGAGAGCTGGGAGTTTAGAGACAGCTCCTCATGCAGTGTGTGTGCTTGTGTGTGTGTGTGTGTGTGTGTGTGTGTGTATGTTTATTTTCGCATCTCGTCTGAACCGTGATGTTGTTTACTGCTCTGTGTTTAGCGTCGCAGTACGATACACTGGAAACAGCCAATGTGGTTAGCATTGATGTATACGCTAAAACACAGACTGTTCACGCGTGGCTTAAACGAGTTAAACGCTATCGGTAACGCTGTGCCGTGTATGCTGTTAGCGTGCCACGCCCGTTTCAGCGAGGGCGCTTACACCCACCCAGCAGCTGCTTCTGCTCCATGAGGGGCGCGGCGGCCAGCATGGAGGTGGTCAGGGGCTCCTGCCCTCGCACCAGCACCGCGGGCTCCGTCACCTGCTGAACAGCCAGGGATCCGGGTCACCCCTCACAAAACAGCTTCTACTACTCACCCCAAACTAAACACCTCCCCCTTCCACTCATCCCAAACACCCCCCCCCCACTACTCACCCCAGACCAAACACATTCCCATTCCACTCACCCGAGACTAAACACTTCCCCATCTCCTAACCGCAGGACTAAATACCCCCTCCCCCATTGTGAATGGCTGAAAGAAGAGAGTCACTGATCGCAGACGGTATTGCCATCTGTTCCGCACTTCCTGAAGCGTCCCTCTGCCCATCTCAACCCCAGCACCTGCAGGTCCCCCGTCCCTTTGCGTTTCTGACCCCAGCACCTGCAGGTCCCCTGTCCCTTTGCGTTCCCGCTCACCTGTGGCACGGCCACCGGGGCCGGCACGGAGAGAACCGGCTGCTGCATGTTCCTGACGCCGGTGGAGTACTTGTACTGGTTCACCCCTCTGACCGCCTGGCCCGCCATGGCACTCCGCCCTCCTCCCGTCTGTGTGCCGATGTTGGCTGCAGGAAGCAGGTAACAGTGTTACCACACCTGTACGGCCCCGCCCCCACCACACCCACGCGTGGTGGGGGCGGGCCCCAAACTCAGATCAGTCCGTTTGCATAAAAACCTCACACTGACAGGACGAAAAGATCCAAGACTTCACTTCAAATAAAAACATGATTATGTGCATGGAGACATAGGGTTTGAGAGATAAAGGCACAGCGGGGAGAGCTTAGATTCTCACATCATTCTTGGAAAAAAAATGTTAAAATTGAACTTTAAGGCAGAACTCAGACCAAATGTGATTCAGATGCACTTGAAATTTCTTATTGCTGATATGAAAGGGGCCGCGTAAATACAGATAAAGATTTCATGAGGACAGGCAGAACAGGTCTCCCTGAGTGCAACAGAGACAGGTAAAGCTGAAATCACCAAAATCAGCTGCAGCCATTCACCACCACACAAAGTCTACAGAGCCAGAGCGTGATCTGGGGAATGGGCGGAGCCGGGCGGTGCAGTGGGCGGGGCAGCGGGTGGGGTCGGGACGGCTCACCCATCTTCTGCATGTTGTTGATGACGCGGGGCGCCTGGGTGGAGGCCTGCCTGACGGTGCTGATCGGGGTGGAGGTGCGACGAGGAACCGCGGGCCTGACCAGCTGCGCGGAGTACGGCCCTGCGGTCACCATGGAGACAGGGAGGGGGAGATCAGCCCTTCCCGAAACCCGGACTGGTCCCGCCCCGCTCCCCCCACCACACCCCCCACTGACAGGCCCCGGACAGACTCACCCTGGGGCCGGGGGGGCGGGGCTGCCATGCGGGGGGGGGCCCGCAGCTGGGTCACCGTGTTGGGGGGGTAGAAGGAGCGGCTCTGAGGCTGCAGGGTCAAAGGCAGCGTTACTCTGAGCTGAGCCATAAACGCATTCACGAGCTTTCACCTGTTTCCAACCCATCTCTTTCCCACGAGTCTCCCTCAGCTGTCTGTCTGTTTCTGGGGACAGGGAGTAGTCTTCCATTTCAATATCACTGGCTCTGGGTTCTCCCATTCCCAGTAGAAGACCTTCTCTTCTCTACACCTGCTTTCTGACTAGCTGTAAGAACTAGAATGACAATTATAAATTTGGACAATTTTCAATATTCTGAATAATAGTGTTTCACTTTAAACACAGGAGTCAAGAGTTAGTGGTATAGAGAAAAGGAGCAAAGTGTGTCCTTACACACCCGACCACGCCCCGCCACGCCCGTACCTGTGGGATGGCGGACATGAAGTAGCCGGAGGCCTGCTGGTAGGAGCCCATGACGGGCCCGGGGATGGCCCGGACACTGGCCAGCCTCTGCATGTACTGATTGGTCAGAATGGCCTTGCGCTCCTCCTTCCTCTGCGCCAGCGCCACGTACAGTGGCTTGGTGCTGACGATGCGGCCGTTCATCTCCGTCACCGCCTTGGTGGCCTCCTCCGGCGACGAGAAGCACACGAAGCCGAAGCCTTTGCTGTGGGTCCCGTCCGTCATCACCTACAGGAAACGCACGGCAGGAAGTGACATCGGCGCAGCAGCAGGAGGGGAGAGTGACAGTTCAGCCAGAGGGACGGCTCCATACAGCCAAGGGATAAACATGCCATCTGCACATACTATATTATTATATTACTCATATCCCTAATAATGAGTCATTATTATGAATTATGTATCTTATTAATGGTATTATTCTACTACTGCTATTAATCAGAATAAATTATTACTATATAAATTGTTAAACATGTGACAAGGTGAAGAGTAATCTAATTCAGACAAGACAGGTGAGCTCATCAGGCAAACTTTCACCCCCATGTGCTGATGGGACATGAGGCTGAGGTGTTGTAAAAGTCTTCACCCCAACACACCTCCTTTTAAAAAAAAAAGACTACACTTCCCATCAGCACCATGGTGAAATATTCCTCAGTGTTTGCTTGCTGAACGTAGCTCTCTCTGATTTATTAAACATTAAATAAAGAACATTCTTGAGGGCTGTAACCTTGGCGCTGGTGATGGTGCCAAACGGGATGAACTCCTTTCTCAGTCTCTCATCATCTATGCCATCATCCAGGTTCTTCACGTATAAATTGACCCCCTGCTAACACCAGAGAAGCAGCGAGCAGAAGCAAGAGGAATTACTGTAACCATGCCATACGCAAACTGGTGTAAGTGATGTACCTACTCATTACATTACTGTCATTTACACCACAGCCAAGTTACATTACATTAATGATGTTACAATAATAAGAAGAACAAAGTCCCATAATTATGCATCAGACACTGAAGCATTGACTGGGTTGCCTTTGGACCTCAGCATGGAGCATGACTGTTATGATATTTTAGAATTCAGCTACTTCAGAAGCTGAGCACAATCTGCATCAAGAAGAAGTGGGCAGAGTGTGACTGGAAGCAGAGCCAGTGTAGGCAGGGTCAGGGCGGGGTGGAGTCAGAGAGGGGCAGGGTCAGGGCAGGGTGGAGTCAGAGAGGGGCGGGGTCAGGGCGGGGTGGTACCTGGTAGCGGTGGAGCCGCTCCTGTTTGATCTGCTCAAACTTGCGCTTGAGCTCGCCCTGCCGCTCCAGCCTCTTCTGAGCGCGCCCGACGTAAAGGACCCTCCCGTTCAACTCCTTTCCATTCATCACCTCCACTGCCTTCAGGAACGAGACCGGCGTTAGTGGCCGCACTGTACCGACAGAATGTTAATGACAGCACGCCCCAGTTTTCCCGCATAGCTGAACGTCAATGACCACATTACACTAACAGAATGTCAATGACCGCATGACCCAACATCAGTGACCACATAACATGTCAAACACCACATACACCTCAACATTAAGTAACACAGACATGCAACGGTTAATCACTGTGCACTGACACACATGCACGCGCACACACATGCACGCGCGCACACACACACACACACACAAAAATGCAGATCACCAAACGCACCAATGTCAATCACTGCAGATGTCATCATTAACTGCCACACACCAACACCCCCCCCCCGGGTGGGGCCAGCGCTCACCTTCTGCGCATCCTCATGGTTGTCATAGTTCACAAAGCCAAACCCACGGGATCGCCCCCTCTCGTCCACCATAACCCTTACACTCAGGGTCCTACCTGGGGGAACACAGAGAACAAGGCCGGGGTCACCTCCTGTTGCCGAGAAGCCCAGCATTTCACTCCAACTCTTCACCAAAACAAACTATGCAGTTAACCAAACACTTTACCAAAAGATTGCACTCTGCAGTTAACGGTTAATGGTTTACCAAAATGTCCACCGCAGATGCCATTCTTAACTGTGAAAACCACAAGTACTGATAAATGTAGGAACTCCTCCCATCCTCCTCCAAAGACACTCACCAAACTCAGAGAAGACCTCCTTCAGCTTCTCGTCATCAATGTCCTCACTGAAGTTCTTGATGTAGATGTTGGTGAACTCCATGGCCTTGGCTCCAAACTCTGCCTCTCGATCCTTTCGAGATTTGAAGTGGCCAACAAAACTGCACATCAACGCCAATAATGAGGAGGAGAGAGTTGGAAACCAAGGGGCGGTTCTGTCCTCCCTGCTTGCTCACAAACCAAGCAAACAGCTGAGAGCACCCTTCTGCATGCCAACAGTGGGGTGTCATCCAAAAGAATCCATCCATCCATCCATCCATAATCATTATAACAATCACAGTTCAGAGGGTCAAAACAGAACGCTCTGAACATGACCTCGACAGTACACTCTGATGAAATATTTTCCATGCTATATATTTAACATTTTTTGTCCCACAGGACTACTTTGATGAATGCTTTCTTTAGCCAACGTCTGATGTTTATTGCCGATTTCTCCATTAGCCAACGTACAGAACTTCTGCTTTAGAATGCAACTTATGGACAAGGAGAAACAGCACTGGTAAAAGCCAATAAAACTGGACAACTGATGTTAAGGAGTACAGCAGCACTTAGCTTTTTTTACAGGAAACTGAAATTAACAGAAGAATTTTTATGAAAATGTACATAATTCTTATTTGGGGAAAAAAGGAAAAATAGATATATCTGCCAACAGACCGTTTCACTAACCTAAGTGTAGCCATCTGAATTTTTCCCAGGGAAGAGGACACTGGCTCTGATATGCCAGATTCCACCTGTCTACCTCTCTCTAGGCTGAGCAAAAACAAAACGTTAACTGCAAAGAGAGCAGCGTGATTCACAGTTCAGCGAATAAACACCTCCGAGCCTGTGGTCTGCATTCCTATCTGCCAGTGCTGCCACTGTGTGACGAACAGCGACATACTGCAATGTCCCTGCATCAGTAGCAGCATACTGCATCATTAATACACTGGTAAAGGACACACAGTTCTGAGATTTCCTGTACATTAACTAAGCAAGCTTTTCCTGTACAGGTGATTTCTGCAGCAGAGCAGGATGAGAGACACTTCAGTGCATTCGTAAGTTCACCCTTATTCCTCATCAAGAACCAGAGCACTCAGAGCACAGCATTATTTCGGCATTTACACGCCGCCACAGCGGCTTCACTCCCTGCTCAGGACACGCACACTTTCCTGTCGTTCAGCAGCATCCCGTTCATGGTCTCGATGGCGCGGTTGGCCGCTTCCTGGGTCTCGAAGTGAACGAAGCCGTAGCCTTTGGAGCCGTTCTCATCACACACTACCTGAAAACAGAACACAGGTCATATATAAGGACTGCAGCCACTAAATAATTTCTTTGCTTTCATCTGCCATGCACACACACCTACAATGAATAAACTGAATTTAAAACATCTACAGCAAAAGCTGAATCTGCTCCGCCCTTCATTCATGTACCGTCCCCTTTCCCTTTCAGAGAGCGTCACCACACTTAAAACCCACGGACTCAGCTCTACCTTACAGGAGAGGATGTTCCCAAAGGCCGAGAAGGTGTCGTATAAAGCTTTGTTGTCGATGGACTCATCCATGTTCTTGATGAAGATGTTTCCCACGCCCGACTTCCTCAGCCCCGGGTCACGCTGGGACCACATTATTCTAATTGGCCGACCCTTGATGACCTCATAGTTCATGGTGTCCAAGGCACACTCCGCTGGAACGAGAAAGCACGCTGAGGTGATCCACCTGAAGACCCAGCTTCAACTGTGTTTAACTGTGTTAAAAAGGGCATGGCTTCCAGAACCTGCCAGTTCCTGTGACAGCCTCACACTCAGACCTGGCCTACAGGCTCTCCGGTTGAACTCTTAGCCCAGTGTTTCTCAGCCCTACTCCTGACGGTACCCTGTCCTGCATATCTTCTTCTATGGACAGGGTGCTGCCAGGAGTAGGGTTGAGAAACACTGTCTTAGCTCATCTTTACACATGTGTGAGAGATTACTCATTCTAAATGTCCTCCTGACTGAAATATCTCGGGGGGGCAGTCACCATCTGCGGGCTGCTGGAAGTTGATGTAGGCGTATCCCAGCGAGCGGCGGGTGATGATGTCACGGCACACGCGGATGGACATGATAGGCCCCGCAGGGGAGAACTTCTGGTAGAGCATGGCCTCGGTCACATCGGGGTGCAGGTCCCCCACATACAGCGAGGCCAGCGGGTACGTAGGTCCGCTGCTGTTCATCGCTGCCTCACTGGACACGACAGGGAACAGGGAGTCCTTAGTGTTAGCGTTTACTCAGCAGGTGCCCTTACCCTGAGCAACTGGCAATGCCATCACAGCAGAGTAATTTAAAAGCACATCACACAAACACACAGATACAGAACAGCCAGGACCACAGTGACTGAGCAATCAATCCAAAACAGGGCCTCAAACACAAGCATACAAAGTAATTGTTTTAGCGCACATAGTGTTACCTGCACATAGGGTCTAACAATGAGGTACAGGAGTACTACACACACTGCTTTGCACATTGTTGTAAGAGCCATTACATCACAGCAACGTGCACAGATCATAACATTGATCTGTAATAGCTGTGTGTGTGTGTGTGTGTGTGTGTGTGAGAGAGACAGAGAGAGATTTCACTCAGGGTTTGGAGTGGTTGGGTACTGGGTGTTGGGTGTAGCAAACATCCAGGTTCTGGGTGGGCAAGGTGAAGTCTGACCAGGTGGGGTTTCAGTTACTCTCAGGAGATGGTGAGCTATTTTGCAGCTCTGACACTTGCAGGTAGCTCATTCCACTAATAACTTATTGTCAATCACACAACTTGGTACAGAACCCTCGAGACAACCGAACTTTCAAAGATTTTTTGTAACATTAAGAAAAACAGTTGCTATCCCATGAATATACAAGCAGGGCCAATACTTGGTTTCACCCAGTAAACTAGCCCAGAAAAGCTTTTTAAAACACTCCCCTTTAACAGCTAAAGAAGTCGTCCTGTCATTTTATAAAGACATTAAACTAGCACACAGTGCACGGGCCTCATTGTCTGACAGCCAGCTGGTATTAAACGTGATGGATGACAAACTTATAGCACTACTACAAATATGTAGCTAATTTCGTGAATGATTACGTGCCATACCTGATCAGTCCAATCAAATCACATATGATGAACGTTCACTCTACAAGTGAGTTCTCATCGTCCCCCACCTGAGCAAAGCCGAGAGTATTTAAGTTTTCTGCTTAAGTGTACGCAAATATTAGCAACTGGTGTGCGGATTACTTTTTTCTAGCTAGCCATAAAAACATTGAGCATACCTAATAAAATTACTACGTAGGTAACGCAGGCCAATTAGTTTCGCTAGAAAGCTGACGCAGTAACCACAAAAACGTCAAACTGATAATCGATCCCAAATTGCTAGCTAGTAAACCGGCCTTTAAGGCTAACCTTACTGCTATGTGGCTAGCCAACGTTAGCCAGTCTTGATATCTCGCCAGCAAGAACATTAGTTAAGTAGACTATAGCGACAATTAAGCTAGACAATGGTATTCACAGTAACGTTAAAGTTAATTTTAATCGTACATTACAAGAGCTAATTAATGTGCTTGCTAGTTAACTTATGAGCTAATCGGTTTACAGATCGGTTTACAGAGGGTAGCGTAGCTATAGCTAGCTACATGGATAGCTGGCATAATCAAAAAAAATCAAGCTGATATTTGGTGAAGTTTAAGGAAACTGATATCTCAACCTCACAGGCCAACTAATGAGTGATGTTAGGCCAAATCTAAAGTTAAACTAGACACGGTGGTGAAACAGCCACGTGTGGACTGAAGACAATCAAACCGGCTAGCTGGAGTCTAACGTCATTTAAATAACCATGGATTTATTCGCTACCAGTAAAAAATGTTAACTCCGATAACATGCTTTTTGTCTGAAACACTTCAGTTTACTACAAACGAAAGTAACTTGCTGGCATGCTAGCAATGCTTTGCAACCTACATCTTTGCAAGTGTCAACCTACCGTTCAACATTGGCAATAGACACCGGCTTGTTCAGCCAATTGTATAAAAAACCCCAAAAAGAACCAGAAAATCGCCTTAGCTACCTGGCTAGCGACAAGGTCTGCCATCTGAAACAAAATGGTCTGGAATCGTTAGACAACGTACATTTACCTTACTCACCAGTCTAATGTTTCCAACTATGACTTACAGGCAAAGCTAGCCGCTGACGCCCAGCACAACGCCAGCGATCTAAATGTTTATAATGGGGGGAAAATTCGCCTCAAAATGCCGCTCCACTCCACCCTAATCAGCGTCTAATTGCGATCTTTATGTAAGCTTCGCTGTCGCCTGCTCTCTAACTCCGCCTAGAAAATTAGTTCTTATCATAACGTAAATATTTTATTTTTCGATATGTTACTATTGCTAAATTTATATTGATATTGATAGTAATTACATGGGTGTTTGTTTGAACTTTTATATTTGACCATGTTTACACATTTGCTTAAGATGTCCTGATCATGTTGTGTGTTCTCCACAGTTGTACACAACTGTACACTTGACTATCAAACTGCTTTCTATATTATTTCTGTTGACTCTATATTTGTTCAGCTAGGAAACCAGCAACTGCCAGTGTGTGTACATTTAAATATTTTATTACTGGGGTTCACAGCCTACTTGTAGAACTTGGCAGACATATCAAGCCACCTGACATATCTGTGACTTCAATTTGAATATTAACTGTCATCACTTTTCCCAAACACTGATGCTGCTACCCTACCTGAGTCCCTGATTGTGAGTGCACGAACACACAAAAGTTCATATTCCCCAAAACCAGTGCCCTCCAAGGCCCCACACCTCATCTATCCTCATCTACACACAACAGCATCCAGCTGGGCCATCTTACCAATGCAGGAGGCCTCTGTAACTGCCAGTCTGCCAATGAGAAGGCTGATTTCATCTCAGCATATGCGTCCATACTTGCCCCCCAGTTCCTCGCCATCTTCTCTGTGTACGTGTTCTCCCATACTCATTTTCCCTCTGGGCAGGGTGGCAGCACAACGTTGCTTATTCCTCATGCCTGGAACATCTCTGTTCTTCCACTCTTTGGTGTCCCTGTATCCTCCTTTGAATATGCTGTAACTGTCAGTCACCCAAACATGCTGCCCATTACTGCCCTCTGCTGCCCACCAGGCGGCTCTCCAGGTGAGTTGGACATCCTGCTCAACCCCTTCCCAGAGGATGTGACCCCACCTATTCTCCTGGGACACTTTAACATCCAATCAGAGAATTCCTGGTCTGTTTGCTTCCTGCCTTTACTCAGCTCCTTTGACCTCCATCTGCAGCAGTCATGCTCCAAACACAGGGCAGACATCCAGGTGGATCTTGTAGTCTTCCGTCTTCATTAACTGCACCAACTTGTCTCCCTGCATGAACATAACTCACCTGACCTTTATTTATGTAGTTTTATTATAAGGTATGTTGTACCACATTAATGGTTGGTACTTCTGAATTTATTGTAGCATGTATGTTACAGTCATCTAAACCCTGCATAATGTGTACTTGGATTTTTTACTTGGTCTTTGTAAGCTGCATTCAATGAGAGCATCTGCAAACCTAAATAATAAACCAGTAAGACCGTTAAACTATAGCAACTATCTATCAAAAGTCCCTAACTCAATAGACTTTGACTTCAGTTTATTTACTATTACAGCTGGAGGGCTAAGCTCAAATGCTGTCTCTCATTTTTGTATTCATCTTGTTTTAAAACAAAAACTGTGGCACATAAGATTTGCTGTTTTTTTTTTTAAACAGAAAACAGGATAAAAACTGAAGAAACACAGAAATGGAAAATGAAGGCCTACTAATAAGCAATGTTTATATTTCAGGTGTATTCCATGTAACGCATTGCACAGGCTATACTGATGAACATATGCTCACTGTATACACACAGCAGTCTGACCGGCCAGTTGTTTATCTGCTACAGCTAGCTTCTGCAGTGAGAAGGGATGTCAAGAGCTCTTTGATCTGAACCGGACATGTTCAGGATTAAACTACGGAAAGGTAAAATAAGTGCAATATCATGCAGTATCTGTAGCAATACCTTTCAGTTTGTTCAATTCTGCCACTTTGTCTGGTGCGATGGACTTCAGACACCATGGCCATACCTAGTTTTACGCTGGAAAAAAATGCATGTGCCAGTTCTCTAAGATCTTTTGTTCAGACACAACTATGCTTATATCTCCAACACATGTTTAATTTCACTCCATGAACATGCCTGTCCTGAAGACTGGCTTCAAAGAGGGACAAAATGCATTTTAACAGAAAAGCAGGGAAACTCTGAACTGATAAAACTTTTATTTCACTTTAAATGGTCTTGTACACTTTCCTGATAATTACATGTAAGGTGAAACTAGAAGTGGTTTTAAAAGACATACACAAATCTAGTTCAATAACCAGGTATATTTTTTGTCATTTTTGTCTTTTTTTTCCTTGAGCTATTCTAAATGTTCACAACCACGTGCGCGCTAGGCGACAGAACGGTCACAGAAGCAACTCTTTAGGCAGAATACTGGTCAGTAAAAACAAAAGCAAGAAGAGATACCAGATATACACACAGGCTCAGCTCCAGTCATTACTGCGTTTTATTCAATCAAGCGTAGAATATTAACTGCCATTTGTTCAGCAAAAGAGTAGATTTTTCTTCAGTGCGTGAAAAAAAAACATTGTCTTCAGCAAGACATCGATGACTTCTACACCTACAGTGGAATGTTATGGGGATGGTGGGGTACTGTGACACCGAGTGAAATCACATCTTTGCGTGTTTTCAGGCCCTTAGGTCTCCTCCGGCCCCCTGACTCGGAGTCCGTGCGAACAAGGCCTTTCGGGGAACTACCAAGAGCACAGCTGACCTACTGAGATACACAAGTCTAGTGTGGCTAGAACAGAGTGTCTACCATGGAGACACTGGACTGCAAATAGGCCTCAGATCATACCTTCACAAAGCTCACCTCCGGACACTCTCACACCACTGATAAAGGTCTACGTTTCATTGACACTTTTGATCACGAAATGGAGAGTAGCATTTATTCCTTGCAGACTGCTAACACAGTCCCCAGGCTTATGAACATCATCAAAACTGCTGTGGATCTTTCGCAAGTATGCTCACCCTAGCATTCTAGCATAACTTCTATCCACCTCCCAAAAGACAAGTTAGTAACAAGTTGGTAACACTTTGGTAAGTGATTATTATTTTGTGGTTGTAAAATTATACCTATATGCTTATGGATCCAGGACAGCACGTTGTATTAATGCTCAGTGCTTCATTAAAAAGTCTCTTTTTACTTTCATTTTTCTTCAGAACACACTAATGAGCATTATGGATATTATTTTTAAAATGGACGGATGAATTACAGGAACCCTTGTTTCCTAAGTAACTAACTCACTGTGATCATAGCTACACAGCAATAAGCCTGGGGTTAGTGCCACAACACAGCCTGTTCCAGCATCCCATATGAATCCACAGCAGAACTGTACTGCTACCCAAATGCAGAACCAGCCTTGTCTGAGTTTCACAGACCACAATTACACTTACATATATTGTGTGTGTGCATTTGTGTGTTTATCTGTGTGTGTCTGTGTGTATCTACACACAGAAATAGAGAGGGGAAGCAGAGAGAAAAAGAGAGAGAAACATGGGTAAGAAAACACAAAACTAAGCATCACAGTGTTTGGTGAAAATAAACTGCCAGTTTAATAACCTTACAATAAACCTGCAAATACCATGACGACTTACACTAAAAAATGACAACAACAACAAAAAAAAAAAGGAAATCGAAAGATGAAATGCAACAACCTATGTGAAGGAAACTTTCAAATTAAAAAAAAAATAATAATGGAATCAGGAATGAGGATCAGGAAACCCCCCAAAAAATAAAAATAACAGTAGAAAAAAAAAAGGTCTTTCTACTCTTAAACCAGGTGTTAATTCACAATGGATAGACTGAATCTGCTGGGAACGGAACATTACCCTGTCACCTCGGAGATATCAGAGAAGGGCACAACCGGTTGGTCGGGTACAACTGATGTCATACAGAGAGGGGGAGGGGCCAAGATGACGGAATGGGGTATGTGTGTGAGAGAGAGAAAGAGTGAAGGGATCACTAGTGCAACACCATTAGTTTTCTCCTTCGCCAGCGTCCGCCTCGTCGCCCTGGTTTTCTGATGTCCACAGCTGGAGAGAGAAAAACGTTTAACTGTCAGGCCCACAAATTAAAATAAAAACAACAAGTCAAAACAGCTTGTCACCTTCCTTTCAGCTCAGCTTGAAAATGTAACCAGCCTTTGAACTATGCCAGCATCTTTATTATTAAGTTATGTCTTATCTACAAGTATGTTAACACCGTATTGGAAATTGGAAGCTGGAGGTTATGACTGCTCACAGAGTGCTTTCAAAAATTAAAATAAAGTAATTCAAAAAATATCTGTTTGCATGAAAGAGCTCGCACACTCCCTGGTGGCTGCCCGGCAGCTCACTTACATAAGCCTCTCCCTCATTCCGCTTTCGGCTGGAGGGAAACGGAAATAAACTCACAGTAAGGTTGTCCCTTAGTAGCTGCATGATCAGGGTGCTGTCTTTGTAGGAGTCCTCGTTCAAGGTATCGAGCTCGGCGATGGCTTCATCAAACGCCTGAAACAAGAAGGGAAAAAAAAATCACATGTGAAATACAGTTCGCCCATCATTTCATCTGCTGCTTTGTAATTCCCCATAATGCTGCTGCAGCTGAACAGCGATGTGTCAGTGTTTGCTGGCAGTGAGCACATGCACAGGATCACACTGCACATTCAGGACGGCTGCAGCCAGCTGCGGTCTCTGCAGCGACAGCGCCCCCTGCTGGTGCCGGCTGGGGGTGCTCACCGTCTTCGCCAGGCTGCAGGCCTGTTCCGGGGAGTTGAGGATTTCGTAGTAGAAGACGGAGAAGTTGAGAGCCAGGCCCAGCCGGATCGGGTGCGTGGGCTGCATCTCTTTCTTGCTGATTTCGAAAGCGTCCTTGTAGGCCTGCTGGGAGTTCTCCACCGTGGCTGTGTAAAATTAACAAGGAACAAGAGAGGATTTAGACCATGAGCCTGGAAAACAGACAGAGAGACACACATTAGCACATTCATTCCTGGGAGTTCTGTGACGAAACAGGTTAAATGTGTGATGCTCTTCCTTGAAACCTGCTGATGCACTAGTATCTCAGAGCTAAACAGATGTGGGCCACACACCCCAATAAACCACATCTCAGAAAGAAATTATTTAAAATATTTTTAAATTTTTGCCAAAGTACTAACCTCCAGGTGACAAACACACAAATTAAATGCGCAAGAGAACAATATATATTTTTAAAATAAATCAGCAGATCACTTCAAAAATGCATTTATGTGACAAAGTGACCAATTGAGATCTAAAATCCCACTTCAAAACATGCCTCCAGCTCAAATAGTTTCAAATCCGTAATAGTTCTTTAACTGGCATAGCAATCCCAACACCAAAGGAAGAGGCGTGGCACCATGTGCCCGTCTTCCACTCACTCTTCTTGGAGTCTCCAGATGCCACCTCAGACAGGTATCTGTAGTAATCTCCTTTCATTTTCAGGTAAAACACCTTGCTTTCCGCCTGACTCGCATTGGAGATGAGGTACTTATCCAGAAGTCCCTGAGGAGGGGGGGAGATGACATCAGGTCAGTCTTCTTGTCTCTTCTATGGTTGTAATGCAACATGATAAACCAATGAGACTACAGGTGCTAAGTATGTTAGCATTTAATATGCAATCATAGGGAGTAAGCTGCATGTGACTGTGTGTGTGCGTGTGTGCGTGTGTGTGTGTGTGTGTGTGTATTGGTGTGTTGTGTGTGAGAGCGTGTGGGTGTGGGTGTGTGTATTGGTGTATGTGTGTGGGTGTGTGTGAGAGCATGTGGGTGTGTCTGTGTATTGGTGTGTGTGTGTGTGAGAGCGTGTGGGTGTGTGTATTGGTGTGTGTGTGTGAGAGCGTGTGGGTGTGGGTGTGTGTGTGGGTGTGTGTGTGTGGGTGTGTGTGAGAGCGTGCGTATCCGCAGCCTCTCACCAGCACGTCCTTGCAGATGTCCTGCAGCTCCGTCTCGATCTTCTCGCGGTACTCGCGCGCCATCTGCTGCTTCTTCTCGTTGCCCTCGGTCTTCTGCTCGATGCTAGAGGTGACGCGCCAGGAGGACCGGCGGGCTCCCACCACGTTCTTGTAGGCCACCGACAGCAGGTTGCGCTCCTCGTTGGACAGCTCCTGGCCCTGCTCCGTCACCGCCTTCATCGCCGTCGCCATGTCGTCATAGCGCTCGGCCTGCTCGGCCAGCTTGGCTTTCTGTACCAGGTCACTCTTGTCCATGGTCACACTGTTCAGGGACAGCCAGACACAGCACAGTCACTGTGAGCTCTCTCCTGCCCCTCACACATCAGCCACTGTGAGCTCTCTCCTGCCCCACACACAGCACAACCACTGTGAGCTCTCTCCTGCCCCTCACACATCAGCCACTGTGAGCTCTCTCCTGCCTCTCACACATCAGCCACTGTGAGCTCTCTCCTTCCTCTCACACAGCACAGCCACTGTGAGCTCTCTCCTGCCTCTCACACAGCACAGCCACTGTGAGCTCTCTCTCCTGCCCCTCACACACAGCACAACCACTGTGAGCTCTCCTGCCTCTCAAACATCAGCCACTGTGAGCTCTCTCCTGCCCCTCACACATCAGCCACTGTGAGCTCTCTCCTGCCCCACACACAGCACAACCACTGTGAGCTCTCTCCTGCCCCACACACAGCACAACCACTGTGAGCTCTCTCCTGCCTCTCACACATCAGCCACTGTGAGCTCTCTCCTTCCCCTCACACATCAGCCACTGTGAGCTCTCTCCTGCCCTCACACACAGCACAGCCACTGTGAGCTCTCTCCTGCTTCTCACACAGCAGCCCCTGTGAGTTCTGTCCTCAGCCTGTTTAAAACCGTGGTTTTACAACTATGGGCTTAACTTCTCATTAGATAGTTTTACTGTCCCTGCATTGGTTTCCACAAGCAATATAGACATGCACAGGACATGGACACAAGAAAATACAATTCCATTTTAAATATACATTATTATTTATTGATATGTCAGATCATAAGCAGAAGCATAAGTTCCCTCCCTGTGCAACAACATTCCAATGTATTCTGTGTCTGACAGAAACAAAGCACGGATCTACTTTGGCTTAACTCTTCTGGCCCAGCCCACCTAAACCGCAGTGGTCACACATTTCACTTCCTCTCACTTCCTGTTTCCTACCGTGGCACAGCGCAACTGGGGCCGCACAGCAGCCATTAACACCAAACTTGGTAAACTAAACTAGAACTATTTTAAACTACAAATCACTGGTTTCAAAGGCCAGTATCATGGATGGGTACTGCACCCCCTTTAAAATGTTTGCTAGCCAACCAAAACAAGTATAAAATGCAATTACAGTTCCCATTTAGGCTTTACAGTGTTACTATTAATTGTACTAGATCACAGCCTATGCAGCTAGATGTAAGATCCTGTAAATTACACAATGCATGTGTCCAAGCCCAGTGTCCTGTGGTCTTCACGTTGTTCAGGGCAACACAAAATAAAGAAGATGGAGAAGTGAGAGATGAAGGGCTGACCCTGTATATGGAGGGTTTCACTCCACAGCTTTCTAACTCTAACAGTCGGCACAAACACATACTCTACCCCCCTTTTAGACACATAAGCACTGCTCGTTTTCTCTGCGGGATGCTTAATCAGAGTGTCACTCTGCAGCTTTGACTGGCAGCATGACCATATTGCAAACTAGAGGCACAGAATGATTCTTCCAGCTTTTATCCATCCATGTATCACTATACTTTGACTTAAAACTGAAAAAAGGGATAAATTCAATTTCCAGAAATTTGGTTACAATGAGGTTTTTTAAATCCTATTACCAGCTGTCTCACTGAGACAATCATGTTCTGAGTCTGCAGATACAATTGAACTGTAATATTAATATTCTGGAACACGTAAAATTATATTATTATTTATAAAACAACATTTTACAAGTAATGCAGCCAGTCAGCAAGTGCTGGGTGGTGATGTGGCTGGCATGTCAATCAGCATAACCATCAGCCTGACTTGTCACATCTCACCATCATTTTCAAAAATGCACATATTAGTTTAAGTTTTCTACCTGCTAACATTAAGTACTCTAAAGGCAGCATGTTTAGCAAAGCCCACTGAACTCTTACTGCCTCAAACAAATCACATGGAGGGCTGAGAACAGACTGAAATTTTCTCTAAAGAAATATGACCAACGATGCATGAGGACAAGGCACTGAAAACAACAGCTTAAGATGGTAGACGATTTATAATCACTGCAATTGACTGAAGATATGATCAAACACATCCCAATTGCCACCCCCAACGTCTGTCATTTCAGTGTGACACATTCAAAATTCTCAAGATTTTCCCATGAATGACTAATCTTGTTCCAAAATGTTCCTGCTGTCAAGGTTTCTGAGAGATCACAGCCGCCTGCTCTCCTTTTACTGCCATTTATCACGTTGATTAGGGACCCACTCTGTCAGAACGAGGTGCTGTCTGACCACTGTCTGAAACTGACCCAATCTTTCAGAGCTCCCCTGTGCTCCCACTGGCACTGGCATGACCTGTGCAAACTCAGAGGGCAGAAAGGCAGGACTGACAGCAGGATCCAGGCCAATATTTGAGGCACACAAATTTCCACCCAACTGTCTCCACTGTGCCACAAGCAAACGGTTTACCAGGAGATACAGCCATGTATGACTGACCCACTGAGGAGACATGGAGACCCAGGCTGAATGCCATTCACACATACTGACAAAGACCCTTTCTACAAACTCACAGACCAAAACCTCACAACACTACCTGTGCAACTACCCTGTTCTATTCCCTCTAATTATAAAGCATGCTGTTGCTGTAATTGGTTACATAAATGTCATGCAAGATCAATTTCCCTCAACTGGGAGTCCAAATGGAGCAAAATGCATGCATACTTTCTGTCATTTCAACATAATAATAAATGCTTGATTTATTTAAGAGGTTTTGCACTTTCGAAACCTAGAAATTCTAGAAACAAACCCATGTGTCTGACAAACGGAAATGACATACATAAAAAATGCAAAAGGACTTCAATTGCTCTGAGTGTCCAAAAGCGACAGTGTTACTTCGGTAGGAGGGCCATCCATCATCTATCATCCGTCTGGTCACTATTTCATTACGTTTATTACATCTGTCAGATACACGGCTGAAATGCGTGGGTGAAAGCCCTCTCATCGGGAAATACGATCACCAATACCACCCATGTGCAAACACGGCCGATTTGTCAACAACCACAAGTACACAACTAATGCTTATATTTTCATAATGCAAAGTGATACAAAGATGAATCTGTATTTTTATACGGGGACAACCTTTTAAGAAAAAGACACTCTACTACTCTACAGTGTGAATACTACGTCCACGTCGCACGCATCTTAAAAGTCAGCTTCTCATTAGCTTCCATTCAACACCGACGATGTTCTGTAATCGTTGTTTCATCCGCTGTCTAAGCGGTGCATAACAATGTGAAAATTAATATTCTAAGATCTGGGACTGTTCGTTATTTCTTTAACCCTATGTTGTAAAATGGTCCGAAAAAAAGGGCACCCAGGTGATCGCATGAGGGACACTGACAGACAGCGCATACTGTCTCCAATCACACGGAAATCCGAGGCAGGCGGGGCGGTCATGCGGGGATAGCTGACCGTTTATAAACCGCTGTATCCTGATCTGGTCATCCTGGCCGAGCACAGCAATTTACGGAGACCGTCGCCGTGCGTACCGTAAAGGCGGAGTTCCCCGGATAAAGTCTGAGCTCCACCCGACGGTCCCGGACGTCACCCGGAACACCTGCCCGTTACGGTATTAGGTAGGCGTGACCGGGCAGCCGTGAGACAGGGAGTCTGAACGCCCAGCTACTGTACAACAAATCTTGCACTAAAGGGACCAACAAACAGACACAGAACAGCTACCCAACTCCCAATCTCATGACGACCGATGACTAGCCAGCCCCCTCAGATTAAGTTATGACAGTCGCGTTGCTGACTGATGGGGACAGCGTTATACATAATACTCGCCTACTGGCTAAATTAATAATCTATCACCTTCAAACAAATCATTCCCGACTGAATGCCTGGGAATGCATGCCGACTGTCATTTAGCTAAAGAAATACCTCTTGGTACGCAAACTGAAAGGATACTGAGCTGGCCAGCTGCTGTTTACTACCCAAGTATAGCTAGCTAAGAAGTTAACGACGTTACCGATGCGCCATTCATTTTAGAAATCGCATTTTGCGCTAAATTTATTATCTGAACACTGCGATTCCAGATTGTTCAAATAGAACGACACTCTTTTAGGTAGCTAGCGAGCCGATATCCGTCACATTGACCGTCGTTAACGAGCGAGCTAGCTCGTTCAGCAAACATCCTATTTTAAATCGATGACGTTAGCTTGTTAGCGAAAAACGCTAGCTAGCCATATTCAATTTCCTCAGCTCAATCCTTACGCATGCTATCCAGCTAATCCGCAAGTTACTGCGGCGCATACAGATTAATTGAACGCCCTGCGCGTTAGCTGGGTATAGCTAACAAGGTGCCTTTCCTTTGCTGCATTTTCATGCCATGAAGTAATATTCAGCCGGCTAAACCACCTTGCTGGTACCGTGACACTAAAATAAGCCGCCCGGGAGCGGACGGACGCTCTTCTGAGGTCGTGATCTGGCCGGATTGTGCGACATTAGCTGTCTTATCCGATATCAGTTGCATTATTGTTGTTCGCGACACGATCCGCAGAGGCCCGGGCTTTCCCGTGTTCGCTAGCCTGCTGGCTACATTACATTCATAGCTAGGTAACTGTACCGCCCAGAATTCAGCGAGATAACCGTACCCCACACAAAATAATCAGATACTGTATTTGGTTGATCCATCTAGGCAGGTTTATGCCTTCGCTTGAGATCGCTGTTCCGTCTAAAGGCCTAAATTACCGAGCTGGCTAACGTTAGCCACCTCGCTAGCTAAGTCCCCGCTCCCTCCCCAAACCAATACCGTTAGCCAGCTAGCCAGCTAGCTTCTGCAACAAAACCGTGATCGTAACCATCACTGTGTCATGGTGAACCCAAATATCACAACCTTCAGATAGGACGCACTATAATCGACCCTGGTCTCAAAAAAACTCACATTATTAATGTACTTTAATTCTTGCTTTTTATGTGTGGCCGATGTAATGGGGAGTCTCTCCGTCCTCCGTCTCTCGGTGCTTGGGATGTTCAGGGCAGTACCACTTCCGCTTGCGCTGACACTTCCGCTTCCTCTAAACCCCGCCCCTCCCCCCACTCTCCGGGGTCTCCTATCCACATTTTAGGGGTCATTACGACATCGTAACCATGACAACCATTGTAGTGACGTCAGTAATCACCATGGCGACTGTTACTAGGAGGAGCATCAGAAGCAGTTGTAACCAGAGGTGCCAAATCTGTGTTTTTCTGACCAAACTGGCCTGCTAAACTGACTGTGGGTTATTATCAATTGTTTCAGGTTTCACATTCATATACATAAATGGTCCACTCAATGACAAATAAGACAAAATACATCCTTAATGACAGAACATGCATTAAGCCATACCCTTATGAATGCATGACTAAATGTAAATGTAATGTTACTATTGGCTGTCTAAAAAGCACAAAGGTCAAAGGCAGTTAGTTAGCTGCCCCAAAACATATTCAGTTATATTACTTGCTTAGCAGACACCCCTATGTAGACTGCCTCGCATATCATCTTCTCATACAGCTGGGTATTTACTTTGGTGATTCGGGTGAAGCACTTTGCTCAGGGGTAGAATAGCAACACTTTATCTTGCCAGCCTGTATTACTGTTCTGCTTTTCACATCCATTTCCTCATACTCCTCCCCAGAGTAACCTGAGGGCATCATTGACCTGAAGTCACTCTTTTGTTTTGCTGCTAAATGCTGTCCTTTCTGCTCTCTGGCTGTCTAGTGGGCAAGTGAATGTCCTGCCAAAATGAGTACTCTGTCAGCTCCCCTGACACAGCTCTTCAAACATTGACACTGCTATCCCTACTCTTTTGCTTCTCTTATTCATTGTTATTACTATAAACCTTGAACACTGAACTTTGTTCTATTAAGCTTTTACAATGTCTCTTTCATAGTATTTTTTTTGTTTTTACCTTAATATGCGAAAAATTTGATCGAAATGCATTTAAAGCGGTATATTTAAATAAAATAATCAATGGTACTCAAATAAATGTACGGTGTAATAAATTTATATTTATGTCAGAGAGAGGCCAGGCTTCGGAAATGTTTCAGTCTTTACTGTCTCCCCTCCTCCAAGGAATTTGCCATGGATTCGTTGTTGTTGGCTATGCTGCTCTCTTCCACTTCACTTCTTTATTTTGTATTTTGTCTAATTTCACTGGGAGCACCTCTCCTTCTCTTTTGATCTTGAAGCATGCAGTTTGACATTGAATTTGCTGTTCCATGAATGATGCAGTTCCACTTCCATCCATTGGGGGGCAACAAATAGATATCTGTGAATTCAGAATTCTCAGATTTCTCAGAGCAGAAATGAACCAATGTGCACTGTGAAAGGGTGATGGGGAGTGAATGGGGGAGTGAATCTTCATGGGGAGAACTAGCATGTGATGTGTTCAAGTCAAACTGGGCCATGTGCTCACATCTGAGCATTAAGCAGCTACATCCACAGCCAGCCTGTCTGCTGCAGTAACACCCATCTTCCATGTGTTAAAACGTGCTGTCAGTATCATTCCACTGAAAATGAACCGTGACCACTGCAGGCAGCTCTGAGGCTTTCCACACTCACCAGGCCCGGACCACAGAGCAGAGGAACAACCAGGGGGATAAAAATTACTCAAGTGATTTACTTTAATATGGTGATCTCAACGGTGATCTAGCGAGACACAAAACTGTCATTTTTACCAATATGATTTTTTGGACAAAAAAATCAGAAAAAACAGCTTAATTATCCCAACATGGAGTCTGCAGTATCCCTAGAGGGAGTCTGGTCATCGTGTATGATGGTACAGATTGTAGCATTTAAAAGTTTGGACCTTTTTTAAATGAAGAAATTACAGAAAGCATCCATTGTTCCACACATTAGGCATACACTTGTGTCACTGCAGTTATAAATAAATACATGCATGATCCCTTTAGTTTTGCATATTGCCAATATGAAATTGTAGGTGTGAACTGCACCTTCAAATCAACAACCACTGAAAGCTATACCCTGCATCTGTAATGCTGTGCTTTCCAAAGCCCCATTAAAATAACTTATGGCATCCTTTTCAGACAGCAGCGGCTTCACGCAAAAATATCCTCATTATTCAACACGGCCCACAACGGATTTCTCCTAATCAAGAAATAAATACGATTCTGACGTACGTTTAAGAACAGAACATAAGTGTATATGCTGTGAATAGCTGCATCACAAAGTTATCAAGGCTCCTGAGGTTAATGGCTCTGATGCAGTCCCCAAACAGACATGCTCCCATATGTTCAGCAACACACACATTATTGCTGTTGATACACAGGACTTGAAATGCAATGTTGTGGATATCCATCAAACATGAACTGATACAGAGCTGATATATATCTATGTGCAAGTACCGTGTGTATGTATAATGTTAGTGTTTTACTGATTTCTGGGGCAATCATTTAGCCGACCTTGATCAGGACCCTGAAAATGAAGAAATATAAAACGAGCACTGTCAGTTTCACCAAGTGCCTGCTGTCCATCCGGATATTTATGCATTATTATACATTGTTGTAGTTTCATGTTTCCACAAAAAATGTGCACAGAACCTCTTAATATACTGGAGTTCACAGACGGTGCAGTGAACCGAGAGTTCATTCTGTCATTTTCCCAGAGGCTAACATGAGAGGAAAAGTGTCTTTTCCGTACTGTTAAGAAAAAAAGAAAAAAAAAAATGAAGCGCTGATTTTTGCTCCCCTTTTAAGCATCAGTAAGTGAAGGCGTGTGTTGGAGCATGCCCAGTCCTCGCTGATTTGGGTAACATCAACATGGCCGCCACGCAGTTCGGGATGGTGACTGGAGCAGAGGCCAGGAGAGGGACGTGGGGCGTGGGGGTGGGGGCTGGGGGGGCGAGGCGCTGCAGGAGGGTGGGGCGGGGTGGGCGCTTTATTTGGGAGGTCTGTAGGCGATCTTCCTGCTCTTCAGCACAGACCACCTGTGTCTCTTCATGTAGTAAACCAGAGGCACCAGGATGGCGGACCCCATGAGCAGCTGCAGGCAGGAGACAGGGGTTAACACAGGCTGCCCCCCTCCCGCAAGTCCCTGCTGGCTGTCCCTCCCCTCCGTGACCACACATCCAGTGCTTCCCCTTTCCTCTCACTGCCCCCTAGTGGTGGAATGAGCTACCTGCAACTGTCAGGACTACAGATTTGCTCTCCTCAGACTGGAATTTGTCCCAAGAATTTAGATCTGTTCTGCGTGTAATTCCCAAAATCGGAACACTCAGTCCTTAAGTAAATTCTGATATGGTTCTGCATAAGTAGTTAAGCTGATGTTTTGTCTGTCTGAGTGCAGTATGTAATATGACGTAAGATGACGTTGTTCTTACTGTCTGCTCACGCGTCTGCTCACCTTCAGACCCATGCGCTTGCGCTGGTCGTGTTCGGGCTCCGCCGCCCAGCGCAGGAAGGTGCACACGTCCTTCGCCACCTGGCTCATGGTGGCCGGGGTTCCTGTGGTGGGTGGAGACAGGGTGGGGTTACAAAATCAAACCTCACCTCTGACAATCTGTTTATGATGGCGGTGATTTCCACACTGTACCTCCAAATCAGAACAGGTGACAGTCAGGATATTTCAGTGCATAAAGCACTGGTGTATTTCTACACTCCTACTACAATGGAAATCTGCAGATCGGACATGGAAGCTGGGTAACAGAGTTACAGACAGCAGGTCACATGGTGTCAGTGAGGGTGGTGTACAAAACAAAAACACTGTCTGAAGCTGAATGCAACTTTAATTATTTTAACATAACACACAGCGTGCTACTGAATTACAGTAATTATCTGCAAAACCCAACAAACCATTTACACTGATGGTGGCCCAAGATTAAAGAGCAAATATACAATAAAGCACATACTAACATGCTGCACTAATTTAGAGTGTAGGGAAAAACAGCATTTCAGATACAGGTAACGGAGATGAGCTCACCATCATCATACTCCAGCACCTCGTTGTAGATCGGGGGGGCCATGCCGATGGCCTGGCCCGGGAAGTAGGGGTTGTAGTACAGTCCCTCTCTGACGGACACACCCGCCGGGGGGTCACAGTACCCTGTCAGCAAGGAGAACACGTAGTCCTCTCCTCCGTGCCTGCAGGGGGCGAAAGACTACCTCAGCTCAGGTGACTTAGTGATGGCGAACTGAGGCTTTATGGATCCCAATAATGGGTGGAGGTACCATGTTCTGTCAATTGCTGATTTGTATAAACCAATCCAAAGACTTTGCTCTCCAGGGTATAACTTTTTTTCCAAGTCTTCGTCTTCTATCACTAAATAATACAACTGACAAATCTCACATAGAAATGGAAACCCAGATATTTCAAAGTAGACCGTGAAGGCAAGTCTCTATCATAGACTGTGACTGACAATAACTTATAATAATGGGCTAGCAATTTAAGTACTTGAAACACAGAACATGAAGTGTGATTTTATAGGATCTGGTAATTTAGTCAATTCAGGCAACCTGAATGCAATGGATTACTGAGAATTTAGCGGTGTAAATGCATCAAAGTAACACACTGTATTTTAGCTGCAGGATCATCACTTATCCTACATTCCCTCTGGAACACAGACCATCCCAGCTTATCTGGATCAGTAGGGAGATATTACTGTTGACAGAACCCAACACCATGTATATTTTCTGCCAAAATACGTGGGTGAAAAATGAGCTGATTTGCTGGTTATGCTGCAGTCTGACAGTTTGTTTAAATCAACATATCCTTTTAAAAGTGTGGGGTATTACATCCTGGGGGATCTAATGTGAACATCAACATACAGTACCTAGCACTGGTAACACAGTTGAGGTCAGAGGGCGGTGCTACGCTACCTGGCGTTGACGATGTAGCTGAGGTCGGGCGGCAGGGCTCCGTTGTTGGCCGCACGCGCAGCCTCTGGGTTGGGGTACGGCTTGGGGAAGTAGTCGGAGAGTTTCCCCGGCCGTGTGAACATCTCGCCCGTCTCATCGGGGCCATCCACCACCTCAATCTGAGAGGAAGACGACTCGCGGTCAATCAGCAACCCAATCGGTGAAACGCATATCCTCTTACAGCAGGTGGTTATGACAAAATATTATAGTATTAAAGAATCTGAATATCAGTAAAAATGATCAAGACTTTTCAAATGCTTCTGATTCCCTTTTCACCATTATTCATGCGGGAGATCTGAAGACCCCCGCATAATGTCATTCAGTGACTTCAGGGTTCAGGTAATTATTGATTATCCTGCCTCAGAGTGTGAATCTATGCTCATTATTTACTAAGAAGAGAGAATATTCTTATTATCCGGATATGTGATACTGGGAGTGACAGACACCATCTGAAAGGCAGTGTTACCTCCTCAGCCAGAGCCTTGACCTCTGCCTCTGTGTGCGAGACTCCCACCAGGTTTCGGAAGGCCAGGTACTCCATACTGTGGCAGGCAGAACACACCTGCTTGTATACCTGATACCCCCGACGGATACTGGAAGGAAACCCAGACAGCTTACCTGTAGACCTTGACTCAATTCAAAACTAACTGGACAGTATTATAAATTGAGGTCAACTGATATCATCTGTCAGATGTAGGTTTTCTGACTGGCTTATTTCATGATGTTCTAAATGTAACAGATTAGTCAGACAGTTTCACTTAAAGAATGAACAGAAACAGCTGACATCATTCCAGCAGTTCAGGATGCTTGCTTTCATTTTTAACTGCAAATGTATGGAGTGCCACTGAGTTTAATGTAGATCAAATACACAGCCACCACGGTCATTTTTCTTTTCCTTCTCCACACAATACACAGTCTTTTATGATTGGCACAGAATTGCCACATAGGTGTTTTGATCAATCAGTGGAGAGTGTGCATTCTGAACTGTTCACATAAGCGTTTTATGCCGTTAACCTGGCATGGTCCAGAGCAGAGAGCATCCCACTGTGACTCCAGGGGTAGGAAGGCGGGTGCAGCTCCAGGTCCGAGGCTTTGACGGACTGGTGCAGCATCACGGCCAGACTAGCGCCACCTGCTGTCAGAACACCCAGCGTGGTCAGCGCTGCCTTCTTCCCCCGGGAAAGGCTGGCGAACGACATGTTGGCCTGTTGGAAAAGGGAAGAGATCAGGAAAAAGGACGACGGTAAATATCCGAGCTGAAGAGCAGAGAGGACGGGGAGCGGGACACACCCAACTTGAGGCGCTCGTGCTTGTGATGTGCGTCATTAACCTTAAAATATATGGGTTACAAATGGGCGACCTATTAATCGCGCAGCACGACCAATAACGCCACATTAATTTAACTGTCAACTAGTGCTGCTGTAAAACGAAATAAACGGGACTCACATCTGAAGACATTTCCGTATGTGCGACGGCTCTAGGTTTTTAAATGTTTTCTTTACAGTGTTGTCCTCTGTGTCTCCCTTATAGTAACCACAGTAACTTTGTGATGAACTGAAATGAATCTATCTGCCACATAGCTGGATGACATACTTTACCTGTTACCTAACTACGTAACTAAGTACTCCCCTTTCACTGTACATAACTAGCTACCGGGTGAATAGCAAAATACAAGTCCTATTTAAGGAAAATACCCAGAACCCTGTGTGCGATATAATGTCATGAACATAGCTAGCTAGATTTAAAATGAGATGATTCAGGCCATATTTTCTAGATAATAAAGGGCAATGTGTCACGAAAATTAAAATGTGTAATCTCTGAGCCACATGCAAAAAAGGTTAAATACTCTTACAGAGACATAATACTGACACGTCAGATATTTAGTCAGTAAGCCATCATTTCCAGCTGACGGTGCAGAGAAAGGTAGATAGACATTGTCTGACTGTATATCAATTCAAATAACTTGGTATGTGAGCGGGCTACATTTATAAATATTTGACTAAACAACTAGAAGTCAATATAGCAAGCTAGAAAAGGATGTGTTCGCCTAATGGCACAAACCAATTCCAGAAATATGGGGAAGGCGAAGTTTTGGCAGCTAGCCTGAAGGCTAATAAGCCGGTAACAATTTCAGACAAATCTGAATGTCTTACTAGGTAGAATAAGCAAAATGCTGCAAACCCGTGTAAACCTCGTATACTCTACTTTACGTGGATATAAATAGCTGGCTAACTAGCTATAACCGGCGATCGCCGGCAGGTCGCAGGGCTAACCGGGTCCCGCACAGCGCGCATGATGACCTTGCCGGTATCGGCCCTGTAGACGTGTGAGGATGTACATTCATTTTCATAAATATATTTAATCACGGCTATTGAAACGGCAACAAAAAATAGCTCCTTAATTGATCAAAAGCGGGACACATTAACTTACCCGGGAAATGAGGACTGCTTTCGGCGGGTTGAGAAGATTTCTCCCGCTACTGGATAACACCACGACTCTGAGCGCCGCCATTTTTTAATACGCCTGGAGTTTCGCAAGTCTGCGGTATGACCGAATCACGTGGTCAAAGCGACCACCATGAAGGCATCCAATCAAAAGTCAAAACATGTGACCACTTCTCTAAACCACGCCCGTTTACGGTCATAGCAGAAAACACGGTGTACGTCCGCTTTGCTTTCCGCTGCTCACGTACCACCCGCTCAGCTGATTGTGTAGTTTCTCATGGTATGTAGTTGGCCCCAACCTTTGACACCGACAAAATCAACACGTCGGTTAAGATTAAAGAAGTGGGGTCCAATAAAATGTTGCAAAATCTTTTTCATAAAGTTCTTGTTATAAATATTCTGCGCACGAGGTTTTGTAACATTGTTTCATAATGTTTCATGTTTCATGTGCTGTGATCCAATTGTGCTTCATTTTTCCATATCTCCCTCACTCCCTGTTGTTCTATCTTAGTCAAAAGACATAATTTCATGCGGTATCATTAAATTCTGCTTCATTCTTAATATTTAAGCCAAAAAAGCCATCGTTTCGTTATCATTCAACTCAGCTCCCATCCTAAACGCACCCGAAAGGTTTCTCTACGGCTAAAAAAAATAAAATAAAAAGGCTCCTCTGCATAACCTCAGAGATTATCGTTGTAAATAGTACAATTTATTATTTTAGAAACAAATTCTCTGAAGACGTTCTGCTGTCGCGAATTGCCAGCAAATACAGGAAAACCTCAAAGGTAGGCTTTGACTCAGAGAATGACTTGTGCTGGTCTATAAGGACCTATGTGGGCAGTAACTGCAGATGTACTTTTTAAATGCAGTGACGTCTGGGGACAGAGATATGAAGCATGGGAGTTTGAAGAACAGTACAGGCCCCTGCAGTTTCCAGCCCTAATCCCCTCTCTTTTGCTGTTCACAGTTAACTTGCTGTTGTGGTGTCCTGAACTGAGGTCTACAGAAACAACCCTATTTTCTGTATCTTATTCTGTCACGATTGCTTCACCAGCTTGCTTTCCCTGGCCTGCTGTCAGCGCTTTATGGGCTTGATATCTCATGACTGGAGGGCCATTATCTCAGGATTTTGATGTTATTTTGATATTAAATATGCATAACTCACAATTTTGATGGAATCCCTGAAATATTTAATAAAGTTGAAATAAGGAGTTATGCATTTTGTGATTATTTGTGAATATAATGAACCTCCAAAGTATACCACAGACGAAAGTGGTATACTTTCCAGTTAGTCTCCTCGGACGACCCTTGGCTTGTATTTGAACAGCTACAGTATAAAAACCATTCAGGTGGGCCCTTAGGGGAAAGGATCAGTTTACTTGGCTGTGTGGTGTAAATATGACCACTAGATGTCGCAATTTGACTGCATAGTATTTTACCTTGAAAATTCCTCTTGTGGGTGTTCTAGTTCATGTTTATGTGTGAGTTGGATCCATGTCATAAGATTGCCAACCACCCCCCATTTTCAAAACCTTTGCCCTGTGCACCGTGTTTGAATTCTAAAAATAAGCTGTTATACTTCTACACTCTGCTTCTTGGCAGGATGACAGTCGTTTAGTGGTTGAGTGAAAATGCTGAAGCTCTTTGATGTGCACCTGAAACAACTTTCAAAGGAAGCTCATATGTACCCAAACTGGATCTGATTGGATATAGACTGGGAGCCTTATCAGCTTACCTGCGACGGCTACCTGCAGATCCCCAGGATAATGCATGGTAGTCTGGAGGCTTGAAGATAGACACTTCCTCCCTGAAGAAACTTAAAGTGAATGCTGCCAACCATCGTCTTTCTTCCTCTCTCTCTCTCTCTGCCTCTCTCTCAGGCACACACACACACACACACACACACACACACACACACACACACACACACACACACACACACACACACACAAAATGACAATGCATGGAGGCATGCAAAAAAATGTATGGAGGTGTGCAAAAAACATGACAAAGATCACATCCAAAGAGTTAATTGGACTTTGAGTTAGTTAGGCAGAAGAAGAAAGAACAGGAGGGCAGTAGAGGGGGTGAGGAGTTCCTCCCTTAATGATGCAGCATTTCTACAGAACAGTTTTTATACATTTGAAGCACGGAAGAGGCGCAGCCTGCCCTTGAAATGTGAGCAGAAGAGAGATGATGTGTTTAGTGCTTGATGTAGCTGAACATGTCAGTCATACATATAGATAGCGACAGATATTGCTTTTTTCAAAGTATGTTGAAGCAGAGTGGGTGTGTAACGGAGACGCCGCCTTGAGCGTGATCTCATCATTACCTCCGGCAGAGAGACCCCGCAGTTGGCGCACACGTGAGGCCCCGGCCAGGACGATTTCCTTTCAGCCGCAGATGATGCAACATTTGCTCTGCTGCGGAGACAAGGCGTATCTGAAGTGCGGAAATCCAGTGTGTCATCTGTCTGCTCACATGTGGAGTGGAAGCGGTGAAGCCGCTGGCAGCGTTCAGAGAGAGTTCAACCACACTGCGTTTCGGTTACTGATCTCGGCGCAAGCTCTCCTTCTGCTGCATATTTGCTGTTGGTGAGGAGGTGCCACCCAGTGAGCAGATTCCAGCAACGGCCTTGGACATGTAGTTTTTATGTACGCTTGTGCACTGGAAACCCTCAGGCAGGCAAGCTGTGTATTTTGAAAAGGTACATTAGGTTTATTTTTCACTCTTTCTTTCACTTCATTAATGCTCCCTGATGATATTGTTGATAAGTCCTTATCCTTTATTAAAAATCCACATACAAATTTTAACCATTGCCAAAAGTAATTATTTACACCAATACCGTTATGCTATGCAATGAGTGGCACTATTGAGTGCTAACAGGTAGTAATGTTGTGGCCCTGTTCTGTTTATAATCTTTTAAAAATAAATCTGACTTATGGAATCAAAGGAGGTCTATCAGCCTTGTTTTGATGTTTTCATGGACAATAAGGTTGGGCAATTACCTCATACAGAGAAAAGCATGGATAATGTGCTTTCCTTCAAACTGTTAGTGTAAAGAAAATATTTTCAGTGATTTTATGTGCTGTATTTCTCAATGTAAATATTGTTTTTCACACTTATGAACAGTTTGTCATCTTGTTTGTGGACAGCTCACTGATGGTGTGCTCCAGTAAAAACGATGGGCCTGTGGATTTCAGAATTTACGGAGAGCAGAGGGAAAAGCCCAAAATGCTGCCTCGTTCACTGGAACAATCTGCTGTGTTACCTGGCAAGGACACAAGAAGACAAGAGTTAACAAGTAGTAAGTCTGCGCTTCTTGTGGCATCACTTCTTTCACACTTGGCATCAATTAAATGAGAAATCTTACATCTGTGTGTGTGTGTGTGTGTGTGTGTGTGTGTGTATGTATGGTGGAGGCGGGGACTAGCTAAACTTAAATCAATTTTACAATGGAAGGTTTTTGGTCATATTATTCTCATTGCAACCACTTCTCTCATCATCAAACTTTTGTGGAATTTTTTAAATGTGTCGTGTTTAACTGAGATTCATATGAGGTTACCCCACATTTACCCCACACGTTACTAAACACACAGAACACAGACAGCTGCTGTTGGTGAAGAGGATCGGTGAGAGATCTTGAGCACTGCCAGCCCCGCTTTGGCCAAAACTGAACACCTAATTCCTTAAGCTTGCCTGTCATGCGCTGTCATGGTAATAAGATATTTATTTCTGCCTGTCCACGCATGTCCACCATCGCTCCCTGCATCCTACACTGTAATTAAATCTACAATGAAAACAAATAAACAAGGAGCTGATTGGTCTGTTAGTTTCATAAACTTATTTAAGGGTGCATTAAGACTGGCTGAGTGAGTCCCCACTAACTGGCAGTCCTATGGTCGCTGTACACATTTGTCTCAGGGGCGATATAACTGATACACACATTTAAATGATATATTACGGTGCGTTATACATATTCTATATTTATCATAATGGTATTATGTTACGCACACCATCCCTATAGACAGCGTTACACCGTTGGAATTTTAACAATGCAAAAGTGAGAGTTAGAAATGTGAACAGCACATTTCGGCCTATACAGTTCTCAAAGACATGAGGGATCATTGTGATTAAGTTGACCAAAAAATGACGCTGGAAGAACGTAAAGCGAATTTATCCTGGATTTGTAGATCGCTTTCCCCCGTGTTATAACGGAGTGGTTTGCGCCGCTCATAGTGGGTTTGAAGCTGTACGGTTCAGCCAGCTGTTGCAGAGAGAGCGTCGCGGCTGCCCAGCGTCTGCAGAAAGCCGTCTCTTTTCTCCCTTTCAACAACCGAAGTCCACCTGACATTTCGCTGTGTGAGTATTTTGTCCCACTCATCTGTTCCCGTGTTCGCATTTTGTTGTTTTTACTGTTTTTGATTTGTCCGTTCTTGTCAACATTCACAGTAGATGCGAATATTTTTCTTTTTAAAATGTCACTATTTCGTCTTTTTGGTAGTTGAACTGTTGCGGCTGAGCACGGAAAGCCCAGCGTTCATTTGGGGTTTTGATGCGCAGTGGTGCATCAATAGCTCACCAGTAAACCCTTGTCTTTCTAGACTCCTAAATGTTATGTGATGTATTGATTCCCATTAACATTTCTCTCTTTGTAATTTTAAATTGATTGGTGGTCAAGTCTCTCAGCACTTGACACCGATGGCATCAATTTGTTTTCTCGCAAACTTGGGAAAACGGACCGTTTAATGCAAAGAATGGAAACACCATTTGGACTTACTTTTCTGCCTGCCCTTTCCCTTTAAAGACGGGAAAGGCAGTCATAAGTAAACCGATACGCCCAGAACCGACAGATAATCGGTACAGTGGCCGATTGCTGTTAGTTTTGCCGACAGGTTCCATTTCAGACGTTTGACGTGACATGCGGACTCATATTCTTAACTGCATCGTACCAACCCCGTCAAATAAGTCGTGTTCGCGTGATCACAGCTCATATTCAGATTCAATATTTAACAATCTCACTGTCTGCGCTTACTGGAATTACCCCTGTTACTATTTGTTGCGTTTTTGCCGCTTGCTGTCCAAAGCGCCACTCTGTTCACAATTACCAAAACAGATCTTTCGGCCGAAGATGGTTAGGTTATATTATTGGCAACTTGTTTTCCCTTGTATTCGAATGAGCATTCATGTCTCAAACGGACTTCTAAAAACCTATTTGAAGAAGAAAATTCGGTCTGTCTGCTTTGCACATGATACATGAATATTTGCTTAGGTCACTGTCCTGGGTCAGTGTCCACGTGCTGAAAGGGTCACTCTTTGCTCGAGCCAAAGTTCAAGTGTATTCTTTGCCCAAACCTTCAGTCATGACGTACTGAAAGCGCTGTGGACTACTGAAAGCAGCGAAAGATCGAAAAGGTCCGTGTAATGTCTGTGTAATGTTCGGAAGCAACACACTGTGACGTCATGGACATTTTGTCGTTTAAGATTAAATCATCTAGGAAATCATTTAAGATTACATTCTGAAATGCACAGCGATTTAAGGCTGGTGTCCACGTTTCACGTCGTTTTTTGTTTTTCTAAACATCTCGTTTTTGGAGTAAAAAAATTAACGTTTTGGAATGGAAAAATAGGATGTGCAAATGGAGAAAGGCACAGTTTTTTGGAGGGATCATACTTCATACATCCTCAGCAGGCTGGACCATGTCAGGGTGCATTTAAAGAGAGTAAAAATGCCACAGCAGTCAGCCAAAGAGAGAAACACCATCCTGTCTGACTGACTTAGGTACTCCTGTAGGATCACCTAATGACCCGTGTTTTTTCTGCAGACTCTGTCCTGTGCAGTTTACAGTAGTGTAGAGCACAAAAATTGAATCATTGCAAAGCACATGAGAGCTTTTTTAAGGCCTGGACCACTGTCATCAGTATGCTACATCATTCATTTGCTTAGCAGATGTTGTTACATTTTTATGCTGCTGGATATATTTACTGACGCAACACTGATAATGCAACTTGCAGAGAGGTATGACATCAGCTCCTTCCCTTATACCATCTAACAGATATGAAAGCAGAGCCTTAGATTATACCCTCTGACAGTTACAACAGCAGAGTCTAACCTTATACCCCCTGTCAGGTATGACAGCAGCTCCGTTATACCCTCTGACAGGTAGGACAGCAGGGTCTTACATTGTACCCACTGATAGGTACAACAGCATGGCTTTACCTTATACTCTCTGACAGGTACAACAGCACGACTTCAGCTTGGATTTGAACCTGAAACACTCTGATGTTGGGGCTTTTTTTCTGCCAGGTGGCGTATATAGAGGTGTATTTACTGATGCAGTGCACAAGAAGGAAGACAAGTGAAGAGTTATGGCCACTCAAAGAAAATGTACATGTCTGACCAAACAAGTGATCTGTGATTGCACTGTCAAAAGCAAACAGTAGGCCATGATTCCATCAAACGGAGTTGGCACTATGTAAGGATATGGCTGTGAGTAATAGAAGCCGCACAGATTTAAATAATCTCATTCAGACCCTCTCCGGTGGGTGTGTCCTTTCACCATGGTGATTTTTCAAGAACAGCATCTAAGCCTTTATTTATTTTTCTGAGGGAACATAATGATTTAATGGTGGGTGGAGCTCATCAGTCACAATTCTGAAGTAACAGAATCTTTTTAGACTTTCTTGATGGAGCTGAATTGATAAATATTTTAATGAGGGTGGAATGGGGTCCATTAATGGTAATTCACAGACAGTGATTCATGGTACAACTGTCACTGTGTCTTACTAGAATGACCTAAAAGAGAGCACGGTAGTTGGTAAAAAGATGAGTATATTATCTGTGTTTTTACTGATCAAAAGAAGGTACAGACAGAGCACCAATCAGCCACTTCCTCTTCTAGTGCGCGGTGTGATGCTTTAATTTACAGGCGGTGAAAATGAAAAATGCGGTCCACATTTGCAAGCTTATTATCTTGCTGTTTGTATTCATTGAAATACATATTTTTATGCTAATGGTATTGTACATCTATGAAACTGCACAACAGAGCCTAGGTGCTAATTTCTATCACAATATCATCTACTTGTGCGACATCTGGGATTTAAAGATTCAGCATTTGTTCACCAATTAGAGTGCATTTTTAAATATGCTTTGATATTGCACTGTTTGTCAGTTTTTATGAGGCCTGTTCTGTGGAAGATATCCTCAACAAATAAGTCAGACGAATAATTCTGAGAATTATAAACAGATATTTTTGTGTCAGTATCGCTAACCTCAGACTCCTTGGAGCTGGGCCGGTGAGCGTGGGTTTGGAGTTGCTTTTGTTCCTCTCTCGTTGTTGTGGTGACATTAGCGCTCACTTCTGCTGTTTTGTGTTTCTCCTGGAGCGCTTGCTTGTTTTTGTTCACTTACCGTTTGTGACAGAGATGCGTTCCAGTCACAGCGATGGAATATGTATGCACAGACTGGGCACCCCGAAGTGCAGAGGCAATGCAAAACGTCTCTTTTGAGTTTGCAGCATGAATCAGGCACAGATCAGAGGAGTTTCCACTGCACCACAGGGCACTGAGAGGAGATGAGAGGAGAGAGAGGGTCAACCTGCATGGTTTATTGCAGTGTGCAGCCACACCCAGCTCAGTGAGAGACACATTGCTGCTGCGCCACTTGATGACCCTTTTATTTGGGTAGACTCGAGTATGGCAGCCTCTGTCCAGCCTTTCCATTTCAGGTTATTTTCTTTGAGTGCGTTTGAGGTGTCAGACAGATAGCCCTGAACTCAGACCATCCACTTGGACAATCCACAGTTTCAGGGCACACCCATGTTACTTTTTAGTTTGAACTCACTCTAGTTGTAGTTCCCCACCACTGCTAATGACTGCACAGCACCTTGTCCTCTTGGAATTCAATGACAGTTTAATTCCTGCATCAGAACAAGTGTTTTACAAGAAACCGCACAGGTGATCAAATTTTAAAATGAGCCCTTTGGGAGATTTAAAAATTTTGAAACCATACAGTTGCACTTTGCTATTTCCCTTTAGTAGAAATTTGGGAGTTTTACTGTCAGTACTTGAGGTTTATGGATTTATTTATTTGTGGTCAGCTGTCGTCACAGGTTGTAGAAAACATGCCTGCTAGAGAGACTATGCCATTGTTAAGCCTGAATCCAGCTGGAGGCACAGCAGTGAAGTTAACTTTCAACTCTGCCAGAAGTGCTCTGTTATGCATTTCAGGTCAAAATGTCACATACAGAATGGGATTGCTTAACATGAGCTAAAAAAAAGCACACTGACATTACCTAATCTACCTCAGAGCAGTGCTGTGTTTCAGATACCTCCAGCATATGATTGACTGGTGCGTTACATAGAAACTTGGGTCTGAATTTTATTAGTGCAGGTGAGGCTGGACCTTGTTTTGCTCTTGATCACGAGACATGGGCTCCAGTTATTCCTCTACTGCTGCAAGGCTTAGCAAAACGAGCAACAAACTGTAGAATTTTTTTGTCCATGATACAGGTTGGGGGAAAAAAAACAAACCAAAAAGGGAAAGAAATCTAACAAAACAGATTTAAAACAATATTGGAGAAAGACAAAAGTGAACAGCTGGTGAATTAATAAATTACATTTACATTTACATTTAGGTCATTTGGCAGACGCTTTTATCCAAAGCGACTTACAAGTGAGAAATTAAGATTTAGAAAACCATTCAAGGTAACTCCTAGCTCCCTGTGAGCACATACACTCTGAACTGCACTCTGTGAGTCTGTACACTGTGAGCTGTACACAGTAAGCTGTACTCTGTGAGTCTGTACGCTGTGAGCTGTACGCTGTGAGCTGTACACAGTAAGCTGTACTCTGTGAGCTGTACTCTGTGAGTCTGTACACTGTGAGCTGTGCGCAGTAAGCTGTACTCTGTGAGCTGTACTCTGTGAGTCTGTACGCTGTGAGCTGTGCGCAGTAAGCTGTACTCTGTGAGCTGTACTCTGTGAGTCTGTACGCTGTGAGCTGTGCGCAGTAAGCTGTACTCTGTGAGTCTGTACGCTGTGAGCTGTGCGCAGTAAGCTGTACTCTGTGAGCTGTACTCTGTGAGTCTGTACACTGTGAGCTGTGCGCAGTAAGCCGTATGCTGTGAGCCTCACGCTGCATTGGCTCGGCTGCGTTTTTTTTCCCGGGGGGATTGATTGGCGGGTTTGCAGTCTGGGGTGAGGCGTGACGGGCCGTTCCTCCCGCGGGCGCGGTGCTGGATTTACTGCTGTGCTTTTGATGAGGTGCGGCGGCTGCCCTGTTATTCTTCCCCCTCGCGCCTCTCCGCCAGGAATCGCACGCGGTACGTCAATCGCTGTCAGCGGCTGACACCCTTATTACCTCAAGGACAGGCGGCAGGAGCCGGCCGGCCCAGAGCCAGGCTTCTGAGGGAGCACAACACGCTCCTATCACACTGCTGTGGAGATCAGCTCTGCCCCCCCTCCCATCCCCCCATCCCCCACCCCATCCCCCAAACTCCGGCCCTCCCCCTCCACAGAAACAGCACCTCTGACGTGACCAGGCCACACGAAGCGCTTAGCCCACATGCTCACGCGAGCCGATCTGGCGTCCTCTCCGCTGCCGTGACCTGAGAAGCGTCATAAATAAGTGATGTGCGGGAGCGTTGGGTCCGTACCCCCCCCCCGCACGCTGCGTGTTATTTCCAGCTCGTCCTTCTGTTGCGAGAGCAGGCCGGGTTACCGTGGTGTGCAGAATGTCGTCTCCCTCTCGTCTCCTTCTGCTTGAGGAGGCTGGAGTGAGCTGCTCGTCGGTCTGCGTCTGCAGCAGGACGGCTGCACAGCTGTTTAAACGAGCAGCATCCAGTATGCGCACACCGTGCATACGCAGTAACATGGCGGGCTCAGGGTGTTATTACAATACATTACATTAGCAGACACTTTTATCCAGAGCGACTTACATAGGTTATGATTTTTACATGTTATCCATTTATACAGTTGGATATTTCCTGAGGCAGTTCTGGGTTAAGTCCCTTGCCCAGGGGTACAACAGCAGTGGGGAATCGAACCGGCAACCTTTCGGTCACAAGTCTTACTTCTTACCGCTATGCTACACTGCTGCCCCTACAGCTGTTCAGCTGTGTGTTTGCACGGTCCTGCAGCCAGCTCACACTGTGAACAGAGACATGAGGGAGCTCAGCAGAGTTGCCCTCCTCTGTTCGGTTCGTCTTTCTGTGGACAGTTGCTCCTGTCAGCAGCAGTGGGCAGCAGTGTGGCTTAGTGGTGAGAAGCAAAGCTCATAACCAGAAGGTTGCTGGTTCAGCTCCCCACTGGGGTGCTGCTGTCATACCCCTGGGCAAGGTATTTAACCCACAATTGTCTCAGTAAATATCCAGCTGTAAAAGTGGATAACATTGTAAAACTATAACCTATGTAAGTCGATCTGGATAAGTGTCTGCTAAATCAGTGTTTCTCAATTCTGCTCCTGGAGGCCCACTGTCCTGCATGTCTTCTATCTATCCTTGCTCCAAACACACCTGATTAGTGTGATTAACATGCTCTTGATTAAATCAGGTGTGCTCAGCTAGTCAAAAGTGCCACTGATGAGTTCAGTCAGGTAGGTAGAGCAAGAATAGATAGAAGATATGCAGGGCGGTGGGCCCCCAGGAGCAGGATTGAGAATCAGTGTGCTAAATGAAAAAAATCTAAAGTCAATGCTGTTATGGTGTGAGGTACATGCATCGGTATGGTGGACTTCTTTTTTTTTTTTAAGTCATTCTGAGCTATTTGTAACAATCTGTGTGGGTGTGAGTGTCTGACAAATGAATATATGAAAATGTTAGTGTGGTGTAGTAGCGTTGGACAGTTGACTGAAAGTGCCTCAGTAAATAACAAGCTGTGTGAAAGGTTAATATACCGAATGTGAGCTCTGAAAGTCTCTCGAGGTAACGGTGGCTGCTGTGCAAAGTGAAATAATGTCATCTTAACTCATAGTTTGCTGGACACAGGTAAAAGCACTCTGTATAAAGGAAAAGTCAGGGTATGAAATCACCCTCAGAAAAGAAGATTCTTAGTTGGTCATCAAACCTGCAAATCTAGTGATTTGTCTAGTTTAACACTAGTTAAGTATAGTTAAGGCTGAACCAAAGCTTGGTTACAGATAGGAGTAAGAACACACAGAAATTGCATAATCACCGCTGTCCTGGTTTGAAACACATGTAGTTTATTCCAAGAACACGTGTTCCCATCTAGAGAGGAAAGACTACAAGACATGTAGCTGCTCACAAAGGAATTTTCCAGCAAAAGAAGGGCTTTCAGGCCCTGAAGCTTCCTGTGATAAGCCCGCAGGCAGACTGTGTGTCTTTGTACGCTACGGAGACCGCCTACATCGGTGTTAATACGTGATCGCTGCTGTAGCTGATGTTTTTACTACACATGGCTGGCAATGATCAGACAGCAGAGAAGGAGGAAGCTTAAGGACAGCTGTAAATCTGAGAAGCAATATGATTTACTGTTTGGCAAACAATAATAAGGTAGCAAAGAGCCCCGTCTTTCTGTCCATTCTCAGGTAAACATGATAAGCTGCCAGGAGTCTCTGTGTGTAGCCTTTGTCTCTAGTACAGTTGCTCAGTCCTCTTCTCTCTCTGAGGTTATCTGAGACCAGGGACACCAGCTCAACTCCTTGTTCATAAAGGCCTTTTTACAGCAACACTCAAAGACTGTGTCTGCCATCCAGCACAATACGTGTCCTGACTAGAACCATGAAAACCAGACAAAAAGCCCTGTACACTGTAATTGGAATTTTACCAGAAACAGTCCTGTCAAAAAAATGTATTTGTCTGTGTGTGTGTGTGTGTGTGTTTGTATGTATGTGTGTGTGTGATATGAGGTTGGAGGGGAATACATTTGTTTCATATAAAATTCTATCATGCAGCAATATAGAGTTACTGATCCATTGAGATTCAGTCATTCAGTTCACAGACTGCCCTTTATTGAACAATAGAGTTTGGCAGGGAGGAGTTCTTGCAAGAGCAGAGGGGGAAATAGCAATGAAAGTGCAGGTGTCTGGCCCTCAGCTATTCTGGAGGAAGCTCTGATGATGATGATGATGATGTTGATGATAATGATGATTACAGGTGAAGACTGGCATAGAGAGATGCAAAGGTTCTCGTTTCCTTTGAGAGATGAAATGAAAGCGTGTTCCACACAAGAACAAATTGCAGACGGTCAGCAGACAGAAACAGTGATTAATTCATTAAAATAAATGTGCTGTAGGATGGTTTGGCTAAACCGTGGCAGCACACTGATCGCCTGCTTCTCCAGTCGTGCAGCTGTAGCGCTGTATTAATGCAGACACTGATTTGTGCATCTGCCATTTTTAATCACCGCAATAAGACCAGGCCCGTGAATTATAGATAGACCTGCAGTGGATGTTTCACGGAAATATTCACGCATTAGAATTTGCAGAACATCTCGGCAGCGGCAGGCAGCCCCCCTCCCAGCGAGGCCGGGGGCTGCAGGAATCCTTCGATTGTGAGTCAATTAACAGTCTGATTTAATTTAAGGATGCCAATTTCTGCTTCTGAGAGGGAAAAATAATTGCCTGGTCGAGTGAGGGGTTTGCAAGTACGCATTTGATTTTATATGTGTGTATGTGGGGGGGGGGGAATGTTGTGGGAGGACCTTAATATTACTTTTATTTAGATAAATAAACTAATGAATGGCTAAACTAATGAATAAGTCTTGGGAAAATTTGTATAATGGAAGATTTTAGTCAAGTGCTCCTGGGAGGTATTCCATATGCCCTAGGGGAAAAGACTACCCCAGTTTCAGACTTTAAAGAGAGGCCATGTTTCCATCACGCTAACCGCATGGGGAGGCATGCAGACGCATGCAGCATGTCAATTCCTTCTGCCTCTCAGTGAGCAGAATTTCAGAGGTTCATACTCTGGGAGGTCAAGGCGAAGTGCACCCATTTTAAAGCTAAACTATATCCATTCTAAGACCAAACCACACCCATTTTAAGACTGAACCACATCTATTCTAAGGACAAATCACACCTATTTTAAGGACAAATCACACCCATACCCATGGAGCTTGTTGCTCTGCCTCAGACACTGAGGCAGAGCTCAGTAAATCTTGTTTCAGACAGTACTCCAAACAGCAGGTGATTTGAACAAGCTGTTCCTGAAGTACATCAACACATATGTTTTGTTTCTTTAAATCAGGCCATTCTTAATGCTTACTTATTGTTGCCATCTTACTTCTGTGCACACAGACAGCTGGTCTTGGTTCCAGGTATAAACAGCCGCTTTCCAGCACCAACAAGACAGCAAATCAACTGAGCAATTACATTTTCATGGAGTGTGACTTGTAATTCATTTGTTTCTGATGATTTAGATTAGGTGATTATTTCCAAGTGGTGTTCAGAAGCAGGGTGTGTGTGTGTGTGTGTGTGTGCATGTGTGTGTGTGTGTGCATGTATGTGTGTGTGTGTATGTGTGTGTGTGTGTGCGTGTATGTGTGTGCATGCGTGTGTGTCTGTGTGTGCGTGCGTGCGTCTATGTGCGTGTGTGTACGTGTATGTGTGTGTGCGCGCGTGCATGCGTGCCTGTGTGTGTGTGCGTGCGTGTGTGTGTGTGTGTATGGGGGATGGTTATCGTGACGTCTGCTTCACACATTAATCTCACATTAGGCTCAGCACCACAGTGGACTTTGAAAACTAGCAGGGGGCTCTTTCACTGGTAATATTCACATTTTGTTTGTGGTTTCTATATGTTTCATTTTTTCAGTGTTGAGGATGTGTTTTATTAACAACATAAAATCACACTCCAAATAAACAAAAAACAGATACAAAAATGGAAACCAAGCAGGAAGAGAGCACCTTGACCAGTTTAAGGAGAGGTGTTGGGCAGCCACTGATTGCGTTGCTAGCCATCCACTTCCTGTTTCTAGACCCAATCAAGGCAGGCTATCAGGCAGTCATATCTTATCTTGCATGTGATTGGTCGGTCATGAGAGATGTAAGGAATCTACAGATGGGGTCTGTTTCAGCAATGCAGTTGAATGCCTCTGGGGGTCACCTTCCATCCGATGACCTAAGGTCCGTATGTCTGATCATTAGGCACAGTTACTGTAAAGTCTCTCATTGTTTGTTTTGGATGCCGCTTTACTCTCAGTAGCCAATGGCACTGCCTGTCTCTGTGGGATCAGTTTATTGTTAGGTGGGATGGAAGACATTTGTAGGGTCATGTACGTCTGTGTGTCTCCACAAATTCCCCTTCAGTGTCACATTCCCATAGTGTTGCCCACAAATCACTTCACTCACGACCGTGGGGGGAAAACACCTGACACATGAAATGCCAGCTGTATGTCAGCCTTACAGTATTGCAGTGTTCATTCATTTAGGTGCCCTTTTAAAAAGAACCCCCCACGTCCAGAAGGCAAAGCTCTTTCCATAATTTCATATAATTATTGGAATCCCTCCTGGGTCATCGCTGAGACCTGACATTCACCAAGGAACTGTAAAGGTGACAGTTTATCAAAGGGTCCTGGTGCTGATGCAGTTTGGTGATTGTGGTGAAACTGTGCACTGCACAATTAAGAAAACTGCCTGTTACTTTGAGGCTCTGTGGCAGAATGGTGAAGACGTGGTTGATGGAGGAGGTAAGGAGTGAGAATAAGCCTCCTGCCCTCAGTAAGTCATGGTGAATGAGGGGAGAAAAAATCCAAGACACACACATGCTAAAGGCGTAATTTTGTAATTATGTTGTTTTTGCCAGAGTTGGAGTTCATTACAGTTTTTCCCCATTAAGTTCTGACTCTTTGTTTACAATAAAACACCTTTAATGTTTTTCCCCTCTTAGGGGAGAGAGCCCATTTAATCTAAACAAGTATTAGAACGACAATTCCCAGGAAAAGAATATTGTTATGATGCATGACTTCAGATGTACAATGCAGTTATGCCAGAAAGCCCATTTTATTAGGGAATGCTAACCCTGTGTTGTTTGGCTATATTTCTGACTTCAAAGAGCCTATTGGCGCCATCACTTCATTGCAGAAATGCAATTATCTCCACGCGGTGCCCTGGCCGCTGGCTGCCCGGAATTAAGTTGGCAAAACTCCGCTAAGCAGGAGTCATGGCTCCTTTGTCACGCTTTGGAAAATTAATGCGGTCGCAACAACAGCATCGAGGAACAATTGCGATTGCGTCGCCGATCAAGAAACGGGACGTGTGCGCTTTGTAATTTGTACTTTTTCCATAGCAGATAATGTGTAATTTCTTTCGTTGAGACTGTCCCTGGACAGGAGTGTGCGACTCGCCTGTGCCTGGTTAACCCAGAGGAGTTCTCTCCACTCGCCGCCTGTTCACGGAGACCACGCAGCTGCGCTCTCAGGCAGGTAATGATGCCGATAACTGGGGCAGGCAGGTAGGTCCCTGCAGAATCACAGGGAACTAAAAGTATTTTTGTTTTCTTCTGTTTTGTTGCCGCCTCCCCCCCCCCCCCGGCCCGTAGCGCGCTTATCGACCCTGGGGGGCAGAGGGAGGAAGCACTTTTTGGAACGATCAATCATTTCTCTGTCCGTATCGAGCGCCTGCCCCCCTCCCGGGAGCGCGCTGTAATCACCGCTCACAGAGCCGTCAATATCCTCTCTCTGTGCCGACTCCTGCTCTCCCAACGCTCAGTCTCAACATTTAATTAGCGTGTTCCGGGATGCGACGCTCAGAGCGGCGCGCGTTTGTGCGCAATTTCACAGCAATTTCTTTCTTTCTTTCTTTTTCTTTTACTAACAAAACCTTTCCAAGATAAAACCCGTCGAAACATTGAGTTCTCCAGGGTTCCTGTGGGTAGTAACCAGGTAACACGGGAAAAAAGCACAGCAACACACTAAACAAAGAATTCACAACAATCACAATCACAGCATTCAGCTGCAAGAACACTCTATCTCTAAAAAATGTAACCATAGATTGCTTTAAAAGAGGACTAATACCCTAATACCCTGTGACTTTTCAGTGTGCTGGAGTCTTTTTTCAGTGGGCTTTCTGGATAACCACTATCACATCCAGTTGATGCATTTGAAACCAGTGTGGTTGTCATATCACAGAAAGGGTTAATCACTGTAGTTCTGCATTCATTACATATTTATGTGTTCTATATAGGCGATCAGGAATAAATCTATAGCAAATATTGTAAAGTAGGTCTGAATCCAGTCTGTCTTGCTGTGATTTGGTGGCTTTTTCATAAACAAAACACCCCAAGGCCCAGGACAGAAGCAGTAGCCGTGGTACTGTCTTTTGCCGTGTTCTCAGTAAATCCTGTCGTACGTCTGCACCATCTCCCAAGCTTGCTGTTTACTGTTTTGTGTTACCGTTTCATCTGCATCTTTCCCGTAGGTGTACTCTGAGCCAGTCCAAAATCCCAGGTATTTAAAGCAGTTAACATTCTCAGGAGAGGCACTGTACCATCTGCAGTCTGAATTATGAATGTATCATCTGCAGATGTGGTCCTCCTTCTTCTACCAAAGAACAAGGTGTAGGATTTTGCCTGGTTCAGCAGTGGCTTATTAACGACAGGCTATTCCTGTAATAGATCATCCGAGAGAGCAGAAACAGCCCAGGATGTGTCTTTATCAGCAATGTGGGATACAGCGTCAACAGCATATACACGGATATTTTTATTCTGTATATGAGGAAAGCATTGATATTTCACAATTATGGCATGGCTGAAAAAAGTAGAACATATCAGATGGGTACAAAAAGGCTCCGGAGGACAGGATACACTTTTTTCCACAGTTAATGCAATTTAAGTTCTGTGCATCGAGTGAAAAAAAGTATTTCACAGAGAATCGGTCAAAAGCAGACCCTTAAAAAGTTGACCGGGTCGTTTATGATGTTTCAGGTTTAATATCTGAGAAAGCTGACGCTGTCCTTTAAGGCTGGCGTGTTTTCTCCCTGATGGACCCGGCTGGATTTGACTCACGTTCTCTTTGTGCTGTGCGCTGTGGTTCTGGTACAGAGGCATTTCCCCCGGGTGGCGGTGGGACTGATGAAGAGCTGATTGCTGTTTTAATGTGACACTTGACTTGATTAGAGTTTGGCCCGCGTGTCCCACAGCTGTGCGTGTGGTGAGGGCCGAGGGACACTCCCCTGTTGATTTTGTTTGTCTGTTTTGCCGTTGTCCTTTTGCAGGGTCACTTTGACCACATTTACACACGCTACCCATCCCTGTAAGAGTCGTGGGGATGAGGGAACATGGGAGGATCCCCTCCAGAAGGTGACATTGTCCCCAAGACCCAGAATAAAAGCAGGAGATGTTCCGTTGCCAAGGGACATTGTGTTTTCAGTTCAGAGGGATAATCATATCTTCTGGTGTGCTGTACAGACTGAGCGCCTTTCTCAAACCCAAGAACACTTTACATTATAAAACATGGTTAAATGCACACACAAAGAACACACGTTACAATTACAACAATATAGACCAAAAAACGAGGAAAGAAGCAAGGGAAGAGGGAGGGAATAGTGTTCGTGTATAGGTATGTTTCCAGTTTGGTTTTTAAAGATGAGGTGTTGGTGCAGTCACAGAGGTGTTGTGGTACTGTGCTCCAGACTTTGGGGGGCCCTGACACTGAATTAGCTGCCCCCCGTGGAGGAGAGTCTGGAGTGTGGGGGAGTGTGGGCGTGTGTCGGGAGTGTGGGGGAGTGTGGGGGAGTGTGGGGGTGTGGGGGAGCGTGGGGGAGTGTGGGCGTGTGTGAGGGTGTGTGGGGGGTGTGGGGGTGTGTGGGGGAGTGTGGGGGAGCGTGGGGAGCGTGGGCGTGTGTGAGGGTGTGTGGGGGAGTGTGAGGGAGTGTGGGGGTGTGTGGGGTGTGTGAGGGAGTGTGGGGAGCGTGGGGGAGTGTGGGGAGTGTGGGGGTGTGTGAGGGTGTGTGGGGGTGGGGAGTGTGGGGGAGCGTGGGGGAGTGTGGGGGTGTGTGGGGGTGTGTGAGGGAGTGTGGGGAGCGTGGGGGGTGTGTGGGGGGGAGTGTGGGGGTGTGTGAGGGTGTGTGGGGGAGTGTGGGGGAGGGGAGTGGGGGTGTGTGGGGAGTGTGGGGGAGCGTGGGGAGTGTGGGGGTGTGTGGGGGTGTGTGAGGGTGTGTGGGGGAGTGTGGGGGAGCGTGGGGGGAGTGTGGGGAGTGTGGGGGTGTGTGGGGGTGTGTGGGGGAGTGTGGGGGAGCGTGGGGGTGTGGGGGAGTGTGGGGGAGCGTGGGGGAGCGTGGGGGAGTGTGGGGAGTGTGAGGGTGTGTGGGGGAGTGTGGGGGAGCGTGGGGGAGTGTGGGCGTGTGTGGGGGAGGAGAAGCTCTGTCAGATAGCAGGGAGTGTAGCTGACTGGATGACAGTGTGTTTCTCGCAGTGAAAATATCCCAGACTCTGACACCTCAGCTGCCATCTCGTCTTGTTTGCAGTTCTGTCTGACCCCCGGGATGTGCCACCGTGCTGGAAACGAAGCTGCCCGCTTGGTGTGATGTCATTTGCGTAGATCAGTGTAAACGCACTGAGGGCTGCACCCTCTCTTCAGTGAGTGCTGCTTCTTCCCGAGGTTTGGCAGACCTTCAGCACCCTGGACAGCGGAGGCCTCACCTCCAGTCACGCACAGCGGGAGAGCAGTGATAATCAGCCCAGGAGCTGCAGCTGGAGCTGGGTGATAACCAGCCCAGGTAGCACTCATTTTCTGCACCGGGAGCGGCATAAAGGCCCTGCCTGCCGTGCAGTGCGGAGATCACGGTCACGGCGCGTTACGTGTCCCTGATCGCTCTTTAACACAGCAGGAGCGTGGCAGAGGCTCAGTGGGAGGGCTGGCTTTCAGAGAGCTCAGCGCTGGGGCGCCTGTCTCTGCTGCTCTGCTCCCTTTCACTCGCCTGCTCCACGCGTTCCTCGCGGCTTTCTCTCAGAGAAAAGGAATGTAACGGCCAAGGGCTCGTTTCCAGACCTTGACAGGGTCTGTCTTATCCAATCAGCCGCTGGCACGGTGGCCACGCCCAGCCTGTGGGCTGGAGGTGCAGAGTGGAGTTTAATGTTATTAAATGCTTTGCACAGTATTGGGCTTCTAGAAGCTTCCGGTTCATTGTCCTGAGCATGGAGCGTTTATGACTGATGGAACACCCACTCCAGAGAAATACTCTCCCTAAATGCTGCAGTCCCTAAACACTTATGGTTTCCTTAACTGCTTTTCTCCCTAAATGCTCCTCTTCTTAAATGCTCTATTCCCTAAATGCTCCTCTCTGTAAATGCTAACCTCCCTAAATGCTCTCTCATTAAATGCTCCCGTCTTTAAATATTTCTCTCCCTAAATGTTTTTTCTCCCTAAATATTTCTTTCTCTAAATTCCTCTCTCCCTAAATGCTCCTCTCCCTGAATGCTTCTCTGGTTAATGTTACCCTCCCTAAATGTTTCTCTGCTTAAATGCTTCTCTCATTACTACCCTCCCTAAACACTATCCTCCCTTAAATGCCCCTCTCCAAATATGCTTCTCTCATTAAATGTTCCTTTCCCTAAACGCTATCCTCCCTAAATTCTCCTCTCCCTAAAGGCTATCCTCCCTAAATGCTACCTTCCTTAAGCCTTTCTTTCATTAAACGCTATCCCCCCCGACTGCTCCTGTCTGTAAATCTTGCTCCCAGCATCCTGCTGTCTCTATGTGCTGCTCTTGCTGTGCTGCCGTCCATTATCTGTGATAACAGAGTGTGAAAGAGTGCTGCAGCTCAGCCGGCCTCATGCTCAACGCTGCTGTTTACTCCTTACGTAACTCACTCCTGATGAAGCCGTACCTTTCCTCCGGGTACAGAGCCTGTCTCCTGCTCTGCTGTGGGCCAAAGGTTGGTCCTGGTCTGTTTTAAGGTCGTCTGCTCATTGCTCCATCCAGCAAGCCGGGGGGGGTGGTGGGTGTCAGGACATTTTCCAAGATCACGCATGGAAGCCCCTGAGTCTCGGTCACAAGACGGTCGAATGGAGAGAGATTATTACTTCAGGGGGTGCTGGGAACGGGGGGTTATGGGGAGAGATCTGTGGGCAAGGTGGTGAAATGACTGATAACTTAACGCGTGCAGCCCATGTGATGTTCAGATTAGGGAGAGCACCAGATTTTAGAGATGGGGAGGTCAGTTACCCCCATGCGCATGGTCCCGTACTCATTAGCAACTAATTAGGGGAAGTAAACAGCTTTCGCAGCCCCGAACACACCTGCACTCGGCCCATCGCTGTGCACAAGGGCACCTCCACTCTCACACTAATTTCATTTATTGATGATTAGTCATATTAGGTTCTGAGAGTCCTCTGGCCAGGGGGAGGAAGTGTCGTAATTATGAAGTAGGAATAAATTGTTCTCCAGGGCCGTTCTTTGTGTTGCAAAGCACGAAGGTTCCGTCTGGAACCCCCAAATAAAGACAGAGGGGCTCCTCTTTGTGTTCGCAGGAAGATGTCCGGATTCAACAGGAAGGTGGTATGCTTCAGTGCTGTGTAATCCACACTCTGCTTCAGTCCTGACTGTCCCCACACGTTGGAAAGGGCTCAGTATACCTGAGTCTCAGGGGCCAGTTTCTCAGTCTGACTCAGTGGTTTCAGTGTGGTAATGATTCATTCTCCAGCAACCCATTTGAAAGCGTAATCATTCAAAATTAAGCGAACGGGACAGCATTGTTTGAAGCAGAAGAAAAACGAGCAGTTTACTGGTGAAAATGCCATTTCCTTTTCAGCAGGGGACATACAACACGCAGTCAGAAATGACCCTCACAAATTTTATTGAAAATTGGCTTTAGTTTTCTCTTACTAAGCACAAGTTTTCAAACTTAAATGTGAAGTCATTTTTTAGAAACTTTTCACTGAAATGCCTATCTCTTGGCATTTGTATCTACCCAGGATTCCTTTAGGGCATAGTAAATGTATCACACTGGACAAAAACAGTATTTGGCTGTAATATCAAAGCTCTTTGATGGTCCAAATGTAGCCCCCATCAGTTGACTTGTTTGGGTTTCCTGGACATAAATGCTGAGTGTTACCTGCTGGATCCTTCTCCTGTTCTGAAAGTTAACATTTGCCAAACTGACTTTTCTAAGCTGTGATTACTCCTCGTACCAGCTCATAATATTTTAGACTGGCCATGTCATTGTTAAGTGCTCTGATAAACGACTTCCAATTAAAAGACTTTACAGCACTCTCAGGAAAAATGTTCTCGTTCATATTCATTTGTTCCAACCAGCACCTCTGTAGTTTTACTGGCAGGGCACCCTGTAGACTTGCAGTTTTCCCAGAGATATTGTATCAGTTGCAATCGAGATGGTGAAATAGCTGTTCTTCACCCTGAAAAATGTTTTCCTGCATTGCTGAGCCCAAAGATCCGTCACTGAATTTCTTTAAGGTTCAGCAAACAATGACCAGGAGTCTTTAGCCAACCCAGAAAAGAATGCAGAGTGCTGTAGTCTCCTTAATAGCTATCTGGTCACAGACCTGCTATTATAACCAGATATTCAGCTCCTGTGTTTCTTCCACTCCCTCTGTTCTCAGGTGCATTGACATGGTTGGTGCTTTCCTAAGATCAGGTGACCTCGTTTGGAGCCTATGTGATAGACTTTGTGGTGTTTTGGGGAGATGTAACAGTCAGGGGACCAGGTTTGAACTCCAGGTTGGAAACTCCTTTGTGCCCTTGCAGAAGTACCTATTGCTGAATATGTATTTAACAAATGGGTAAAATAATAAATAAATAATACTAATACAATGAGTAATAGTAAATAAAGTTAAGCTCTATGTGTTATCTCGGTGGAGAGTGTATTTCAGGACAGCGAGTAATATAATACAGAAAGTTGGCTGGGCTCGCCAACATGATTTACTCACATAACGGTATCACAAGGATCTCTGCATGCTGTGTCTCCTAGACATTAATCCTCTGGAAAGCGAGAATTCGCTGTGATCCTACTTAATCATGTACATATATATAATATATAATATTAAAGGAAAACCCTGAGTGGAGAAACATAACGAATGCAGATGCTTCCACACAGGTGTACTGCATGGTACAATTAAGCAATTAACATCCAATCATGCATATATATATATATATATATATATATATATATATATATATATATGTATATATATATATATATATATATATATACATATATATATATGCGCATATACTTATAAACATGCATATATAGTTTTGCCGCAAGGAAATGATTTTGGATGCTGCACAGAAAACACAGATAGAATATTTATCTGATACCGTTATAAATTGTGCGACGACAAATACCTTTTGATTGACTGATTGATTCATTATGTCTAGGAAGAATGTACATTACCCTGGTCAGCCTTATGTAGAAGTCGTCATTGTTCTACTACGTCACCATTCTACTGTAATCTCATGTAAATCTCTCAGGGATCTAACATTGTCTCATGTGTATTTAGCTTGTATTCCAACAAATACCTTTGGATTGGTTGATTGATTGATTGTGCCTGGGATCAGTGTACATAACAAATGATCTGTCGTTTGGAAAAAAAAATATATACATAAAATTTATATTTATATGTATATATATATATATATATATATATATATCATCCCTTTCAACATTTCAACTCGTCTGACTGTCCTCATTGCTATGCCAACTTACGGACTCCTAAGGAGGTATTTGCACACACCGTTAGTGTGCAACCGTTACAATCAGTGTACCTCTAGTGCGTCAGAAAGGAAGTCAGGTGCTAATTAAAGGGTGGGTCTAAACAGTGGATATATATTTTTTTTTTTTTTAGGAAAAAAATGTCACATTACTCTGGTCAGCCTTATGCAGACGTTGTACCATTGTACCATGCCATTGTAAGTCCATGTAAATTACTCAGTGATCTTGTATTTCAATTACATGTGCACAAAAAAGATCTGCAGATCTGGGTAATTCAAGCCCTTGTAGCTCCACTGTTTAAAGCCACCCTTTAATTAGCACCTGACTTCCTTTCTGACGCGCTAGAGGTACACTGATTGTAACGGTTGCACACTAACGGTGTGTGCAAATACCTCCTTAGGAGTCCATAAGTTGGCACAGCAATGAGGACAGTCAGACGAGTTGAAATGTTGAAAGGGATGAGTGTGGTCTGCTGATTGGACAGCCCATTTGTAACTGTTAGATAATAAACTGAATAAAAAATGCCGTACCGCAAAAATTAATGTCCCATCATGTTAATTTAGTGCTTAGATGCAATAGATGGAAGTGATAAGTTCCCCACTCTGTTATCAATAAAGACAAATTATTTTGCCTGAAAGTAAAATTGAGGACCTTTTTGTTCTCTGTGTTTAATAGATGAGATCAATCATTTGTCCCATTTTTTTACAGAATGCAATATTTAAACAAATGTAGTCAATACAGAGAGCATAGCTAAATTTCTCGATGCTGGCCATGCTCCAGGTTTTCTGAAAGATAGAGTGAATAGACTATCTTTTTAATATTACTGTGACTGTGTACATTAGTGGTTTTGTAATGTATGACCTATTGCTCCTATTGATGTAATTTACAATAATTGTACTTAAAACTGTTACCTTTGGGGTTTGTCTTGGAATTGGCTGAACTGCATTGGTAATGTTTTGCCAGGCAGTATTTTTTCCTGGTCTGAAATTGTTTCTTAGGCTGCATTCTTTTTCTCATTGTCCATCCAGACACAACTGTCTCTAAATCAGTCTCAGAAAAAGAGTGTTTTTCTTTTTCCCTGATTGCTAAATTTTTCTCGCAGGTCATGCAGACTCAGAGTCTTAAGGGAAACATGTGAGGGAATTTATCCCTCACATGTTTCAGAGACAAAATGATTGGTTCTACCAAATATGGCTAGTTTGTTGTTTTTATTATTCTAAACTTCAAAGTACATTCTCCTCCAATGCAACAGTAGTACCAAATTTTATTACTAATACTTAAAATCTTGCGTATCTGACTCATTGATCAATTTTGAAGGTAGGTACGCAAAATCAGAGACCTATGCAAAGACACAACATTTAGAATCTCATTTATGAGAAGAGTTTAATAAATGAGGCCCCTTACTAAGTTGGCTTCCTGTTCAGAGAATGCCTGAGTGAGGTGTGAGAGAGAGTGCTGCATCGGTACCGCGTCGGGCTGGGTCAGAGGCCGGGGTCCGAGGGAGGGGGCACTGGAAGTGGCGTCACTCTACGGCTGGCTTTTGGGGTACCTGCAGAAACAGGAACATGCACAGCTGGGGGGGGGATTATCCCGCAACACCAGAGCAAAGGCCTGAGCCGTGCTGAGCCTCTGTGCCAAATATAGGTCTCATCATTGATCCGTTCACTGGCCTACTGCGCAGGTTATCCATCCGCACAGGAGGACATTTTACTGATTTTGAGGCCAACATGAACTCCATAGTGGGTGGAGCTAACATGCTGTCAGTGACTAAAAGGGGACCACTGTGATTGATTCAGATTGATTCAAGTTCTCCAAGCTGCTCCTGTTTTGGGGTTCATGAAGCCTCAGTCTCCCATCACCATGTGTTTGGAAGGTGCCCAAATGTTCTGGAAGCGACCTGGTGCTGTAGCTTCGTGCCACAGAGCTGCCACTGAAAGTGATGTTTCAGATCGGGAAAGAGATCGGATCATTAAAACTGCATTGCAGAAAGGCTGCCCCAGCTTTTTGAAAGGGATGTAATTTTTCAATTATTTTAAAATGTGCTTTTGATTATTTTTAGAGGGGTCTAAATGTGTTACACATTTATTTATCAACCCCATAGTTAAATGCAGTTGCTTGTTTGTTTTTTTTTTTTTAATTTGCATTTTGACCACTAATGAACCAAATCGCCTATTGTGTTGGCAGATGTGCCACAAACAGCTTGTTGTGTAATTAGCCAGAGTAGTGAAGCATTTGGAGAGGTTGGGAGGTCTGTGCTGGGCCTCGTTTATTTACAGAAGAGACCGCATGCAGCGGAGAGGCCAGGCGGCTTTGTCTCTGCTGGCACTGAGCACGCAGCGCTGTCCACAGCAGAACGGCGCTTTGATGCAGGACTGGCAGATCCCAGCGTTCTGTGGTCACTGTCACTGGCCGTCGACAATGTGATTGCTTTCTAATCACGAGGACATTGTTCAGTTCCATCGCTGCAGCCCCGTACACCTGGGACCCTGCGGCAAATTTCTGAAGTGGTCTGAGTTGCCAGTCCCTGTAATTTAATCCAATTTAACGCCCATTCAAAATTCAGGTGAATGTGGGAGGGGTGCTCTGTGCCGTGGCCAGAGGAACACTCAGACACGCTCAGTGCGATTCAGCTGCAGGTTCCACAACACAGAAACTTTGTGACCAACTGGTTTAATCAACCAGTGAAATAATTCAACTTAAATCCCTGTTAAAGGAGCTGCATATGGTACAGAAATAACCACCAGGTTTAGCCAGAAATGGAACCCAAAGAGCTGATATTGTGAAAAGCAGCAGGGCGAACCCAAAGGCAGAGAGGACTCGAGAGCCAAGAGGTTTGGTTCAAAGTTACCTTTACTGGAGACTTGCAAGAGATAAAACAGGCTTGGGCAGGACTGTACACACACTAAGCATGGCAGCTCAAGACTGACCAAACACATGAACAGGGCTTGGGCAGGACTTAAATAACAGTGAACATAGGTGTAAATGGTGACTAATCAAACAGGTGAAAGGCATTAACTAAATGAGACGTAGAGAACACAGGAAGGTATGTGGCCATCTGGTGGCCAGCCCAGGAAGCAGCAGCTACAGTCCTGACAGGTATATGTGATGTTTTCCACACCGCTTTACACGCATGTCCCCTCATATGAAATCCAGGCCCTGTTCCTTTTAGATTTAGGTGTCCTTCTCATGCTGCCTGTTAGAAATGGGGCTTTTACAGAAACCAAATGGTTTGGTAATGGTAATGTCATTGTCAGTGGTGAGGGAGGAGTAAAGCTTCATGATGGGTGGAGCCATTGTGTGCTGTCAATCATTGTATGAACCAATCAACAGGCTTTTCCCTTCACAGCAATACAGCAATGATTTGAGTGAGTCACTGATGAGAGAGATGAGAGCCGCACGCATTTTATTGTTTGTGACACAGTATCGCACATCCCCCCAGCTGTGGCGTGGTCAGAGGGGACAGCATCGTGCTGTTGCAGGCGTGACCGTTCATGTTGTCCTCTCTCCGAAACCCCAGGTGTGGTAGCGCACCTGAGCCCCCTGGACGTCGTCTTCCATCAGGGAAATTCATCCACAGGGACGACCGGCAAGCAGGTGTGAAATCTGCACTTTGCTGTGAGTGCAGGAAGCGCTCAGATTCATAAATAGATGGTGCTCATTTAGCTCCAGCGCACCTGTGAGTGCCAGCTACATCACACACTGTGGCTGTGGGCCTAATCTGAAGCGAACAGACATGTTTCAACCCATCTTAGGCAGAAATAAATAAGACTCAAGGCCCATTTAAATGAAAAATAAAAGGGGTTCAGTATTCACTATGTACTGCTTGCTGTGCTTTCAGCCAGCTCCTATACCAGCCGAACTTCCAACTGCCTCATTCTCCGACGGCCGCTTTTAGAGTGATCACAGTGTAATCCATGCTCTCGCAAGCTGGCTAACGTCTGTAGCACTGTGATCCTTTACTTGCTGTATGCTACAGAATGTCAGCCTGGCGAATGATAGTCAGGAACACGGTGTCTCTCTGTGTCCTGGATGTGCCCCTTTGTTGGTAACATGGCCTGGCTTCTGTGACAGTGTGTTCCTGGGGTCTCGGTTCCAGGGTGTCGCTGAATTCCATGGAGTTGCTGATTAACGCTGAGCGTTGGCCGAGGGGGTGTGTGATCTGCCAGGAGCATCTGCGGGTGGGTGGTCTTCGTTCTGCTTTAAGACCAAACCGCTGAAACGTTCAGGACAGATTGGGTCATCGGAAGAGGTCTGGCTGGCTGTATCTCTGCAGATCTAAATTCACAGTGAAGCATCTGCAGGGTTTTTTTTTCCTGTTTCCTGCTGTTTTTCGGTGATAATGTTCACTGTGCTTCGCTTCTTTGCCTCTCAGTGCAGGAGCTCTCTGCCGCTGTGGAAAGGGCTGGGTTTGATGGGGGTGAGGAGCGGCTGTCTGACAGCGCAGGAGTGATGTCAGCGTGTTTAAAAAAAACCCTCCACACATGCTGCAGTCGACAGCGGAGCGGCCATCACGCAAAGGAACTTCAAACACAGCGAACAGGGCCGAGATCAAAGCGAGCGTCTCAAACGTGGATTCTGAAAGCCAGAAGACACAGAAGACACACTCAGCTCTGTTTGTGTTTTTTTTTTGTTTTGTTTTGTCATGGTTCCACAGAGTTTCAGCTGAGAGAAACGCAGTGGCGGTTTGTCTTAACAGGTCCCAGATATTACAGTTAGCACAAAGCATCCAAAACCGCTGCAAGGCTGCCTCCGTGACAAGCAAATGGAGTTTCAAGCTTTAATTCAGACCCGGGACAATGCAGGCGTGTTTACCGGATCAGAGAAGCAAGACCAAGGAGACTTTGTTCCGGTGTGGTGAAGACAGAGGGTTTAACTTGAACTCCCAATGTTATTTTTTATTCTTCCTCTTTGAGGAAAAACTCACATTGTCATGTGACGGGACCTCTGTGTTCCATTATTTTTCCACGGTCGGCCGGCAGCCTTGGCGGCTAGCAGGCCTCACATAAATATTTGACCAAAAGCTTTGCATCATTGATTTCATCATTTCCTTTGTTAAGAACACAACAGCCCCTGTTCTGCCGGGAGACCTCGGCTGTCTGGCTGACATTCATGCATGAAGGACGTGTGGTACAGCTGTCTGCTGCGGTCAGTGCAGCCAAACTCTGCTCTTTGCTCTGTCTCTGCTGGCCGAGAGACACCACAACAACACAATGCCTGTGCTGCCTGATTACCGTACACTAGACTACTGATTCACCGTAGCCAGGGCAACCTGCATAGCGTACATTATTTTATTATATTATTGAATAATACAGAACTGAAGGTTGAACTTGGAACTTTCTTATCCAATCCTTTGTTGCCACAAATGAGATATCTGTGTGCTAACCTCGTACGTCTGAACAGGTTAGCATTACAGTGTACCGGGACCCACAGTGGATGCAGAGACCCATGTTAAGGACCAGGCTTCTCACAGTGCTGGATACAGCCAGGACTACAGGCAGAATGACAAGCCAGATAGCTCTGAATGACCTGCTCTCATCATTAAACTGTTACTCTTATGTGCCTCTTTTATTCATATTAACATACATGAGTGCATATGCTATGTGCACACAGACAGACACACAATGTTCGAGGCTCACACTGACCGTGCCCTTTGCCCTTTATGTCACATGCTCTGTACCTGAATCTCCAGGCTGTTGTGGCCCAGGGTGTGTCTTTGTGTCTGTCAGCACTGTGCGGAAGGTGACTCGTGTCGTTAAAGCAGACGGCCCCTGTTACTTAATTGGCCGGTCCCCCCCGTGTTGCTGCCTGGCAGGGGCTGGCTGGCGGCGTGAGCTAGCTCTGAAAGGTCGGCTGTGGTCCCGATTACTGCACAACTGAGCTCTGTGTGTGACCAGGCCGTGTCCTTCCTTATTAGCCCTGACTGGAACAGGGCTGCAGGCGGGAAGGGGTGCTGTGTGTGTGTGTGTGTGTGTGTGTGTATGTGTGTGCTTGCATGCGTGTGTGTGTGTGTGTGTGTGTGCGTGTGTGTGGGTGTGTGTGTGTGTGTGTGTGCGTGCGTGTGTGTGTGTGCGTGTGTGCGTGCGTGCGTGTGTGGGTGTGTGTGTGGGTGTGCGTGTGTGCATGCGTGCGTGCGTGGGTGCGTGCATGCGTGTGTGTGTGTATGTGTGTGTGTGGATATGTGTGTGCGTGTGTGTGGATGTGTGTGTGTGTGAGAGAGAAAGCGTGAAGTGCGCAGTTTTCGCAGGTTCTCACTTCACTCCCTCGTCTCCGTCTCTCTGCTGATGGAGGGATGAGCAGTGTTTAGAGGTGTTGCTGTGTGGAGGGGTCTCTCTCTCTGCTAATCACAGACGGAAACACCGTGATCTAACTGCCAGGGTGGAATGAGTCTCTACTGCATGCATCACCTTTGCTCTTCTGTCTGCCTGTCTTGCAGCAGGACTATGCTGCTGACTCTGCTCTCTGTTTACCAAGTATTGTTTTTATTGTATTATCTTTATTTCCTTTTTATCTGTCGCTAATCTGTAAATGAGACTTTTCATCTCAGGAGATTTCATCCTGCTGATGAAATTTCTAAATTATATTAAGTGTAATGCAACCTCACTGCCCGCGTCCTGCTGTAGTTCTGAAAGCAGAAGGCCCTGCCTCAACCTCCATGGGCTCTTTTAGCTTCCAGAACAGAGGTTTGCACGGGGTTTTAAAGTTATATCCCATTATAGCCAGTGGCTTTTTCCACACTATGCAGCATTTTCTCTGCTGCAGGACTGAGGGAAAGGTGAGGGACCTTGTGGTGGCCAGGATCCCTGAGGCCCAAGGGGAGCACAGGCAGCATACGGGGGGGGCATGTCTGCTCTTTGTGTGGGCAGTGTGACCTCTCTTTTACGATGGAAGTGCAGTACTAAATGTATGGTGAGTGATGTATTGTCAGATTGGTGTCAAAACTCCAGTCTGATTGGCGAATCAGTGCTCCAATCAGATTTGTGAATTAGCGCTTCAATCTGATTGGTGAATCAGTCCTGCAATCTGATTGGTAAATCAGTCCTGTGACCTAATTGGGGTGTCAATGCTCTAACCTGATTGGTTCCTGGTGTCAGGCCTTAATTTCACCTGTGACACTGATACCTTATTCATGTCAGCTATGCTGTTGGCTCTCCGGCCAGCCCTTCACAAGCTGATTTTTTGTTGACAGAAGTCGCCTGGGGGTTTAGTGCTGCTGTTAGCTTATTTTCTGGATGCTTATTCCATTTTTGGCTACTCTCAAGTTTGTTTTTGAAAACTTGACAAAAGACAAATAAAATCTAGCAGCTTCCATGTGTAAACATTGCTGTAAAAGCCAGTAGATCTGGTGACATATTTGCCAGCTCAGCAGCGCTGTGTGTCTGTGTTTCACTGAGCCGTTAGTCGCCAGGAGTGACCTTGGTCAGCTGGTGTCTCATCCCTATCTGCTCCCTCTGGCTCAGTCTGACATTTCTCTACAGATCTGAATTCCCTTATCTGCACTCAGTTTTTTAAACTTTACCTGAAATTGAGCACATTGAACATTAACAGTAATGAAAAGTTGTCGGTCAGTGACTGCTTCCATGCTTTAATAGTTGATTTTCATCACTGCTGCATCACTAGGTAGATACCCAGTGGTCTTATGCAAGCCTATTTCAGGTTGTGTAACAGCCTGCTCCTGTGTTTACCATCGCTTTAAAACTTTACAAGGTGTTTTCACCTCCAAGTTATGTCCAAGGCCTTCTATACAAGGCCTTGCACCTCCTCCACCCACGTAATCACACACAAGGCCTTGCACCTCCTCCACCCACGTAATCACACACAAGGCCTTGCACCTCCTCCACCCACGTAATCACACACAAGGCCTTGCACCTCCTCCACCCACGTAATCACACACAAGGCCTTGCACCTCCTCCACCCACGTAATCACACACAAGGCCTTGCACCTCCTCCACCCACGTATTCACACACAAGGCCTTGCACCTCCTCCACCCACGTAATCACACACAAGGCCTTGGTCCTCCTGTATGCACCTCCTCCACTGGGCGTAATCACAGCTCCTGACAAGGCCTTGCACCTCTGTTTCACCCAAGCGTATTCAACTTGGCCTTCTGTCAGGGCCGAGAGAGCGACCCTCCTCCACCATCACGCCGCAGCGCCGGTGAGGGGAGCTCAGGTCCCGGCAGGCAGAGATCAGGTCAAGGCCTTGCTGGTGGGGAAAAAAAAAGACCTCCTCCAAAATCTCACTGCAGCAGATTGACATTTTGAAACTGTACAGTGTACTCTGGCAGAAAAAAAGCCAATCACACTGGTTTACTGTATATGAACCCAAGTGAAACAATGCTCCATGCCCCCCTGGCAACAGATTCTATTTTAAATATCTACCCTGTAAAAGCTCACCTGATCTGTAAAACAGCTGATCTCCTGTTATGCCACCCAATTGAAAGTCAACACACAAGGCCCGATGGTAGAGGAAGTGCACCTCCTCCAGGGGCTGGAGGCTTGTTTATCTTTTATGTGTTGGTACTTTTAGATTTCTAAGCCCGTGGTTGGAGACCAATTGATCTTTCTTGTTTTGCCTCTGTTAGACTTTTAAGCCAGTGGCTGGAAGGCCATTTTGTTAGTATCATTAGAGAGCCCACCACTATAAACACATAGGAATTACTCTTCTTTGATGTTGATTTTACTCTTGTTTGATGTTAAAATGTCTAAAAATCCTCTATGGTTACTTTAAAATCTGGCAGTATTAATAATAATGGAGATGACAGTGATATTACTGCTACTACCACTGCGTGACAAGTGTTCCCATGCATTGCTGCTTACAGTTTAAGACACATGAGATTGTTTAGATGACCTCCAATCCCTGTGTAATTGTTGAAATTATGTAATGTTAAGTGCACAAGGGAAACTGCACTCTCTTCAACACAATGAAATAAGAGATCAGCTTCTACTGGGTGGCCCTGATGGTAATCGTTGAGTGGCTACAGCTCATCTCTCAGTTTAGAGGCCAGTTCTCTGCAGTTTAATCCTCACTGTCAGGCAACTGCAGAAGAGCCAGTGACTTACAGGAGGCTCAGCAGGAGAAAAATTACTTTCTGATTCCTCCAAAATCAATAACATAACTCATTATCAGTGCTCCCTAATTGTAATTTTGTGTCTTGCAAAGACAAGTGCCTGTTATTAACATATATTCTCCTCCCAACTGCTTTCATTATGATGCATTTAGTTTCAACCACAGTTTAATAACCTGACCTCAGTTATGGCCTCGGCCAGTGTAATAACCTGACCTCAGTTACAGCCTCGGCCAGTGTAATACCCTGACCTCAGTTACGGCCTCGGCCAGTGTAATAACCTGACCTCGGCCAGTGTAATAACCTGACCTCAGTTACCTCGGCCAGTGTAATAACCTGACCTCGGCCAGTGTAGTAACCTGACCTCAGTTACGGGGCCAGTGTAATAACCTGACCTCGGCCAGTGTAATAACCTGACCTCGGTTATGGCCTCGGCCAGTGTAATAACCTGACCTCGGCCACGGCCTCGGCCAGTGTAATAACCTGACCTCAGCAGTGGCTTCTGCCACAGTGTAGTGATCCAGCCTCAGCGTCTGCTACTGCTGGTGCTTTAAAATTACGGCAGCTCAATGCGAATGGATCCTGTAGATCTGCAAATGATCCACCTTTCTACTTACAAGGAAGAAAGGTCGCCTCATTAAACTTTCAAAAGGAAATAATTTATGTACATTTATTATAATCAGTGTAACAGTAGATTGTTTTCCTTAAATATATTTTTTGATAAATATAAACAGCTCGAGGCTTTAAAGTGTCATTATGCACATCACGCTCAATTGCCTCCAAGAATCACTGTCACTAAACCAGTCTGGAACAACAGTCTGACTCAACATATACGGCGAAGCAGTGCTATGTTAGTATATAAATAAAATCAATTTAATTGAATTAGTTTCTCCACTGCCTGTCTCCAGAGAACACTGGAGTACCCAGTTTAACACATTCTTAGTGCAGAGCATGTGCTCCACAGATTAAACCTGTACTCATTTGAACAGAAGATAGCGGTCAGAACAGAAAATCCTCGTTTGAACAGAAGATACTTTTTTGAACAGAAGATATTTGTTTTAAAAAAAGATGATCTTTTGAACAGAAGCCATTCGTTTGAACAGAGGACACTCATTTGAACAGAAGTAGTCCTTTCAGATGAAATATTGAGAGCAGTTCATAAGTGAGGAAGAGCAGTAAGACCAGGGCATGATGCTGGTTTAAAAATGCCAGAGCACTGACTGCTTCTGTACCGTGTGCTGGGTATATGTGGGTGAAGGCTTACTATCACTGCAGTGTATGGGAGTGAGTGTGTGTGTATGTGTGTGTGCGTGTGTATGTGTGTGTTTGTGTGTGTGTGTGGTGTGTGTGTGTGTGTGTGTGTGCATGGGTGTGTGTGTGTGTGTGTGTGTGTGTGTGTGTGTGTGTGTGCATGTGTGTGCGTGCGAGTGTGTGTGTGTATGTGCGTGTGTGTGTGCGCGTGCACATATGGTTGTGTGTGTGTGTGCATGTGTATGTGTGTGCGTGCGAGTGTGTGTGTGTGTGTATGTGCGTGTGTGTGTGTGTGTGTGTGTGTATGTGTGTGTGTTCACCATGCGTTTCCTCCATTACCATGCAGAGTTCATAGAGCTGCTCGGTTGTGTGGGCTCCCTCCTGGGAAAGCCAGGGTGATTTATGGTTCTGCTCTGCCCCAGAGGCAGGAAAACATAAATACTGATAACATTGCAGGAGTGCTCAATTAAAAGAGCCCATATGCAATTTACCCAACCTGCAGCATTACCCAGCCCAATTAGCGGCTTCCTGCGTCTCACTCTCCCGGGGAAGGTGCGGACAGCCCTGAGCTTTCATCACCCTGCCCCCCCTTCCCACCACTGACACGTGCAGTTATATTTATTTCTGTTTGTGAAGAACTTGTTCAACATAACACATTCATAATGAAATTAACGGCCAATCGCAGAAAGAAGCAGGTGCAATGGTGGTACTGCAGCATGCTCACGATAGTCAGAAGGGGAGGGGCTACCATGGGCTGTCAATCATTAATATTTATGATCCAATCAATGTTGCCCACTGCAGAGCGCTATGATTGGTTCAGAGCAGTGTGTCATTGATAGCACATGTTAGCTCCACCCACCCTCACCCAGGGTTCATCCCTGATCACCACACCCTGGGGTTTCCCCCCAGGAGGGGTAGGGAGCCATCAGTAGCTGATAGGCCACCTCCCAGACTCACCTGCAGGCTCCAGCTGTGGACGCAAAATCGTGAAATTAATAAATAAAGCCCTGTCACCTTCCCTTCGCTAGTTTGGAGATTTCTGGACTCCAGAATATGAGAGCTGACTGCCTTTGTCTGTGTTCTGTCTCCTCTCAGCCTCTGAGAGTGTGCTGTCTCTCAGCCTCTGAGAGTGTGCTGTGTCCTCTCAGCCTCTGAGAGTGTGCTGTGTCCTCTCAGCCTTTGAGAATGTGCTGTGTCCTCTCAGCTTCTGAGAGTGTGCTGTGTCCTCTCTGCCTCTGAGAGTGTGTGTCTGAATGCATTCCTCACAGTCTTACAGAGGCTTTCCCTTCTCATTGTGTTCTGATCACGACAGCGGCATCAGTTTGCAAGGACACGCTTTCCGACAGGCAGCAAACAAGCAGGCGGCTTTCAGCGTCTCATACAGGTCCTCTGCTGTTGTTCCTGTGAAGGTCCTGAGTTGTCTTGCATCATGCCTGTGCAAAACTGTCATAGATTTTGTTTTGTCTAGCAGCAGCAATAACATGAATTTGCTTCTGCAGCAGACCTTCTAAACTGAGGAGAAAATGGAAAAAAATGAAGTCAAACAAGAAGGAGTAACAGTAAGACTGAATAGCTGACATATTGCTCATTTATATAACTGGATATTTATTTAGGCATTTTATGTTAAATACCTGGCTCAAGGGTACAACAGCAGTGGTGCTCCTTACCACTATGCTACACTGCTATTTATAATCAGCATATATTACATTATTGGCATTTTGGCATTGTTAGCATATATAATTGTGTACATCATTGGCATATATAATTATATATTAGCTTATATTAAGCATTGCAGCAGTGAACATGGCTGAGTGAGTTTTGATAACTGTTGGATAAATTGCCAGCGAGGAAAACGATTGTTTCAATGAGCTGTCTAGCAACTGTAGCACTACAGTTATGTTCTGTGTGTTACACTGGGAAAACATACTGTATTCCTGAACATGGTCTTATTTCCACATTCCAATATTTTTAAAAACATCAGTACCAGGTTTCTGATTGTTGTATTTTAGTTGATTATACTTCAGCCTGTATGGTATAAAACCATGACAAAAAACAGGAAGTACAGAATGAGAGCTACTTGTCAGTGAGAAAGGAAATTCCTTTCTGTCAAACCACCAAAGTCAATGCCAGATACAGGGACCTGGATCGTCTGCTGCATGGCTGGTGCATTTGTTTATCGGGGGAACAGGAATGGTTGTTGGTTTAATCATTAGAGGGCTCTTTGGGTTTGGGGGGTTATGAGAACAGTGAGAGAGAGGCTGTGTGCTACCCTGCATCCTGTCGTAGACGTCCTTTCTTCTCAGAGCTGTGTCTGTCTTGCCATCATCAAAGCAAATGCACAGAGCAAAATACTCCACAGTCCCGTCCTTACACTCACCCTGCCAGCGGGGGCCGCAGGAGAGACGCCACAGTCACTGGCTGCTTTTAAAAAGGCCTCTTCAAAAGACAGGCCGTCCCGAGTCACTCCGCAGTTCCTGGTTTCATGATTTGCGAATGGGCGTTGGGCATTTGCCTTCTGACTTTCTGTAAAACATCTCTGAGGAGTGAAATTGAGGTCACCAGATAATTATGATTTAACATGCACGTGTTGGTAACTGCAGACTGAAATTAATGTTGTGCTTCCTGGAAACAGTCAATAAGTGTTGGAAGGCGGACCCCTGAGCTGGACGCGTTAAGCACACGCTAAGTTAGCGGACCTTGCTGAGTGCATTAATAAACACTCACTATGTCCAAACAAACACTTTCCCTGGGTTTTATGGTCTCATGGAAGTTCCCTTGGTGCCGTTTAACTCCCATTCCCAGTGTTAATCCATCAGCCGCCCTCCATGTGGACACCTTCCTGAATCAGAGTGCACTCTAAAGCAATTTTTTGTAAACTATCAGCTCAGAATAAGAAATAAGGTCTGTCACAGGGGAATACCCAGGGGTGAGGAGCAAACCAGCCTAATTGGCTGGACGTTGGCAGTTTTTGCACGCTCTGCGGTTAGTCGATGTGAGCTACCTGGGGAATCCTTATTAATTGTGGTCATTTGAGTCAGCACTGTGTTTATTCAATTTTCAAAATATAGAGAGCAAGAGAATGGGGGTGGGAGTTGGTGTGGGGGATGCAGGGGACTGCCGTGTGCTGTGAAGAAAAAAAGGAATGACACATGGAATGACTGAGAAAGCACCTTCTGTTACCCAAACCACCATGGGTTATATATATAATAATAAATAATTGTGTATATTATTAAAGTACTAAACATGTACAATCTGAGTCACCCTGAAAAAGGGCATCTGCTAAACTACTACTACTAATAATAAAAATAATACTGACCACAAGCCCCATGAGATTTTGCTAACACAGATTTTCAGGGTGAAAAAGTGGCTCTTTAGTGCTATAGTGAGGAACCGCACAGCTGAGAGCCGAAAGGCCTCCTTTGTGTCTCCAGGTTAAAGTTCAAGAGCCAGCAGGAGCACACGGTGAAGCAGGTCCACAAATGAGACATAAAATCCATTCAGCCTTAACAGTGTGCTGTGATGCGTGGAATTAACCAGCCACAAACCAGAACTGCTATTAAACATGCATGAATTTGGACGTGTGTGCGGGACAGTAGAGTGAGTGGACACGTGATAACCTCCTTCATACATATGGTTTTCCAGTTTTACAGTTTTTCCCATTAATGATTGATCATAATTCAGTGCTACACTGGCACAGAAGCTGTAGGTCCTGGCCGTGTCCCGCCTCTCTGGTCGTGACCACTTCCCCTCCAAACATAAAGGAGGAAAATGGCTGCGCTGTGATTCCTGGAGAAGTTAGCATCCATTTCTGACTGCACGCACCTTGAATGTTCTGGGAAGGAAAACAGGCAAACGGTAAACAGGGTCTCGGTGGACTCCGTAAACTGAAGCAGCAAGCAGCTGCAGCAAGCGCGTAGCCGACTGCGTCAGGCTTTCCCCTCAGCGTGCAGGAACGGGACGCACAAGTGTGCAACATCCACGGCCAGCACAGAATGGAAACGTGTAATGCCTGTGCGACAAATGAGGCTCCAGAGAGCTTTTCCCTCCAAACTGGAGCAGACAGCCAGTGAAATTAGCACACACAGCGAAAACCCCTAAGGCAACAGCAGTTCCACTGATAGCCATTTTCTCCTTATAGGGCTGGGGAAAAGGGCTTAACCCATCTCCTCCCTGTGCAAAATCAATACAAAAAATGGCCTGTTTTATAACAATAGATCCTACTGTATTTGTAGTTTCCTTGTTGGGAATGTTTTAGCATTGCGCACTGCAGTTTTAGTTGTTAAGCACAGTGCACCTGGATCTCAGAGCCTCTGTGACATGACAACTTTTGCAGCTGCTGCAAAAGCAGAACTTTCTGGAGGTGTTACCATCTTCAGCAGTTGTGTTTTGATCTTGAATATTTAAGTCCAGATTGCACTTCAGATGTCTTGAAATAGCCTACTCACATCTCAAATCTGCATTTTTACACAGTCACAAGAGATTAAAAAGCAATAATTACGGTGAGTCTGAAGGCTCTGACAACACATTTGCTGTGCGGTTTCTTGTGTTTTCTTCCCTTTGATGCTGAGGGACCAAAGCCAGTCTCTCGTTCAGGGACATTCCTCTCTGCGTTGACAGTGCTTGTGCTGTCAGATTTACACTTAACTTCCTTCTGTTTCTAAAAATCTTTCGATTTTAGGCTCTGTTTTCTTTCATCTGCGGCATATGAGAGGAGCGCTTTTAAACAATAAATCCTCAGAACCATGAATATGAAGCAGGAGTGAATCGCAGCTTCCTTCTTTTGAGGGATGTTTATTTTGATTGCTGAGTCAGCTCCTTGCCTTAGTGGGTCCCAGTTGTCTATAAAAGCTATTCCTCTGTATTGAGTTTGTACCATAATGTTCTATATGTTGTTTCTAGATAGATTGCATTTGCTCTGCATATTTCCTCACTTGCTATCATCAGGAGCAGTTGACTGGGTGACCAATGTTCTGTGTTGCTTCATAGAGGTGACCATCTTTGTGTCTGCTGTGACCTGTCCCAAAAACTGTTCACTTCATTACATTACAGGCATTTAGCAGACACTCTTATCCAGAGCAACTTACATCACTCCTAGCTGTTTTTTTTAACAATGTTATCCATTTATACGACTAGAGGCTATAGCTGCAGTGCCCCAGCAAGGAATCAAACTGGCAACCTTTTGCTTACAGATCCTACTCCTTAACCACTATGCTACACTTAACGTTGTCACTTCCACTGTGTTTACATTAAGTGTACTAGATCAGAGGTGGTTAACCTGACCCAGAGCGGAAGCCAGAATTTACTGTACCAGTTTTACAGTAAAACTGATTTCAGAATGTTAATGCCCACTTCACTTATTATACTGAGAACTGCCATGTGTTTTTATTACCCATCCTTGTTGTGTGTTTAGTTGTGTGTGAAATCTGCTTTATTTTATTTCACACTTGGCATGAGTGAGAGGTGATGGGATGGGCCATTTTTCCACACAAACACTGTAGATCTGCTGGCTTTATGCTGCCTGTGAGGTGGTGACAGGGATTTCCTGCTGCTTGCTCGAGAGTCTATGGTGTAATAACATAGCCCAAAGTGGTATTTTCAACACAGCATCAATCCAGTTCATAAGAGCTCTGTTTTCACTCACACTATAAGGGCCCCACATGAAGCTCTGAAGGGCCACATGTTCCAGACTAGAGTAATGTATTTTATTACTGTTGATTACTATTCAAAAATTGCTGTGTTTCACCGTTTCACTGAAAGTCTTAGGAAATTTTGACTGCTTAAAGAAAACCCTTCTTTACATTTTTAGAGACAGAGTGATCTTTTTAACAGGAAAACTAATTTACTGAGTTTGTCCTTCAGTCTTCTGGTGCAGAGCATAATATTGTAGATCATTAGATCTCGCCTGGAAAACGGCATCTTTCAAGGGTTTTGTCCTGCATGTGAGAGCTTTAATGCAGAGATGAAGCGAGAGGAGAGGTGTGTAGAGCAGAGCTCAGTGCTCAGCCCTCTCTCCTCCTCCTAAACAGCTCTGTAGGTGCTTTTATTAGGAGGCAGATGGAGCCCTGATGTAGAATGTATTGATTCCCATAAAGGGGACTTCATCAAACTCGCTCCGCATCCCCCCAGGCGGCCACTCGTACCCTTTTCAGAAGCATCCGGTGGGACAGGAGTCGGGCGCAGCAGCAGATTGCCCAGGCTGTGGGATGGATGGTCCTGCCCGGCGCGCCGATGGAGGAGTCCCCCCCGCATACATCACAGGAAGCCAGAGGAGCCGCGCGGAAAGCACAGCTCCGGCAGCAGGCGGGAGAACGCCGTCTCTCACCGCACTCCTGCTGCTCCTCTGCAGGAACCACATGGTTACTTACGGCACTGCCAGGCCGGTGTCCTCGCAGTTAAACTGATCAATCAGTCCCTGTAAGGTGTGAGCCTGGGTCCTGTGCTAAGTCATACCAGTGACTTTAAAAAGGCACCCACTGCTGTGAATAACCCATGTGGCACAAACATTTCAAATATATGTTAAACGTCCATGGCCATTTTGGAGTTATCTGTCCTTCTGAATAGTTGGGGCCTGTAACTCAAGACAAATGTCAATGTATGCTTTCTCAGAGAAAGAGCATGTGAAAAATGGCAGCTGTAGCAGAGTGAGGCTTAGACCAAAAGATGCTGCATGTAACAGACATTGCTAATTAGCAAAAGCCATTCAAGGCTGTTGAGGAGACTGAAAATTTGAGGCAAGTCGAGGAAGAAATCGCAGTTCTTTCTTTGTCATGCCCTTCGGTTTCGTCTGCTGCACCTGGAAGCGTATGAGTTCTGCTGTTCACCTGCTCCTCGGTGAGCTGCCTGCAACGGTCGCCATGGAAAGCCGAGTGAGCGCCAGTTGTTAGCAGCGGCAGTTATGTGGAAGCCATACATCAGGATGCTGTTCTGTCCGTTGAGGCTGTGGAGGCCGAGGGCTCCTGGGTCATAGTGTTTCCCCAGGCTTACTGCCCCCGCTGGCCATGTTTTGTCCCTGCAGGTGCAGTGGGAACCTCTCTGAAGGACACCTAGTCAGGGCCCTGCCTAGGGATCAAACCCGCAGCCTAGGGATCAAACCCGCAGCCTAGGGATCAAACCCACAGTACCAGGCTGGGTCTGGAGCCTGTGCAGCAGACTGTGCCCAGTGTTCACTGAGTGATGCCCAGTGAATAGAGAGCTAACTGAGGTGATGGGTGATCCCATCCCCAGGATTTGGCCAATCACAGCCATGTTACCCCAGCAGCTGGCCAATCAGAGAATGTCTCCCTAGCTTTTGGCCAATCATATATATATGACCCTGCTATTTAGCCAATTACAGCCATGTTCCCCTGGTGTTTTGATCACATCTTGTGATTCTCTGGCATCTGGCCAGTCACAGCAATGTTCCTCTCTTTTGTTGCCATAGTCACATTTCCCCCCCAGGTAGCTAATGGTGCAACACAAAGGTTTTTAACTTTCAGCTCTTAATGGAAGCAGGGTCCAGCAAAGTACATCTGCCATTAATTAAAAAAAAACAGTAATGGACTCTCTCTCTTTGTATCCATACAGATGTTGTTCTTCCATGTTCTAGAAAGAAAGAAGGCAAGATAAATAATAAAATGAGTTGGAACACAGAGGACACTAGTGCCCAAACGTACAAGGACAAGGGCACTTAGCCATCATTAGTAAAGAGGCAAATAGATATTGGTTAATGGTACACCTCATTCATTTACTATTGTGGTTCCAGTCATTAAAAGCAAAACAGAATCAGTGTGGATCACTAATAGTCTTGAAAGAGCACAACAATCCAGAGCATTTTGGGTAAAAACTGTGGTGGGAGTGTCCTGGCATATGTTTTCTTATCTAGCTGAAATAAATGTGGGGAACTGAAGCAAGGAGAAAATGCTGAGCATGTTTTGTGCTCCAGGTGCAAATGGAACACTCCCTGTCTGTTTCCTTCCCACCTCTGCTAATCCCAGCACATGTGGTCACCTACGCAGGTAGCAATGTAAGCTAGCGATGGTTTAGTCGAGCTCTGTGAATCCAGACATCTACCTTATGCTGTCAGTGACTTTCTGGTTTGAGTCAATTGTGTTTTGCTTTGGAAGGCTGGGTCATTTGATTGGTTCATATGAGTCAGTATATGACAGTTTGTGGTAGCTCCACCCACAGAGCAGTTCATGAATATTCATTCATGAACTGCTCTGTGGGTGGAGCTACCACAAACTGTGTATGTCCTCAGTGTATGCAACTGAGGTTGAATAATGTTTGGAGGTTTGTGAGTTTGAAATGAGACACTAAAATGACCAAAATAGGAAAATATTGGCATAGTAGTAAGGAGCATAGTTTCGCTATAATCAAATACATTTTTAAAAATAAAAATAGTAATTTTTAAATAAATTTTAAGGAACTATGGAACATAGAATGGGTGATCTTCATTTGCACAGAAACACTTATAAAGAAGTTGAAGATAATCAGCACTTTACAGGTGAGTTCAGGGAGGTGAAAGGAGAGCTGTCAGAGTTTGAAGCTTCATAAACCCCATAATGCTACCAAGTGCTGTTAATCACTAACCCATCTGACCCAATCAAAAGGCTTTGCGCTCCATAGCAGTTTGATTGGTTAATATCAGTGATTGAGTGGCCACCCATGGTAGCCCCACCCACGTGGAATGCTTGTGCGGCCTCACTCCCCCTTCACTATGAAAGGGAGGGAAAACGAACAGGAAGAGAATGTTAGGGGGTACACCATGAGCAGACTCAGCCAGGGAGGTGGAGGGGGGCAGGCCGGCCTGTGGGTTAGCTGTGGGGCCCGCAAATCCTGGCACTAAATTACAGCTCTTCCCCGTGAAGTGGTGCCCCCTGTGGGAAGCCCTTATCAGTCTCACCAGCTGCTGCTCGGGGCCCTTCGGGGCTGTCTGGAGAAATGTGCCACTTACAGCCTCCAGAGTACATTTTCCAAAAAAAAAAAGATATATCTTGTAGAAGTCCTACAACTACACACTGGTGTGAAGAACAGTTATGCTAATGAGCCAGATAACAGCAGACACAGACAAGATGTTCTGTAGGTGTTGTTTCTGTGAGAGTTTCATGTCTTGGGAGGGATGGGGTAGGGAATGTAAATTTAGTGAGCAGTTATCAGTTCTGTTGTTCAGAGCCAGACACCAGGTCCAGTGTTAGTGTGCATTTGTTCACTACCTTGACATGTCACTCATTCAATTGTTTAATGCCATAGTGCATAATGCTCTTATGCCGTGCTACAATGCTACTGCCATTGCCTCAGGGTACGAGTAAGAGTAGCCATGTGGCGTGGCTGAGGAACAGGACTTGTGACCAAAATGGGTCACAAATGTCTGATAAGCTAATGTAACGTAATTGTAGAGCAGCTTGTGCTTGAACACAGCTGCAGGTCGCCATCACTCAGCCCCCGGATGCAGTATGTTGTGCGGAATTCCATCACTGATTCCTCGATTTTCTGTCATTTCTTTAAAACCCTCACTATTGTAACATTGAGGAAAGCCAGCAGTTTAAATGGATGTGTGAGTTAGTTTAGGCAAAAAGGTTTTCCACCTGGGCTATGGGTTAAACATTGAGGCAAACAAATTTAAAGTCATATTTTGTCAATTTTTTGCAGAACTCTCGGGAATTAATATCATCCAAACATAACCACATCATTAATACTTAATGTGAGTGGGAAAACATCTTTTAAATCTTTGAAATGAGGTCTAGTATAGTAGATGAACAATTCAAAGAACTACTTAACTTTTTTGTTTTGGGGATGCAAAAAATGTTATGGGGATGCATTTCTGTGGCCTTGCTCATTCCGGCATGCGTTACTGCTGCGTTGTGCAGTCTGGCATGCGTTACTGCCACGGCACGCACTGATGCATGCAACAGAAGGTTGTCCATTCCATTCTTCTGCCAGATCAGCCGGAAAAAATAAACATCATTCTAAGGGCAGAAACGGGTCCTGTACATGACCTGTCTGATCACTGGAGCAGTGACCCTCTCTTGTACTGGTGCTTTTGCATAACCTGTCTGATTACTGGGCTTGTAACCCTTTCTAGTACAGGTTCATTTAAAGTGATCAGTAGTGACCCTCTCCTGTACTGGTGCTTTTATGCAGTCTCAGCAATGAAGAAGGAAGTGGCCATCACCACTGCTGGTTCTCAGTCTCGCTCACCATTTTACAGGACCGAAGGACCCAGGCTGTCGTTGGGTCAGCTGCAGTAGCCAGTGATTGTCAGCAGTTCTACTGGTAGCAGAGAACAGGCCCCACTGTCTCCTGGGAATATTGATCAATACCCGCTCCCTCTCCAAATAAGCCGGCCTAACGGCTGGATCGAAATGCAGCACTGGGACAGGTTATGATGGATAGTGACCTTCTGGCAGCCTCCCCTGCTGTGATGTCTGGCTAATTATTGCGCTGAAAACACCAGGCAGTAGAGCAATTATTAGAGCCAGACGCCAAAGATGCAGAAGCCTGCAGCACGCTCTGCCAGTCTGTCCCACCTGACACCTGGACAGGGAGACAGAAGGACACTGTCATCTTCATCACTATCATCATCATCAGCAGCAGCAACAGCAGCATCAGCATCATCAACATCAAAAACATCTTCACTATCACTATCACTATTGTCACAATCATCATCATCATAATCATCATCATCATCATCATGGATATATTGCTGTAATTATAGTTGGTCCTGTTTGTCCAACTTGTCATGCCATTTTAGATTTAGATGCACCGTGTGGGTCGCTCTCAATAAGAGTGTCTGTTAAATGACAATAATATAATAATGTAATGATGTGATGGGCGTGGCCCGAGGGTAGCAGGGGTGTCGGGTTTAAGGAATGGGGGTAAAGGCTGGATTGGGGTGCTGCTCTTGTACTCTTGTGTCAGACACTGAACCATGAGCTGTATCAGTGCATAGCCATCTGCATGAATGGATGATGTGTAAAATTATGTAGAAATGTCAGTCACTCTGCATTGTGCTGTCTGCTAAGCACATAACTAGTAAAAATAAATGAGTGTACTCAGGAGTCTTCCCCTGCTTGTTTTGTGGAGGAACGGTTTTGCGTCAGTCACAAGGACACGGAGGTCAGAGAGCTAATCGCTTCCTCTCTCACTCCTCCTGTCTGTACAGGACCTCCCAACAGTGAGAATAAGGTGAAGTTTATGGCTCACCTGCCATAAATCCATTTTAAAACCTTGCTTATGCATAATGTATTTCCCTTTACCCTTGGTTTCGTCGGGGAGGTCAGGTGAAAACTAATTTCTCTTTTACGGTGATGACCTGGGGAAACAAGGCTGGTAGACAATGCAGGGACTGTGTAGCCAATCATGGCTTGCGAGGACGATGCCACAGGATTGTTAATACCATGAGTTTAGCATCAGTTTATCTTCTCATGTGAAAGACAGGTGTAAGTACTGAGGAACTGCATGGTACGACTCTGGAAACCAGGTCAGATTTGATGGGTTGATGGGCACTGACACCCTGTTTGTGTTCCCTCAGGGTGCAGGATAATTACAGCAGAGTCATTGGAATCACTGGTGCTGCACAAATAAATGGGGTTCAGCTCCTGGGTGGTGGCTTCCTTCACTGATTGGTGGGCTACTGGCTCTACCCTGGCACTGGAGAAGGGCTCTGGCACATAGGGGGTTAAAATGTATATTGATGTAATTTATGTAAATATTATATACATGTAATAATGGGCCAGCAGCAGGGAGTTCTGCTGAGATACTCCTTGAGATACAGCTACACCTTGCTCAATAAAACCTCTCCACGAAAGTATTCAAAAATTGATTAACACATGTTTATTTCCTTTGAAAAAAGATGTCCCAGAATCACAGGAGGTGTTTCAAAACAGTGCAAACGTGTTTGTCTTTTGAAACGAAATGAATATTTGTTTTACATCACCAAATCCCCACCAGTTAAGCGAGTGAGATGAGTGAGTTTGCCTTTTAAATAAATCTTTTAAATGAAGCGTCCCTGTCTAACTTCTCCCTTTATCATCTCTCAGCATTGACAGGGATTAAGTAACCACGGCATCCCTGAAGCAGTCACACGCAACTGCGAGTGGCCATTCTGGGCCAAAGATAAAACATAAATCAGAACCTCCAGATACCAGAATGCAGATCTCGAGCAGGCCAGGAATCAGGAGGAATTAAAAGCAGCTCTCTCCTTTGGGTTAGCACAGCAGACACTGAAAACCTTTTGAAATCAAGCGTTTTCATCAGCCTGAATCCGTCAGTGCAGTTTGGGAGTGACACGAGCAGATAGATCTCAGGCTGCAGCAGTTACAGTGCTGGCTCCAAGTGAAATGGGAATGTTGATGCATCTCTATTACTGTGTGTTCGATACACGTTTATTAAATCAATGCATATTTCATGGTTAAGGCCCATTTGATGTTATTTCTTTATAGCAACAATATTTTGGTAATTACCCCCCTATTTCTGAGGTCCTCAGATGCATTCCCTAAGCTATTTACATTTCTCACAGTAAACTGACCTGAAAGGACTGTGTCTGCTTTGTTAACTGAGGTTCACTTGATCCATTCTTATGTTCCAGCCAGCCCTGTTTGCATGGGACAGGGAGAACCAGCCCTGCCTGATGGCCGTGGCAGGCAGATCAATGCCAGCAGCCTGTCAGCCTCACAGCCCCGGTAATTGCTCTCCAGGCATTGCATTGGATCCAAGCCCAGAGAGATTACTGCAGAGATTCTGAATTATATAGAGGTTTTGTGTAGAAAGAATGGGCAGATCATTATGGTTTACTCTTTTTAGAGTAGATCTCTGCACTAAAAGGAAAATGAAATAAGAATTAAAATAAGGGTTTGAAGATCTCGAAAAAAAATTGGTTACGGTACAATGATCTGATATTTGCAGCCCAGGTGATCATATTCAACTTAGGCAGTGTATCATTTAAACTGGAGGTGTGTGTCTGTTTTTATTGACAGAAAAGTACACTTCTGATATACAAGATGTCCCAGTATGTCACGTTTGATGAGTGGCTTGACTCAGATTCATGCTGTTCTCATATATAACCCTTTGGGACGTGAATACTGGCCCAGATCACCATTTCTCGTGTCTTGTGGAGATGAAGGCTCTGAATCACAGGGATTATCGCTGTAATGCGCCGCTGTCTCCGAAAAGCTGTCCTCTGGCCTTCGGGTATCTGCCTGTCAGGCATGCTTATGAGAGGGCGGCAGCCGTGTCTGAAGCTTTTTACCACAGCTGCTGAGGGGGAATAACGTGGTAAAAATGTGGTAATGTTGCAGTTTGAGTTTACTCTTACTTGAACATCCCACACATGATCTGTTTGGACCTGCAGAGACAAAGACCAAAGTAACTGTTACACTAAAATGAAATGATAGCACAAATGTGGGTACTTCCTAATCACCTGAGATTGAAATTCACAGTTATATTTTTGTTGGATACTGTACCGTAAGACTACAACCTCTCTGGCCCACCTGGGAATCGAACCCAGGACCATCAGGTTCACTTCATTTGGGTCCTTAAAACAAATTACATACAAGTACCTTAAACCAGGTGTTCCAGTGCCTGAGGGATCTCCCTTTCATCTCAAACCTCACAGCTCTCAGAGCTCCTGCGGGCTGTACCTCCTGTTATATACCAAATACAGTATTTTGAAAGCTGTACTTTGTGTGTTATACCAAATACATACAGTATTTTTAGAGGGCTGTACTTCCTGTGTTAGGTACCAAATATAGTATTTACAGCGCAATTCAGAACCTTCCTGCAACCCCCCTCCATTCCTCTGATTGGTTGGTGTGCCTTCCCAGTGGTGTTTGGAGCATGATGGGAGGACACCTGTTTTCCTACCTGTTTTCATCACATCAAAGCAAATCAAGGTCCAGCTTCGATGTCAGAGGTACTTTGTGTTTTAAGACAGGGTTTTCATCTCCCTTCGGTTGGTAGAGGCCAGGGTGAAAGCACCTTTGTGCCATGTTGATGGGTGTGTTTCCCAAGGCTGTGTGTGTTGTAGGCTGAGGGTTTGAAGCCTTTGCAAAAGCTGAAATCACCCTCTGGTCCTCAGTAATGATACAGAGCACAGTGGCTCAGGAGTGGAAGTAACATACACTGATGCTGTTTCATTACATTTTTTTTGTTTGCTTTGCCAACATCCTCATCCATGGTGGCTGGTGTTACAGAGTTAGTTGATACAGTATATTACCTTCTCACACAGCTGGACATTGAAGCAGTTCAGGTTTAGAACCTTTACCTAGCTCATGGGTAACACGGCCGTCCCCACCTGGGAATCATATTCTATCACCTTCTGGTTATAAGCAGTGTTCCTCGAACACCTTGCAGCACAGCCACCTCTACTTGCTGTTACAAACACGGGATCACTGGAGCGCGCTTGCTGTAGCAGCGGCAGATTTTCCATGTAATGCATTGCAACGGGGGCTCAGCGTAAGAGGATTTCAAGTGAAACCGCAAGAGCCAAACCGTCTCGAATTATTTCTGTCTGGGTCTTTTTGCGAATGCCGACAGTCCGCGCACCGCCAGCGCGCTCTGAGCTCTCCAGAGGCCGACGGCAGCTGCGCACAACTCGGCTCAAATGTAACCACGGTCAGACACCGCCGCCTAGTGGTGAGAGTGGCTGTAGCGCAGTTTGAACACTTCACCGTAGTATTGCGTTTGTGTACCTGTTGTTTTTTCTCGGGATACGTACCGTAGTGTTCATGAAATTCTGGCAAAGAGTGCACATCCAGGGTCCTGGAGTGTTGGCAAATATTTACAGCGTTTGATCCCTTGAATCCCTTGCATTAAATTCATGAACATGACTGGGATGTTGAAATACACCTTCATCTGCATCCTGTTGATTCATCACAATATTGATCCAATTTTGTAATTAAGAGGTCAGATGGGAAAAAGATAAATCCTCCAGTCCATTTGCAGGGACGCTCACTGCTGGTCAGCAGCCTGGAAAAGGCAATCAGAATCAGAGGGCAGTTCTCCCTGTGTCCAGCCTTCCACTATAGCCAGTGATACCAGTAATTGAGTTATGATATTTTTATGAAATTAAATAAAATTACAGTCACAGTCTTAATTATTCTGAGGCCTCACTCAAAAGGTACCCCCAGGAAAATGCATTTAAAATCCAAGCTGATGAAATGAGCTGGTCTTCAAATTTTTCAGGCCTTACAGTAAAATGCAAGCATCATGACATACATGAAAAAATGAGCATTTTTACACACACCTGGCCTGTAGAACCCCTGAAACTGTGTCCTCCTGAATCACCACTGAATAAAGCTTCCTAACTGACTGCCTTTTCACTGTGTCTGCTCCCCAGCGCAAGATGTCCCTGAAGGTGCAGACCAGCAACATCACCAACAAGAACGACCCCAAGTCCATCAACTCGCGGGTCTTCATAGGGAACCTGAACACGGCGGTGGTGAAGAAGCCGGACGTGGAGGCCATCTTCTCTCAGTATGGCCGCGTTCTGGGCTGCTCCATCCACAAGGGCTACGCCTTCGTCCAGTACGCCAGCGAGCGACATGCCCGCGGGGCCGTGCTCGGCGAGAACGGCCGCGTGCTGGCGGGACAGACCCTGGGTACGGCCCCCTCACCGTCAACTCCCCTGGGTTCATACCGTCATCTCCTCTTACCATCCTCTCCTTTCACCACCCTCTCCTCTCAACATCACCTCCTCCTGACCCCTTTTTCACTAATGTTCCAGCTGATTTAGGGGGTGCAATAAATCTAACCCCCACAGCCCTGAGTCCTTAAGTTTGAGTAAGGGGTTTAAAAAAGTGTGGCATTTTATTTTCTGATTTTTACTCACGTCATCATGAGTATGTGTATGTGTGTGTATGGTATATATACATGCTACTCCTCAGTGAAATTGGTTTCTGAACTTTAATGATGAGGCACTGATCCCTCTCTTTCTCTGCAGACATTAACATGGCAGGAGAACCCAAGCCTCACAGGCCTAAAGGTGTGATGAGACCTGCTGCTGCCCTTTACAGGTGCTGACAGTGCTTCATACTGCTTCATACACTGCTTCATACTGCTTCATACACTGCTTCATACTGCTTCATACACTGCTTCAGACTGCTTCATACTGCTTCATACACTGCTTCAGACTGCTTCATACACTGCTTCATACTGCTTCATACTGCTTCATACACTGCTTCAGACTGCTTCATACTGCTTCATACACTGCTTCAGACTGCTTCATACACTGCTTCAGACTGCTTCATACTGCTTCATACACTGCTTCAGACTGCTTCATACTGCCTCATACACTGCTTCAGACTGCTTCATACACTGCTTCAGACTGCTTCATACTGCTTCATACACTGCTTCAGACTGCTTCATATGGCTGCCTTTCTGAGCGGCTGCTCTTAGCTACCCTAGTTGGCTTATGGTTCCTATTATACACATCTTAGCTATCTTAGCTTAGCTTATGGTTCGTATTGCACACATCCATTTACACAGTGTGATACTCACTGAAGCACTTCACTTATTTAACAAATTTCAACAGGTACTTGCTAATAAATTTTGTTTGTAAAAAAGGTGACGTGATGACACCATAAATATGGTACAATATAGAATATACATGCATGGAATAGATGAAGATGCAGAGGTGAAACAATGCTGAGGCAATTTTAAAAACTGAAGAAAAAACTTGAAGAAATTACACTTTTGTGCTCCTCTGAGGTGGAGTTCAACAAAACAGTTTGTCCTTCCTTTTCTTCTGATACACAGGACTTTGAGTTGTGCAAAGTTTAGCAGTTAACACAGCAACACAGTTCACAGGTAATTTTTACTTAATCTTTTCTCATTCAAAGCGAAGGACAAATGGCTTTGGAGCTGGACTGCATTCCACTCAAAAGAGCTCATGAGTGGGTCAGCTTTTTCTCTTATTGTTATACTCAGTTGTTAACTTTGGCCATGAAACTCAGAACTCCTGCTGAGGAGTTTGACTGACAGCTGCTTCTCTTATTAATGTGCATGTGTCTGTCTGCCTCTCACCTTGCCTTTCAGTGGTTATGACTTTGACTATGACTACTTCAGAGAGGACTTTTATGAGAGGTGAGTAAAATATGTACAACTTCACATATTCTGTCAGCAACTCTACAGTCAGGTTGGCAGAGTGAGGCTTCGTGAACCTCAGTGTGCTGGAGCTAGCATGTGGCTTTGTTATGGAGAACAAAACGTTTTGATTGGCTCACACAAGCCAGTGAGTTCCGGCACATGGTAGCTCCACCCATTTTGGGGTTGATGAAGTCTCATTCAGGCTGGTGTAACCGGGGCAATGAACAGCAGATACCCTGTCACTCTGACGTCAGCAGAGCCTGTATCTGGTGGCTTTTTGCAAAATCAGAAAAGATCAAGTCACCACAGCTCAGGCAGAATTTAGAGTTTAATTTGTAGCTCTGCAAACTAGTTCAGTTTGCCTCCTCCTCCTCTCAAAAGCGGAATTTAATTGGTGGCCTTAATTTTTAAAAGAATAAAAATCTGTGCTGAACCAGGAGAAGTCACCACCACCCTCCTCTCCCCCAGGCTGTTTGATTATCGCGGTCGGGCGTCGCCGGTTCCGCGGGGTGTTCCAGTGAAGCGCCCCCGTGTGGCCGCCCCGCTGCTGCGCAGGGTTCGCTCTCTGTCTCGGTCCCCGGCCCTCGGAAGCCGCTCAGTCAGACACAGGCGTGAGTTTCCCCGCCTCTCCTGCTTCTCAGGGCCTCTCTCTCCTCCCACACGGCCCCATCTCGGCTGTAAATATCTCCACACTGATGGATTTATGCTCCAGAAGATTTTTAAACAGTCCTTCTGGCCTCACATTTATGAATTATGATGATCACAGTTTTATATTATTAATGTAAGGTTATCTTAACCTTCAGCTGGTGGAGCTTCTCTCTTCATCCTTGTCTGTGCTGTGGCTCCTCCTGATTCTCAGCCGTCTGGCGATACTCTGCTAGTTCTTGCTGTTTATTTTAGGTGTAGCATTGCGATGCATTTTTGATTCTGCGTTTTACTGACTGATGTATGGCAGTATACTTAGTTTCTGTTGCCTAGTCAGGTTGCATAAGTTAACTTGTGGTAGGGCTTGAATGGTGTTATGCTCACACTCACTGGTCTGGGAGTGTTGTGAGCCTGGTCTGACACTGTTGCTTGTTTAAATTGAATTGATACACTTATGTCCTTTTGTGCTGGAAGTCTCTCTGGATAAGAGTGTCTGCTAAATACATGCAGTGTAATGTAATGTAATGTGTGTAGAGCCTGAGGCCTGAGTGTGTGCCTGCTCTGGTTTGCGTGGAGTTCGGTAACGCCGCGTTTCTCTCCCCGTGCAGTGAAGTGTAGTGAGCTGCAGGCCATCAGGGCGGAGCTGGCCCAGATCAAGGCCAACATCGAGACGCTGCTGAGCCACCTGGAGGTGATCACAGGGAGCACACCCAGCGGCACAGGTGAGAGGTCAGGGGTCAGGGGTCAGCTCTGCACCCTATACAGGGTCACAGACAGGAGAGGGGCCAATAACCTTCACATACAAAGGTCAGAGTTAAGAGGTGAAGGCTAGATTCCGCACACTACCCAGGCTCACAGAGAGGAGAAGGGCCAGCAGACTACCCACACGGGTGCCATTCTTGGCATCACCAGGGTAACTGCCTTTGGGGTAACATTCATATGCACACATAGACCTACTGTTTGGCAATGAATATTATGTTTATTAGGCTAACAGTACTAAGTAACATTGTAAAATGTACAAATGTGATGTCATAGCAAAGTTCTGAAAGGTTTTCTTAAAGACATTGTGGTGACCCACAGGCTGGTGCTGGATTTGATAAGGGGGTTATATTCCTCCCCTTCCAAAGAGGTCGCTGTAGAGGTTTGAAACGGGTCTCACCCTCTCTGTACATCTGTCCGTCTATCTGTCTGTCCGTGTGTCTGCAGACCTGCAGAGTGCTGGGGAGAGCAAGAGTGAGGTCTCTCAGGATGAGTCTGCCTCAGACACAGAGGAATCAGCCCACACTGATGAGGGAGAGGAGGAAACACGCAACGAAGCAGAGGATATCACGGTGAGAGAGAGGGAGAGAGAGAGAGGGAGGGAGGGAGAAGGAGAGAGAGAGAGAGAAGGAGGGAGAAGGAGAGAGGGGGAGTGAAGGAGGGAGGGAGGGAAAGAAAAAGGGAGAGAGAGAGGGAAGGAGGGAGAGAAAGGGAAGGAGGGAGGGAAAGTGAAAGAAAGAAAGAGAGAGAGAACCAGAGAGGGCATGAGAGTATTGGAGAGAAAAAAGAATGAGAGAGTGAGAGGAGAAGGACAGTTGTGTGTGTGTGTTTGGGACAGAACTGGCCAGACTCAGCCTGCACTTTAATGAATAAATGCTGCCTTCCTCTGGCGCCAACTTCTGTTCAACTCCATAATTGACCTGCTTCTGTGTCTCCTTAGGAAAGCAATCACCTGTCAGAGATGGAGTCCATCCCTCAATAAAAGGCAAGTTTCGCCAGTGTGGTGTGGTATGATCTGATTGTTATGATGTGCAAACTCATCCCTTGTTCAGGAAGAAGAACTAGAGCACATTAATTGATGCACAAAACATTGTTCTGTTATCAGCAAGCACTCGTTAAATTTGACATAAATTAATAAAAGTAAATACTTGTAATACCACATTAATGCAACTTAGTAAATCATTGTACATCTGTATTGTGTTCCCTATAGAAAATAATAAAATCATTGGAGCTATTAGAAGATGTATAGGATGTTTCCTAGTCCTCTGATGCTGCCAAACTGTAGCAACACAGAAAGAATAAGAAAAGTAGGTGAACCAATCAGGTTTCCCTGTTGTTATACTCATAGCTACAGGGGGAAATTGCATTGGTGCTTCCATAGTGTCTTCTTTGTACCATCTATTGGTAAAAAGAAGTACTGCCATTCTCTGCCAAGGGTCATATACATCTACCATTGTAACATTGGTTGTATAATGAGCTTCACTGTCAGTGATGACTCCCCCTCTGACCTGATGTGAAGCTTTAATCTTAGCAAGATAGCCATGCACTTAACTGAGATGCAGCCTCCAGGGTGATCCTTTTCTTTGTTTCTCTCCTTCGTCCTGCTGCACTCAGACACATTTTACAGCTGCCCTGCATGTTTCAGATCGCCAGCAGGGGGCAGGGTGGGGCTGCAGAACGGGAACAGTGTGAGTGCCACATCGGGGGAGCGGACAGGGGATCGAGGGGTGCTGCAGAACGCTAAGGTGGGGCTTCACCAATCGAAAGAGCCTGTCAGAGTGTGGAGAGGGAGGGGAGTGAGGAAGAGGAGTGAGGAGGAGGATGAGATGACCGCCCCCGTCGAGCAGCGCTTCAGGACTCTAAAGCACGACCACTTCAGAAACCAGGATGCACAACGATGCCAAAAGGTCCACATTTTCAGTGACATTTTGGGGGATCAAAACAAACCTTTGTTCAACCTTGAATGTAACAAAGAGAATAGCATAGATGTTTTCTGAGCAGAACCACAGGGATGCGATTGCTGCTCCCCCGAACCCCCTGCCTCTGCCCCCCCACCCCCACCCCCCAATCCTTCCTGTTTTTCAGTCTTTTACTGTTGCTTTGTTTATACTGTATATGCAAATCTTAAACCGAGTTTTAAAAGTGTTCTTTTTTACAATCTGTGGTGCAGTTTCCTCCACTTGCACCTCCCACTGCAAACAACCTTCAAGGATGTAGAAAAGCACGTGCCATGCTGGTCAGCCCATGTGTAAGTGTCCCATAAAGGAGGGGAATGGCTCTGCTGTGTCCCTGCATGGTTTTCTTTGCAGCGTCTTCCTCAGTGTGAATTCACAGGTTACGGGACAGCAGTGTAGCATAGTGGTTAAGGAGCAGGATTCGTAACTGAAAGATTGCTGGTTTGATTTCCCACAGTGGCACTACTGCTGTACCCTCAACTTAACCCACAAATGCCTCAGTAAATATCCAGCTGTATAAATGGATAGCATTGTAAAAACCTGTAATTGATGTAAGTTGCTGTGGATAAGAGCGTCTGCTAAATGCCAGTAATGAAATGTACCTTTGCAAATGGGATTCCTGTGATTAACTTTGAATGAAAACATGGATGTATTTCAGATCACATCACATGGTGTGTTTAGTGGTGATCATCATGGGCAAAATTCTCCATAGGTCTAATGATCTTATTCTTCAGGGTTCTTTTTTTGCCATATCTCAAACATTCATGACATGGCCACCCAATCATTTTGGGTGGGGGGTGGGGTTTGCACAAAATGACTGAGATATGAGCTCAGTCAGCTGCTTCAGTAGTAAGTTTTCAAATTCTTAGTAGTTTAAACATGAGCAGTAAGCAAAATATATAAATAAAAAAATTAAAGAGGTAACAAAATTTTCTAATAATGCTATTTGTTATCACATGAATACACTAGACCTATCCCTTTGCAAAATAAGTAGATGAGGTTCCAGTGAAGGAAGGGTATGGTGCAGAGGGATATTGCACAGAAGCATGGAAACCCTGGGAAGAAAAAAAGAAATATCTATGTGCATTTATATAGAATTACATCAACATCATAGTCATTTAGAAGACCCAGAGCAACTTCAAATTTCATCCATTTATACAGAAATATATTTTACTGAAGCAACTGTGGGATAAGTACCTTGCTTAAAGGAGCAACAGCAGTGCCCCAGCAAAGAATTGAACCAGCAGCCTCTCAGCTACAAGCGCTGTTCTTTACCACTACACCACACTGCTGCCCAAATGCAGCATCTCGTTGAACAATCCTTCTTTCAGCGTTTGCAGTTAACACACAGCTCCATCGCAGCTGGTCCAGCAGTGGCTAATCTGCCAGGAAGAGCAAAAATAAACCCCTCCTGAGAAAGGGCTCAAGCTCTTAAAGTCTGCAGGAAGTGACATCACTGTCTGAAGCCCAAAACAGTGACTGCAGGGGTGTGAATGGATCACCGCAATCCTCGTGCCAGCTGGAGAAACGTGAAAATTACAACATGCACCTGTCTGCAGCTGGGAGTGTGGGTGTTAAACTTTAATTATCGCACCTCCTCTAATTATACCTACCAAAAACACTGATTACATACTAAAGTTTCCCACCTGTCATGCCAGCTCTTGGTTAGCTTAGCAAAAGTGTTAATAAACCTACCAATCAACAAGTGTCAAAACAAGTTTTTATCTCACCCCTCTATGACGCACTAAGAGCTGTGAGGACACTCAATGAGGGCAGAAAAGCTTTGTCTTGATTTTTTAGTATGACTAAAGCCCAAAGCCTATGAGACTTCAACAGTCAAACACTGAGAATGTTAAGTCCTTACTTTCTCAGAATGGTACTGTATTTGGATAACTGTACACACCTGCATATGAGCTACATATCAGACATGCATAAATGAATTATATGCACACAAACACAATGTTGCCTGTCAAACTATCAGGAAAATGTGGCAAACTGACTACTGAACTGAACTTGTAACCGGAAGGTGATAGATTCAAATCCTTTTGACTAGCCCTTCCGATGTGAAAGCGCAGTTTAAATGTACTGTAAAAATGTCTGTACATCACCCCACTGAGAGATTTCTGCAGAGAGGGGAATGTAAGATGGCAGTTTACCGCCTCAGTCTTCAGGGTGTGTTTTTCACAGGGACAGTAATTTAGGCTAAGAAAGTGTTAGAGTGCTGGACTGACCTGGACTTCAGAGGAAAGAAATGAAGCAACTGATCATTCAGAAATCACCTGATGGCCTCTCTGCCTCTGAAGGATTACGTGTCTTCTTAGCATGGCTGCTAACCACATGGTAAAGTCATGACCCTGCACATAACTGGCTTTAGGTACTGCAGTTAGTCATTTTTTAGGAGTAACTGCATCTTAAGTCATAACTGCAGATACACTTCAATGCACAATAAATACCCTGAGTAAATAAAAAGAACCTTAAATATGCAAAGTTAGAATACAAGAACATACTTAAACGACACTAAAAGTACTTGTTATAGTTGTTAAAAATATCACATTAGTGGATATCAATCCAATGTGTGGCTGCCAGACTGATACATGCAGTGGGTGCGAATACAGGAACTCCGATACCACCGAGAGGTTTGATACAGCCGTCTTTATTTAAAAGTCTTCCAAACATTAAAACAGTGCGCACTTTGTTTTTACGCTTCTGGGTCGATGTTGAATTCCCAGGTTCCGAGTCAGCCTACACAATCAGTCAGCAACCACCCACCATTTAGATCAAAATTGGGTTAAAATCTCAGGTCATCATCAGAAGAAAACACACACACCCAGATACCTTGTGGACTGGCCTTCTCCTGGATACACACGAGTGGGTAGCCAATCAAATTGTATCTCATGTCATATATATATGATACTGTGTCATATCATACATCACAACAGCTCCTTCCATCACCAGCACACACAGAGCAAGCTGTAGTTCACAAACCCAGCAATGTTTAGGTGCAGGGAGTCGGCAACACCAAGCACAGAGACTCCCAGAGCAGCTGGAAAACGCAGAGGGGGACAGACCAGGATGGACTGTCACTGGTGTTTGCATTGCAATGCACATCCTCAACGAAGGAGGAAAAAAAGAATCAAATGTAGGTTTAAAATGAAGGTGACGGAACAATATTTCAGATATGCAGACTAAAAAAAAAAAAAAAAAAATACTGCGTCCAGTCCATACATTTGAAGGCGGATGGGGGCGGAGCTCTGAAGGAACACAAATGTGCCTCAGCAGCCTATAGGAAAACAGAGGGAGGGGCTGAGGGGGGAGGGGCTTGCGTGACTGACGCAATCACAGAACGGCAACCGCAGATGAACACGACCACCCAGCTCAAATGCATTTCAGTCGGTTTATTCTTCTTTTTAGGATAGGAAACGCAGCTACAGCAAACCCCCCCAGTTCACAGGAGTCCGGCTGGCTGGGGCAGCCCGGCTGGCGGGGCTCAGTTGGCCTTGGCGCGCAGTTGCGCCCTCTTGCCCGTGACGGCCTGGAAGCCGGTCTTGATGCTGGCGACGGAGCAGCGGGAGTGGCAGGTCTCGCACTGCAGGAAGTACAGACGCGTGTCCTTCTGCAGGATGGTGTCCGGGGAGCGGCAGGTGTGACACGTCACGTACTCCTCTGCAGAGACACACACACACACACACACACACACACACACGTACAGTACTGTGAGACTCGTATCAATTCACCTTTAGTTTCACTGCTTGCTTCATGGTTTATGGCACTAAAGGTACCTGATTTGTATAACTGTAGTGGATAGTACAGATGTCTAAAACATTTTGAAGACACACATTAATATTAGTGTTTTTAAAGTATCCCACTTACTGATATATCTTCGCAGGACATTTTCAATCTGTTTCTGCTGAAATCTTCCTTTGATCACCAGCTGGTTATTGCCATCTATAGAGCCACTGCAACAGGAAGTGACATGGTCATCATTCACATGGCTCTACCCCCCAAAGTAACAGCACAGAGGCTTACGGTGCCCGCTATGCTAGAGTGTGAGTGGTGCTGCACTAATGGTGTGGAAGTTGGAAGTTTAAAACTCAACATAAAAAGACAGCTTCACAGACAACATGTACTTTTATCTGTATCAAAATACACCAGGATCCAGGATGTGCCATTGCAGTTTCAGTTTTTACTCTTTTCCAACCTAAACACAGTCTTCTCTGCCCTTCATCTTCCTTGGCCAGTGGGAATAAAATCATTTCAAACCACTAGGCAATGAGAGTCTTTAACTAACCAGAGGGTGTCTTACCTTGTCCCAAGCTCAGCCAGTAAGAAAGCCAGAAGATGTTTTGGCTGACGATGCAACCTAGCCAAATAGAGAAACCAGAGGACAGGATTAATGACCAAAAAATAATCGGCCTGGACATTATAGCAACTATAATACTACACAGCGCAAATTTATAATACCAGAACCAGGCAAGCAAAACCTCAAACCAAGGATGGCTGACCCCAGTACAGCATAAGTGCTTGTCCACTGCACTACAGATAACCAGAGCTGTAGCATATGACCTGGAACTGAACGCTGGCATCTGCCCAGAGCCAGACAACAGCCTAGACTCTGACTGCAGTCCAAGGCTGCAGTTTCCCTGGGAAAATGCTACTCCACATTACGTCTATCGGCCTCTGGCTGTCTGGGGTATAAGGAACCAGGCTGGTTCCAGCTCTACCATGGGAAAGGGGTATAATGAGCCAGCTGGTTCCAGCTCTACAGTGGGAAAGGGGTATAATGAGCCAGGCTGGTTCCAGCTCTACCATGGGAAAGGGGTATAATGAGTCTAGCTGGCACAGACAGCACTCACAGTTTGCAGATGTCTGTGAAGTTGACGAAGGAGGTCTTCTTGGTGCCGACTCTGACCACCTGGGGCGGTTTCATCACAAATTTCCTCTTCTCCCCGGCCACCATGTCAGGGTTCTTCTCTCTCATGATGTTGAAGACCCGGTTCAGCAGCTGCAGAGGAGAGAAATGCCCCCTGGAGGTTTACTCCAGCACTAGATCGCTTCTCTGCACTTCCGAAACTGTGAATGAGACCGGCCCTGTCTCTGCTGCACTGTCTTATAAATGAAAACAAGAGTTTACATTTATATGTGTGATTTGTGTACAAAATGTGAAATTGCCATATGTTCATCAGCTCTACAGTGAAAGAACTTTGCCGTGCACAACCTTGAATATTCCAAAAATGACTACATTCATAAAAGATCTGCACTCAGCTTTTCATATACGGGTGAGGCTGAGCATCCAAACACAGCAATGTAATGATGGTGAGGTAACAGTAAGGTAATGACAGCAGCAGGGTGAGATCACGGTGAGACTGGGGTGAGACCGTGGTGAGACATACCTCCTCGTAGGTGTAGTCTCTCTCTGTCCCCGCCCAGGCTGGGCCCGTCTGTGTGCTGAACGTGATGCCGTCGTTTTTGCCGTCCTCGTCCTCCGGAGCTGAAAGACACCGCATCACACCGTCAGCAGCAGCAGGCACAACTGCACAAACTGACCCAGGGGGTTATGGGTTCAATCCCCAGCCAGGTCACACCACAGGCTTTATGAAGGGTTCCCACTGCTTGGAACGTATGATAAGAAACTGATTGTGGGTGATGACCCTGTTACAGGCTGCCATCCTCTCCAGGGGGTATGCTTCTACATTAGCTCCTTACTGGAGTTACTCCAACCTCATGAGTCCCCTGGTTTAGACATGCCAACTGGTCCAAATTCTGAGGGGGGTACTGTCCTTGGACTCAGCAAAACACTTTATTGATTGATAACCTTTACAGTACAAACTGAGGTGTGGAAACCTGCTCTGGGCAAGATGTGGAACTAAGCAGCATCTTAGTTTGGATGTTATATTTAATTCTGACAATATAAAAATGGCAACATAAACATTTCAAACTGCAGGTAAATCCATCCACCACAAACGCTATAATGAACTGGAGAATAAGAGAGACTGATTGCACTGTGGTTGTGTGTTTGCTGAACTAAAGCTCTGGTATTTCCCCCGATAATACTGAGTGTGACATCATGCTACAGAGAGGCAGGTCCTGGTGACAGAAATAGCAGCCATTGTTTTGGGGAGAATACACCACCTGATAATAGCGTGATAAAGAGCCGGCTTTGAAATGACCCCCATCCCAAACTGGCAGAATGCACAGACACGCAATGGAAAGCAAAACAATAAAATCAAAAAGGCCCAGAGGCTGTGTCTGTGTGTGTGTATGTAGTGCAGTGCCTGTGTGTGTGCGCGTGTGTTTGTGAGTGTCTCACATGAGAGTCGGCGAAAGAACCAGAGAAACAGCACCAGGCTTACTCCAGTCTGCTGTTAATCAAACACTGGCAGCAAACACTATACTGCCACCAGGACTGTTAAACCAAGGCCTTCTCTGTTCCAACTGTAAATCATTCTACAGGACAGAAAACTGAAATGGAAAGAAACATCACTGTTCTCCTAAAATCCTTAAATGAGAAGGCCTGCTGTTGTGAAGAGGAACTGGATAAAAGTTTAACACTGAAAGGCCTACAGTGGACGCAGCTGTTTCTAAAGTTCATTGCTTGCATGCTAGGTGCTAACATCATCAGCCCAGGCAGGCAGCCATACCCTCATCCTTCTCTTGCGTCTCCCCCTCCTCCTGGAAGTCCACCTTCTTGGGCTTCTTCTTCTTGGCCGGCAGCATCAGGTCCAGGTCCTCCTCCTCCGCCGCCTCGGGCTGCTCGCCCTCGATCTTCAGCTCCTGGGGGGAGGGGGTGAGGTTATTCATCTTTCTGTGCGCTAACTCTAACCCTGCTCACCCTCGATCTGCAGCTCCTGGGGGGGGGGTTAGCAGCACAGCTGTGTGCATCACACGCTCAATGGTAACGCATTTAGCAGGGACACACAGAAAATGCTGCGCTGCGCCCAGGCACAACATGAATAAATACTGAGAGCTCACTTAGTTTCGTTTTCAGCCTACAGTCCTTCAATATGCACTGGTGTTCTGTGATGTAAGTGATGTACAAGGCAAGAACAGGACAAACAAAATCTCTGCAGGAGGAATATAATGTATTTGTTTTCCTGAATTTGTGGAATAAAAAAGGCACATGTCAAGTAAGATGGTGCATGAGACAATCACATATTCACTGCAGTCACTTCCTGTAAGCAGTGCTGACCTTTAAACCCTCCTCCAGGTCATTGTCGAAAACCTTTTTCGGTTTCTTCTTCTTCTTTTTCTGATTGAAAAAGTTCAAGTCGTCCAGATCATCTGAAGGCTCTGAGGAAATAAAAAAAATACAAACTTAAAAGATGAACCGACGTGCGGCCTTTCCATGTCATGGAACTACATCTGAAATCAGTCTTATATACTATAAACTTTAGTGTCGTTCTTTCCAGTGTCTGTGAAATTTTTGAGTTTAGTTTGAAGATTTGGAGTCCGAGGGGAGTCTGAGGGGAGGGTGTTAAAGCATCTTGTTTTGGACTGAGCAAAAAAACAGACGAGCTTAACAGGTAGGTAAACTTCCAGCACATGTAGCCCTGTGAGACATTCCAGGCACCACTGGTAGCCCACAGCTCCTTTTCCTCAGCAGGGACTGTACTGGATGACAGTGTGGCTTAGTGGTAAGAAACAGGGCTGGTAACTGGTTGCCAATTCAATTACCAGATGGGGAACAGCTGCCTGACCCTTGGGGAAGGTACTTAACCTGAACTGTTTAAGTAAACATCCACCTTAAAGATGACATGTAAAAACGGAGACATGTGGGGCTCCCAAGTGGCTCAGTCAATAAAGACATTGAGACACTCTGGGCTCATCTCCAGCTGCTCCATCAGATGCCAATGATGATGGTGAGCCTAATATGTACAACAGGTAATGCCAAAGTGCCCAGCAAAAAGGCAAGGCAGCATCAAAGACGGAAATGTGCTGGTTCCTGTACACAGCAAGGGGTATCAGCATTACCCATATTTGGCTGTGCAGGTGAATACATTTCACCTGAATAAAAGGGAGGTTTAAGTGCCAGCTACTTTAATAAAGGCTCCCAGATAGTGACCAAAGAAACATGGTCCTGGATCTCTATGTCTGTGTCATGTGTGTCCCCTGGCAGACAAAGGAATGCATTCAATGGTGTAACCTCAACCCACTGTCATGTCAATCAAGAGAATAAAGCCTGAGGTGCAGTGAGAGGCGGACTGCACCCTGATCAAGGGCGTCAATCAAACCGCTGCTTTTGACATTTGTCTGCATACGTTACCTCGCTTTCAAGTGCACTCCTCACAGGAAGCTGGAGCAGTGATTGCTTTCCCACTGCATCAGTTCCTTATCAGAGCTGTATGACACGGCGTCGGAAATGACAGGCTTTATGGCCCCTCACCTTTTTTCTTGCCCTCGTCCTCCTCCAGGTCCAGCTCGCGCTCTTCCCCGCCGTCGGGCTCCGCCTCCTTGGCCTCCGGCTGCTGGGTCTCCTCGCCGAGCCCGTCACCCCCGTCCTCCTCCAGCATGAAGGGCTTCTTCTTCTTTTTCTTCTTCCGGGTCATGGTGGGGTCAAATATCATCTGCAGAGCATCGCGGAGAGTGAAAATGTGTTTTATTTCACACGGCCTTTGAAAAATGCTAACCAAGCAAAATGTACACTGAAAAAGTCGTGAGTGCTGAGACCGTTATCCAACAGCGAGGAGGCAAACACACGTCAGCGAACACTGCACGGCTGGGTATTTAACACATCTACCCGGTTACAATGATCCCGTCCTCACCAAGAAACTGAACGACGGAGCAGAGTAGCATGTTAGCTAAATAAAAACCTCGTCTGAATGCTGACATCGAACATATTTAAAATAACAAAGATAGGTGAAATACCACTGTATGAAACCTAGTTAATCAACACGGTATTAGATGTAGGTTGGTCAACAATACTTCCTTCGCTAAAATCAATCTCGCTAGCTGCGACATTCGATACGAATATTGCATAATGGCTAACGCGATCCAGCTACATAATGGAAACAGAATATGAAAAAAACACGTGATAGCACGATCCTTAAATAGATATATAAATGTCCCAGTGAAAACTGGGGTGTGACTGTGTTATCTGACTATGACAACAACTAGTTATCAGCAGGCCAGCTTTCATTAAACCAATCACGTATCCTAGCCATCTTAGCCGAACAACACTGCTAGCTAGCCACATCGGTAGCCCCACTGCCAGGCGTTAGCCGGGTTAGCGAGTCACCCGTGTCACCACTGTCCGCTAGCTACCAAAACTAACGATTAAATGCTGACAGGCTAAAGCGGCTGGCGCGTTTATAGAAACAGCATTCATTTGGAAGCAGCTCTCGCTAAACGCCCTGTTTTTCCAGCTCTGCGGAGCACCATGTGGGAAGCGCGCCGCTCTCCGGGACGCGAGCCTCGCAGCCCGCTGGCTAGGCCACAGCTACCCCCCACCCCGCCACCGCCTCTCTCTGGCTTCCCAAACAGAAGTAAGGCGACGGAACAAGCAGAGGTAAAATGCAGCAGCTTACCTCGTCCCCCGACATGTTTGCTGTGTGGTAGTAAAGTTTAGTGCTGATTTAACTCCGTCTCTGTCTCCTCTCCCTGGCCTCGCGAGTGCGCTTTCTTGCATCAGCTGCGGGTCAGCAGGGCGCATGCGCGGACTTCCCGTTCAGCCACCGCGCATGCGCGCGACAGCAACGTGCGGCGCGTCGGACCCGCTGACGTCACAGAATTTTCACGAAAGAGGCAGCCAATCACCGTGCCAACCAAAATCATAACCCCCCCTGTGTGTACTGTATTTAGTTGTCTACATATTTTTTCGACGCTAAGCTGAATTTAAACTCTAAATTATGCCAAACTGTTGTGGCAACACGAAGACATTAAAATTAAGTAGTATATTTTGTCGGGGTTACTCTCTAAATTGAAAGTGCCCACAAGAAAATCTGTAGGGGTTTGTTGCATCTCCTGGAGTTAAGATTAATACTGACAGCACTTAAGACTAAATTTTGCTCTGTTTAAGAATTAAATTTACTAAACCTTACTCATGGATCTGAGGTTTATTTTTATTGTGAGATAACTGAAAGCATTATTTGGCAGGACTTCTTTGTCATGCAGTACTTCTAATATTGTTGACTCTGTATGGTTTTTCATTGTGTTGTATTGTACCTCACTTGTAAGTCACTTTGGATAAAAGTGTCTGCCAGATGAATAAATGTAATTGTAATGTAATGGCAGGGATTACAAAGATTTAAACAAAAGTGTCTATCTTGCCTTTCAGATTTATTTTCGCCATTAATGTCCATGTCAGCATTTAAGGTATGAAAACAGGTAACAACCTGTATGACAACCATGGTATAAATTCACATCTCAGTTTCATATTGTGTGTTTCCTGGAGGACCATATGACAGATTACTGCAGGAAAACAGCTACAGCTGTCATACAGGTTCTCTGCTATAGAGGAATCTGAGTCTGATTCAGATTCAGATTCAGACTGAGCGTGTGACATCATCCAGAGGTCTGCAGCAGTGGAGAAGGCCTTCAGCACACACATGCAGCTGCCTTGCAGCATACCAGACGAGACCCCATGGAGACATCACCTGCGTACATCTCAAACCTGCAAGTCTTCATCTTGCCTCAATTTTGCCTGTTCCCTCACCCTGCCAGTACACTATCCTGTTTCTTCCCCTTCCTTCTTCTTCTCCACCTCCTTCCTGTCCCTGGTCTATTACTCTGGGGCCTGTGAGGTCTGGCAAATTGAAGTAGGGGTTGATTTATGGCCATTGATGGTAAATGCAGAGCTCCGATTCGCTGTTCATTTGCTTGCTCCACCTCCTTTTCCTCTGATGGAGCATGAGTAGTAGGATGACTTCCCTGTGAAATTCAAGGAAGCCAGCTTCAGGGCAGCACTACAGTGCAGGGCTTCAGTGCTTCATTTCCTTCCTGAAGCACAGGCTTCAATCTAACCATTTCCATGAGTGTAAGTATTACAATTTTTAGATTCTGATTCATCATGATGAAATGTGTTATTACTGAAAATATTAAACATATAGTACAAGAAGAATGTAATATATCCATACATTTTTTACACAAAGTGCTGCAGCAGTTGATTTGAAATCGCCTCTAAATGTCACTGTAGTTCTAGGTACACTACAACAGCCTTCACAATTACACATACATGCATGCACTCACTCACTCACACACCATCTTGTTGAGATGAGATCATGTCTTTCTTACATAAAAGGTTTCACATCAAATACCTTCTGTTCAGCTGTCATTGCTAGTATGTGCACAATTACTTTCAACACTTGACACACTGATGAGACAAGTAACAAAAAATGAATCAAGAAGTTTAATGCTCATTCAAATAATAGTTTCATCTGGATAATTAAAACATACAAATGCATACATGCCACTTCGTGTTACATCTCGCAAATATCAATTTACACTGCAGTCCTATGTAGAAAATGTACAGCATGTTGTGTAAACTAACAGTTTAATCCCTCTAATTCAATGCAGAAATGTCCTCTTTGCCAGTCTGGACATGATACAGCAAATACAAACCTGTAGTTAATACAGCCACAAATCGCTTCCCTTCTCATTATGAAAACTGAACGGAAAAAATGCTTTTCCCAAAGCAGAGAAACATCCAGATGGACAACTAATGGTCAGATAATCCAGCACAGATGGATGTGGGAGAACCTGGGAGACTGAGAGCCAGTTCAGATTTTTCTCTTTTTTGCTGTCAGCGTAACCTGCATGCTCTGCATTACTTGCTAGTATATACAGGGGACCGCATTAGTGTTGAAGCAAGATGCAAGCAATGCGATAATTTGGCAACAGTTTAATTCAGGTGTACCACAGGGACAAGGACAGGAAGTGAGGTATGGAGAGAGAATTTTGGGAGGATGCCAAAGACATAACATAAAATCAGAGACAATTAAACACTTACAAATGAGTCATGGACACACACAACAGCAAAGATAAGTGCTTTAAAGATGACTGTGGTACATAAATTGATATATATATTTTAAATCTTAAACTGGTCGTACAAGAATGTACAGACACAGACTTAGGGAAAATGATGTGGTGACCATCAAACAGCAGCATGGCATAAAAATAATGTCCAAATTCAGCAATAAAAAAGAATAGTAATCTTAAATAATTATAATTCCCTCAATCACACGACTGTAGAAATGTAATCTGAATGAGAACAGTCTTCCTTCCTACCACACCTCCTGCAGTATGTTTGAAAGCTTAATGACAGGAGAGGTATGTGGTCCACATCATGTGCCTGTTACTCACGTCAGGTACATTTTTCTCATTTTCTTTCCTAGCTGTAAAACGTTCCTTTGAATAATACACAAACACTAAACAGAGAACTAAAAGCAAAACGGAAAAATACAGATAAGAGGACGGCTTATCAACTGAAAAAATGACACCTGCTTATGTATGCTTTACGCCTTGGAGTCTTGGTCGGCTTATTTTATCACCACCAAAATACATTATATGGAGTTTCTCTCTAAGAGGAAGTGTGTGGGAAGAAAAGCAATGGCTTCCAATTATGAGAGGAGGAGCGCAGCGAAGGTCATAGCTTAAGGTTGGATGTAAGGCTGTGGACGTGTCAAAGACATACAGAAACACACGGACGTTTCAGAGGAACAGTATTGAGTTGAGAGGCTTCTTTCTTCCCGTTATTATACAAACCACTGCACCTCTTGTCTGCTTTGGGTTGAAATCCACAGCTACAGGTAGTTGGTTATTCTTTTTTTTTTTTAGTGTTTTCCTTTTGTTTCTTTTGTTTTGTTTTCACAAAAAACAAGCACACCACTCATCAGAAAGTCCTCTCTCTTTGTGCCGCACCCAGGCTACATGGCCTCCATGGCCCAACGCTCCAGGTCCTTCATGTCATCTTCATCCTCCTCTTCCTTCTTCTTTGCTGTGAACAGAAATAAGAGCCGGGAGGAATTATTAAACTTTATCCACCTCTACAGACGGGTGATGTGCAGAGGCAGTCCTGTAGTTTCCTGTGATTACAGGAATCACGGTTAATGCACCTTACTCACTTCACACAAAGCAGCTGTCTCTGAGCTCTCCCCTGTGCATACGGGGCATGTTATTTTCTGAATGTCCTCCACACTTTTAGATGGGAGACGGTGATGTGCATGTATTCATTACAGTGCAAGTGTCCCCAGTGCGATGGTTGTACCAGGGAGGTGTGTTATACACAAAAACCCAAAGAGCAGTTTGAAGCAAAATTAAAGTTCACTGTGCTTCCGTCATTCCACCCATGTTAAGCACACAGCCTTTCCCTGTCTGTTATTATTCTGTATGTTTGTTGTTCGCTGCTATTCTGGCAAATGCGCTTAACAGACCTGATTATGCTCTCCTAATGATCTCACACGCTGGACACCTGTAATGTTCCAGGTGGGCTTTACCTGGTCTGGCAGGTAACGATGTGGAGGGCACGCTGGGTAGAGGGACATTCTCTGTGCCGCCGATTTCCAGCAGGTTTTTGTCTAACTCCTCCTGTTCCAGCTCTTCCAGCTCCGCCATGAGTTCATCCTAAAATGCGAGACAGTCAAGCCGCTCTGATTAACATTCAGAAAACAGCAGCTTCCAAGTGAGAAGCGCTATGTTAACAAAAATGAGTCTCAACCCCAACTGCGACTGCAGCATATACTGGCAGAATGTAAGTGATGGTCTGAGTTTCATTGCTTCAGCACCTCCTCTTACCTCATCAAATTCCTCCCCGAATCCTACGGGCTTTGAGATGGCGTCCGAGATCTCCTGTGCCAGCTCCTGCTGCTCGGTGATGTCCTGCATCAACTCGTCCACCTTATCGATGTCCCTGAAACACGAAGCCAATGACACACGTGACACGGACCGCGAAGACAGACAGGAACGCTAACGACAAAGCCGAGTGAGAGCGGACGGTGCTCACATGTTCTCGTGGGCCCCCTTCATGGCCTTGGCGGCAAAGCCCATGTTCTTGAGCACCTCGGTGTTGGTGTTGGCGTTCTCTAGCGCCTCCCTCTGGAACTCGATGGTGGAGAGCGTGCCGTCGATCTGCGCCAGCTGCTTCTCGAAGCGCTTCTTGCGTTTCAGGGCCTGCAGGGCGGCTACGCGAGGAACAGGGCAGAGGGGTGAGAAACAGAGACGCTGCACCGGCTCCTGGGCGCAGGGGAAGGCTCTGCCTTTCACATACCTCCCCACCATGGAAAGTCACTTTCTGATCATGAGCTTAAAAAAAAAAACATATAGCACAAAATGCCACTGATGATGAGGTTTAAAAGGTGCAGCCGCAATGAATACTAAGGTATACAAAGAGATGGCAATCCTGGAGTGTCAGAGATACGTCTGGTGTTTGGAGGTTCTCCATGACAGAACCATTCGATCACAGATTTAATAGAACCCAAAGGATGTGGCATTATAGCTGTAAGAAGGAAAGGGCACTGTTCAGATACTGCAAGTAAGAGCCTTTTCGCCATCTAGTGGTGGAATGCGGTATTCTGACTGAGGTGGGAGCCACTCACGTCTGCAAAATGAGGGACACTGACTTATCCTTTCTGGAGCTGTTTCCTCCAGTTCCAACCACAAACTACCGTGTTTCAATTATTCAGAAGTACATATTTAACGGAACGTGTTTTCAAGGAAACGTATGCCATTTTCATTGGTTTGTGCCGTAAGTCATTTTCTTGCGTGGTAGCTGGGTAACGTTTGACAGTCGTTAATTTAGCGAACGAAAGTTTGATGGAAAGTCATATTTTTCTCGCATACCAGGCAATGATCGATCAATAATTGTAGTCTAACTTGCTACTATTATTTTAACAGTGATAATCGTTTACAATCTAACAGGTATCTTGTTGTACAAGTAAGCTAAACAGTTAACTTTAGCTATTTTGTTTCATTTGTTTCATTATTTTAGCAACGTTAAACATTTTGCCGATACTTTTTTTTTTTTACAACAACCAACCCTTAAAGACTGTCACTCCATAGCCCTCTTATTCTGTCACGATAGCTTAGTTAGCGATCAGTTAGCGTTAGCTAGCTAGCTTTATCATCTGCTGTATAACGGTACTGTATGCTGCATAAATAAGTTGGCTAACGTTACTTAGCTGGCATGCTAGCAAGTCTTTCCTGCCCAGCTATCCAGCTAATATCACCTAACGTTTAGCGAGCTAGTGCAACCTGCGCCGCCGTTACATAGCGGGTACATCCGTGGTTGTCTAAGGTCTCACCTCTTTTGTTTTTGGTGCCGTTCCTCTTCGCGGTGAGGAGCTCCTCCTCGATCTTTTTCTCTAGATATTCCTGTTTCTTGGTCAGCATCTCCTCCGTCTCCCGGAGCCGCTGGATCGCCTCCTGCGGGCTCGGGGCTTTCCCCCCTTTCCCCCCGCTACCGAACAACTTTCCGAACAAAGACATTCTGACACCCGCAGATTTCCCTAACACTAAATAATATGCACCAATAGCCTTAACTATACGACTTAAAAGGTATAGGTGAAAAAGCTACTTATTTATCGCGTCTCATGGACTCCCTGCGTTGTCACCCTGTCCTAGCCTCAGTTGTTGATATTTCCTGCTCCACCAGGCCCCATGATGTCATCACGTCACTAGGGGGTGATGTCACTAGAGGGTGGAGTCATGCTCCCTCTTCTCTTTCTCTGATTGATTTGTGAGTAGGGCTACACAATCCAGATACGCACAGCGCCACCTGCTGTCCTGGATGACCATCCGTTGTAACCCCGTCACATACAAATTGCGCGAGCAATTTATGGACGTCCTGGTGACCGAAGGGTAAACCACACCCACGACATACGAAAAGTTTTTCCCCGTCTTAAATATTGATTGTTTGCTTTACGTTGACTCTGCCTACCGCTGCAAAAAACGCGAATGCACATGCATACACACATCTCAGCAACGACAGGTTTTTTGCTTTTTTTTAAACATAAACACGAAATCAACTCCCAGATCACAGTTTATTCCAGAACAAGGTGGTATCATATCTGTATTTATCTAAAATAGAAATAATATCCCCCGAAATTACATTAGTCCTCAGTTAATGTTTGAACCATGTGCACAGTCTTTGATTTACTCAATCCGTGTTGCCACATCCAGCTGTATAAATGGATGATATGTAAACTAGGTCAACAGGTCTGGTTTCCTTAAAAAAATGGTTTAGTGCACTTGGGTCTCTACCAGCTAACTTGTACCTTGTCTGGCCAACTAATGAAACTTGGTCATTCTTGTATGGCTTTTACTTGTGTTGTACTCTGCCTCACTCGTGAATCACTTTGATAAAAGCGCCTGCCAAATGAATAAACGTAAATGTAACAGATCTGGATAAGAGCGTCTGCTAAGCAAATCATGCAATATAAGGTTATATATGGCTGACATATCTTCTGACAGTTTGCACGATGGAAATCCAAAAATCCTTTAAACCAAAAATTATTTAATCTATCTGTTTGACTCTTTAGCAAGTTGATGTCTGAGAAGGTTAGCCGCACTTTGAACAGGTTTCCTGCAATGCCCCTCTAAAAACTTCACGTGCTGACCTACAACAGACAACAGACTTTTATGTGGACACGGTGGACCTCATTACAAACCGCCGTAGTAATTTATTGCAAGTATACATAAATAATAAATAATAATACATATATAAGATTACCACTTTCTTCGATTTTAATTACTGAAAAGGCTTCGGGAAGCTGTCATTTCAATGACACACATCTGTACTGGTTTTTGATCTGCCTGTCCATCTCATGCTTTCTGGGTTTCTGTGCGGGATCTGCGGACCCCGGACAGGCGCGGCCCCCCGACAGGCGCGGCCCCGATGTGACGTCACCAGGAGCCTCGTTCTGATCTCCTTCCTGCTTCGTCACAGCTGCTAGCGCTGCTCAAGTCGCGCCTTCCCCGCTAGTTAGCTAGCTAGCCAGCTAGATTTTTCCACTGACCCAGGGACTGGATCATCATATATATCGCAGTAACATCTATAGCGACAACTCAGTGAGCCTTTGCAGCCTGAAAAAGCACTAGAACCGCCGGGACATGGCCAGACAAGAGCAAGTCCTCCTGCTGGATCCGCCACATGAGCTGAAATTCCGGGGTAGGTGTAAGGGGGGTGGCCCCGATCGGCGAGTCTCCAGGCTTTAGGCTGACAAAAAGAGGGTGCATTTGTCAGCCGGGCAGTTTCCATTAGATCGTAGCTTGCAAACGGATGCGGAAGGGGGTTCTTTGTGATTGTTACATGGTATAAATGTTGCAGGGTAGTTTCCCCAGCCTCCTGCATTTCCCTCACTGCTGTAGCGCACAGAGAAACAGGCCCCGGTCATCCGTGTTTCTCTCCTCCTTGGCCGGGGCTGCAGTATTAGCTAGCCTCTTAGCCGGCTAACTCCATGATGCGGCCTAACGAGCTGGGGGTATCCGAAGCGAGCTTGCCAGCGACAGCCGGTGACACACTGACGGAACGCGGCTGTGGATGTGTCGTTCCTCCCCTTCCTCAATCAACGATCCGGTGACAAATCCCGTCACTGAAGCTGACTGTGTTTTGAAAGCCATTAAGCTGCATACGCATTTAAACCTTCCTGCGTTGCTAGTCCCCCGGTCAGTATTCCGACGTTAAATCTGGGTAGCTGGAGCTAGTTTAGCGGTAGAAGGAGCGGGACCCGCTGCGGCGCCGCTGCAGCGCATCTGCCCCCGGGGCCGCGGATGCCCGGGTGGAGCAGCTGCAGCCGAGGCATGCTGTGTGTCCTCAACCGAGTCAACCATGTCAGCCATGCCATCCTCACATATCTGCGCCTGTTTGGTCGAGCTGCAGGGTCGCAGCAGATAAATCAGCTCTGGGTGGCTATGGGTGCGTCTTTGTTAGGCAGCCTGGTTAAAACGCAGCATCGATAGCCAGGTAGGCCAGCCACAGTATGTGTTTTTGGAATGACATTTTGAATATGTTCCGTTTTGGCTGCCCACTGTTTAATTCTTAATCCGCACGTCGTTGGATGCCAGTCTCGGTACCAGACAGGCAGTTCTCTGCAGCGTGATTACAGATGGCTTTGGTTCTGTTGCTCAGACCTGTGAACCACCTCAGACATTATTAATTATTCTGGACTCAGCACTGCAGTGTGCAGTAAATCTGTTATGATAAAAAACTCAGATACTGTCGCTCTGGACGCTCTTACGGAGTTATTAAAGCAGATGACGAAAAAAATGACGGATCGGCATGGCCTGAAGGGTAATTTGTAATCAGTTGTGATTCTCGTTACACTGATGGGTTAACACCACGGATGAGTGTGTGCTGGTGTCTGAATAAGTGTACAGTACTGATACAGTGTTATTCCCCATTCATCAGGCTGGCGTCCTTGTCTCCCCCAGGTCCTTTCACAGATGTGGTGACCACCACGCTGAAGCTGGCCAACCCCACAGATAGGAATGTTTGTTTCAAAGTGAAGACTACAGCGCCGCGGCGGTACTGTGTCAGGCCGAACAGCGGCGTGATCGACGCGGGAACCTCCATCAACGTGTCCGGTACGCTGCCGCATGGAGGGGGTCCCAGCCCCGAGAGCACGTGCGGTCAGACAGAGAGAGGGGGAGAGGGAGGGAGAGAGAGAGAGACTGACAGAGAGAGAGGGAGAGAGTAGGGGGAGACAGAGAAGCACAGGGAGAGAGAGAGAGAGAGAGACTGACAGAGAGAGAGAGGGACACAGACAGAGAGACAGACTGATACAGAAAGAGAGACAGACTCACAGACAGAGACTCAGGCACACAGTGATAGAGACAGACAGAGACAGATTAACAGAGAGACTGACAGACATAGACTGATAGAGAGAGACAGACGGACAGACAACAAGCAAGAGAGTAACAGATTGACAGAGAGACACAGAATGACAGGCAGAGAGGAAGAGATGGACAGAGTGACAGGAAGAGAAAGACTAAGATAGAGGGAAGTGGTAATGCAGGGTGTTGAGGACGGTGCTAAAAGTAGGTTCAGGACATGAGCGGAGCCTGTTCTCTACATTCAGTGTGTTGAATCTGCAACAACAGTTGGTCAAGGGTTCCCAGCCGGTGCGCTGATCAGAGGGTGAGGGTGTGAATGTCACCTGTTCCACGGGAAGCGTGCAACACAAGGCGATGCAGACAGGTAGTGGAAGGGCATTACACCTGCGGCAGGCTTTGTTCTGTGCGAGTGAACGATGGCGAGCTTTCGCACTGACGGGAAGGAGGAAGAGGCTGTGGGAGGATTCAGAGAGAGAGGCCGGTAAAGGCCCAGCCCTGGGGCCTCAAGAGGCAGTTCCACATCAGCTGTTCCTCTCTCCTCTCGGCCTGCGGTGTGTCCTGAGGTCATGGTTCCTCCTCACGCAGCCTCGGTGAGGTCACAGGAGTAATGTGTACAGGGGGTCGCTCATCTCGACAGGTACTAAATCTGTAATGAAGTTTCTCAGGCTTGACAGCTCCATCAGTGCAGATGTCTAACTGTACACAGTGGTAATACTGGCAATGCCTATATTATTGAACGTTTGCTGCAGGGTTTGAACCACTGCCCTCCCTATGAGCGTGGCACAGTGAGAGCTGTGATTGGCTCACTGAGCTAAAGACCAGGGCTCCCAGCTGAGGGAACGAATCGGACTCTTTCTGTCCATGACCCGACGTCTCTGCACTGCTGTCCCTTTAAGCCTGAGTCATGCTCCACATGCATAGATACAGATTGTACTGCTCGCTGATCTCACCTTTCAGACAGGCACACGGTGGCATTGTGGGCTGTGTCTACACTGAGTCCATACCAGCAGGTCATCCGCATCCACCCACACGGCAGGGTACAGCCATTGGCATAGCTGGTTGACCATTGGAATCCATTAATCAGTCCAGTGCAGACAAAGTAAAACTTAAAAACGGTTACAGATAAAGTACCGTTCGGTGGTTATTTGGCTAGTTGATATTAACTGTTTGGTAGGTACTTTAAACAGGCCTGTTGTAATCATGCATTTCTTTTCTAGCAGCAAGCATGGTTATGCATGTCTACATGTTTGAAGTACTGCCACCACATTTTCAGATACTGCCCCCTCAGTGTAGGATGTGGTACTGCACCTCCCAGTCTGGTTTGGCTGCAGACTGAGAAAGGCGGATTCTCCCATGGTCTGGTGTGAAAACGTTGCGGCGTCGTTCCCGAGCAGCGGCTGGCGGCCGGCGGTGTGCTCTGAGCGGTGCGCTGGGGCCGGGCACGGCGGGCGTATCGCGTTTCCTGGCTCAGCTGTGAACGCTATTTACCACCCAGAGCTCTGCTTACTGCCGCCCAGATCGGGTGTCACTGCCGCGGTTCAGGGGACAAAGGGCCCCGTCAGTCATCGGCATTGCTGACAGCAGCCCCCCCGCTCCCCCTGCCTGCCTCGGGTGTTTGCTCTCGCTGTACACTTTGTTACATGGCGTCTTATGAATTTTTAACGTGTCTGAAATCCTGGTGTGTTAGCGTATCAGTCATGTAAACACCATGTGGTTGTCACACGTCGTCCTTTTCTGTGGAAGGTAATCAGAGTTTAAGAGACTTGATTGGGAAGGATCAGCTAATCACACATGAAGAAATAACTTCACTGTGCTGTACAGTAAACAGGCATTACAGCAAATGGAAATGGGGTCAACTTTGTCATTACTAATAAAAGAACCGCATGAAAGCAAAACACTGAGTGACAAAAGAAAGAAATATTACCAGTTGTGATGTCATGAAAGAAAAACATGGAGTTTCAGTCTGTAGCTGAGAGGGTGTAAAGGGTAGAGGGTAGAGGTTAATTTCAGATAGACGTGCTGTCCTAAGCAGTCCAGAGAAAGACAGAGACATGTTTGATGTTAGCAGAACCCAGAGCCTCATATTCTTTGTGCTTCTGTGCTGAATAATTGAAACTCAAACTTCAGAGACTCGGCGAGACCCGCATGTTTGAAAGTAAAAGGGTTACAAAGGGGTTAAAAAGGGTTAACGTTCAGGAAGAGGCTGTGAGTGGACAAAAGAGCCTTGGGAAGGAGCCAATGGGAACAGGACCAGGTCACGTGACTGGGGACATGAGGCAGCTGTGTAACACTGCACCTGCCTGCTCTCTCCCAGTGATGCTGCAGCCGTTCGACTACGACCCCAACGAGAAGAGCAAACACAAGTTCATGGTGCAGTCCATGCTGGCGCCAAACGACATGACAGACATGGAGGCCGTGGTGAGTGCTCCCCTGCCCTGCTCTTTTTAATCCACCCATCAGCCCTTGCGTTTAGCCCTTTTACGCAGCTGGATCTGTTCCGCAGAATCTCAGGGTAAGTGGGAGGAGTCTAGCTGCAAGCCAGAGCTGGAGCTTTCAGCTAGAGTTGCTTGCTGTAGAACTCCAGCCTGAGGTTCCTTTAAACGGCTCATCATCCTGTTCAGATCAGAACAAAGCCCATAACCCTGCGACACAGGAAGTCGAAACGGACTAAATTACATCCCAAAGTGAATAAATGAGATTCTGTGAAATGGATCCATTCATAATCAGTTAATTGGGTCAGTGTTATGCTCTTGTTACACTGAGCTGGTTTGTGTAAAATGCTTAAAGTGCGTATTACAGAAATTGTATTATTTAAATTTATTTCAATTCATTCATTTTTAAATCAAGTAAATTATTATTTTTAATTTCAATTTCAAGATTTTATACTTCATAAGATTTTAGTTACTTGTGAATACGGGTGTTGGCCCAGAAAATCAGGGTCAGCGAGCTGATAATTTTGATGTCACCGCTGTGATGCGGGTTGTGATGTCACCGCTGCTCTGGTCCTTCTCTCTGCAGTGGAAGGAGGTGAAGCCGGAGGAACTGATGGACACCAAGCTGAGGTGCGTCTTTGAGATGCCCTCAGAGAACGAGAAACCGGTGAGCCACGCCCCTTCGCGGGAGTCCTCCAATCACACGCCCGTCTTTCATCACTGTGCATTGCATTTCAGTCAGCCAATCAGCTTTTACTTGGTTTAGAGACCAATTAGATCACCTCAGTGTGCTTTACAGAGCACTGTTTCCGGAGGGAATTAAAAACAGATAAAAACCAAAAGTGAGACGGGATAGGGAAAAACATGCAGTAGCTCAGGTCCCATAATGCTCCCTCAAGTCATTTGTGTATTTTTCAGTTCTCATTTTAATACAATGACGTGAATCCTGTGGACGGCTCATTTGTAAGGACAACACAGACTCAGTCCCCGTAACGCAGACTCTCAGTACAACGAGCTGAGTCAGTCTGTTTGCTTAGAAGATGCTCTGATCCACAGTTACCAACAAATCATCCGTTTATACGAATGGATGTTTACTAAGGACCAGGTACCGTGTCTAAGGGTACAGCAGCAATATTCCACACAGGAATCAAACCGCAGCCTTTGGGTTATAAGACCTGATCCTTATCACTACAACATGCTGGGCATGTAAAATGTTACTTGCAAGGAATCTAGCTGGACTGAACCTATAATTAACAATGGAGCAAAGGGCAGATAGAGGTAAGTCTGCAAGCTTGAGTCCACCATCTAGTGAGCTCCTCATAACCTGATGAACTTTGCTGCTTTTTAATGTCAACATGATGATGTGAATAACAAAGTAGAAAAGCTCTTCACTGAGAGACACCATCGAGCTAGAGCATCTGTTTGTGAAGTTGTTCGTCTCCCTGGCGACTTACAGAAATCTTGTTTTGTTCTTCGTACGTCGGCTGTAGCACGACATTGAAACCAACAAAGTCCATGCTGCCAGCGTGCTGAAGTCCGAGTCGGCGTCGCTGGCGAAGTCGGCCAGCTCGTCGCTGGACGACTCGGAGGTGAAGAAGATCATGGAGGAGTTCAAGCGCCTGCAGACCGAGGTGCAGAGACTGAGAGAGGAGAACAAGCAAATGAGGGTGAGCACAGCTCCGTACCTCGCTGGGACGGGCTAGACCCGTTCTCTGGGCCTGCTCGCAGCCCATCCAGGTTACTAAAGGAGCCGTGAATCTGCGCAGAATTTTTCCCAGTGGACAGGAGCTGGATGCGCTGAACACTGCACTCTCTCACTCCCTCCTTCTCCCTCTCCCTCTCTCTGACTTCACTCTCTCTCGCCCCCACACAGGAAGACGACGGACTCCGCATGAGGAAGAGTGCCCCAGTGTCGTCCCCACAGCCCGCCTCCTCCTCTTCCTCAGTCTCTGTGATGAGGGATGAAGGTCCCGGCACTAGGATCCTGGCACTGTCCGTGCTGTTCTTCGTAATTGGCGTGATCATCGGGAAGCTGCTCTTGTAAGAGACGGACGACGACAGCATGTTTTTCGCGGATGAAACGGGGGAGAAGAAAAAAGGAATGCTTCTGGAGTTTTGATCAGAATGCCGTATCGTATGGATCCAATCTGAATAGCGAAATTGTGTAAAACTAATAAAAAAAAGAAGGTAGTCCATTATGTAACAAAAAAAAGAAAAAAAATTCACAGGTCTTGCCTTTTAATCGTTATCATTCTGTTACCCTCCACCATCCCGCCTCCAGCTCCACAGGTCGTGAGCTGAGGCCTAACAAATCTGTACAGTCAAAGAAATCCAGTCGTTCTCATAATGCTTTTCTAACAATGGAGAAATAATGTGACTGACTCCAGTGTTGAAATGGCGTTGTGTCAATGTTGTTTTAATCACTTTTTTTGTTTTGTTTTTTGTTTTTTTTTTGGAGGAGGAGGCAGGTGCAGTCTCTGTAAGAGTAGGATAACTCTAAAATGGGGGATGGTCAAGATGCAGTAGGAGAGCCCCCTGGTGGAGGGAGGGCAAACTGCTGGAATCAGTGGCTTAGCACAGTACAATGCAAGTCCTCCTGTGATCTTGTGTCTGATAAGATAAATATGTCTGATAGTGCAGCCTCTGGATCTGTTTCCTATCCCCCCTCAAGCTTAAAAATGAGTCCTCCATGAAAAAAACTGATAGGATTTTTTTTCTTGTGAAGAATGCTTTCATCATTGCAATAACTCCATTTTTAGGGCTTTTCATTGCAGGATTGCACAACTCTGTTTAATTATTGCTACAATTCTTATGATTTATTTTGTTTTTGATTTGCGCAGAGAGATTAGTGATATGGCTTTGAAACCACCATGCTCCACAGTGATTAAAGACCGTGAAGTATTGGCAAATTAACAGTTTCCAAAAACAAGCCAGGAAATAAGCCTCTTGTTGTGTGATTTGTACCAGCAGGCTTTTGGAAAACGGGGGTAGGAAGGGAGTGTTCAGAAACCATTTTCTGTGTGTTCCAGGGGAGCAGTGCTGTCATTAGTAGTGGTGGGGGTAAAACTGAGGCGTCATGAACCCCATAAAGGATTGAGCTTCCATGTCAATCACCTGACTCATGTAAACCAATCAAAAGATTTTGCTGTTCATAAAAAAAAAAGCACCCATTATAGGGTTAATGCGCTAAGATTTTGTTGTTCCATTTGGCACATTCTTCTGGAAGAGAAAAATGACAGCGTGGTTGTTTTGAAGGCAAACAGAAGCCAGTTTCTGTTCATGAGATCACTGGTCGTAAAGCAAATGGAAAGCCGTGATTGGCTTCTCATTTTGAGGCATACTGATAAAAGGTCAGAGGTCATCTTTCGTCTGTGAGCGGATGAGGAGTCCATTTCTGTGATGACGGTTTGAGAAGGCACATGGTTTAGAGTCCCGTGATGGTATACGTATGGTTTTATATTTCATATATCAGTGTGACGACATAAGTCATCTATGTTAGTTTTCAGCCAGATTCATCTTTATAGCCATCTGTATTGTCATGTTGACCATTGTAATGCACTATGTACAAATCAACTTTTTTCTCATATACAGTATCCAGGTGTACTGAGGTGTGGACATATTCTGGATAGCTTAGACTTCTTTGTGTGAGATAACAGCAGCAAAAACCTAAATACAAATAAACCCGTCTTCTACAAAAAAGGGACCATTCTGTGACTAGATTTAGGTTCAGTGTGTTTTTTTTTTTTGGTCTTGGCAATAATCAAATCCTGTCTAAGACACACACACCGCTCATTTTAAACGTTTAATTGTTTTTTTTTTGCATATCCTGGTGTACTTGGTATAACATGCTAATAGGTGGATCAGAGTAAGAAGGTCTTTGACCAGACCTGGCACTGATGGAGAGGAAACTGACAGTTTGGCAAGGGGCATGCACTGTGTGGGGGAGTTGCTCTCTGAGGGGGAGGGGTCAAAGACACTAAGAGCCCTAGCTTTTTAGTGACAACCACCATGACTTTACCACACCCCTCGGGCAACTACTTTCTGTGTAAATAAACAGTAAGAAATTAATATCTGTAGTGAATCAGTTAACCATGTTGGGACTGCATCGCATCGAAATGAATTCGGTAAATAAAGACCCAACCTCACCTCTTTGTGGGCAGTCCTTCCTTCTTTGTTGCTGGGGTTATGTCGCTGCACATGGCTTATCCTCCTCTGCCTGTACCTCCACAAACAGGTCGGCCACACCCACCAGGTGTGTGCAAGGCCTGCGTGGTTAGTTAGCCATGCTGATATCTGATGGTGACTGTGCATTCATCTAGGCGAACTATGCCTAGATACCCACTGTTTGCATCGATGCGTTGCTTGGTACCTGTTTGTCCCCTACATTACCCCAACCAATCACAATACAATCAAGAAAACCTGGAACATTATTGACAAAAACTCCCACTCTGCTGATGTAGTGAGACTGAACCTTCATTCCTGTGTTTTTTTGTTTGTTTTGTTTTGACTTTGAGATCACATGTACCGGCCTGTGATTGGCCAAAAGCTTTACATAATGAACATAATGACCAGTTGTGAAAGTGTGCGCTGTTGGCTCACCTGCACCTGGAGTCAGTCGACCTCAGGAATGCTGAACAGTGTTTCACGGCAGTGCTTATCCAAAGCTAAAGTTTGAGGACCGCATTTGGGCAAGCATTGGACTTCACTTCCCATCAGCCCCTCTGGCAAATGTTGTGCATCATTTCACCTACTGACCTCAGCCCCGGTGTCACTCCCCACTCACCACCAAGGCACTTTCATGTAGTTAATTGGAGGGCAATGCACAGATGCTCTGGCAGGAAGTGGTTCCCAGCATCCAGAGTTTCACCTCAGATATACTTCCTGGTGTGCTATGTCAAAGCAGGAAGTGAGAGAGCAAGGCTTCTTGAACCCTGTTACAGAGGGAGTGATCATGTGCTGTCAATCACTTCCATTAATTAACCAAGGGGAAAAAAAAAACTTTTCTCCCCATCGCAAACGACAGGCCTTGAATGTACAAGTCACTGTGTTGGGAAGCCTCACATTACGTGCCTTCGTTGTTAGATATTACAAGGTTGGTGCCCCTGAGGACCAGAACCCTTCTTTACCATCCTCAACTTCACCACCTCTCCTTGATCAGAACAGTGGAAAGTACCAACCCCACAGAGGCCAGCTGCTATTGGTTCATGATTACCATTCCAACCTCCAATAGCTGTCACTCATTGGTCATAAATGACACTAAATGTTATTACACACAGATCATCAGGAGGAAACTGTTCTTCAGTATTTCAAGAAGGGATCCCACATAATCTTTGCAGGACAAATGTGGCAACATTATCAAAACCTGCACTTTATCAGTGCTGAAGTTACTCCCCTCACAAGCCCTGGGTACCCGTTAGTGGTTTCATGTGGTGTAGAGGTTTTTAAAAGCTCCTACCACCAGCACACATGAACTGGGTGGGGGTTTCTCATTAGCATGGTGAGCTGCAGACCATCATGGGTCAGTCATTGCCCAAGTTTTTCAACTAACAAAACTACAAATCACAAAGAGCAAACATGAAAAACCAATCTGCTCATCTTTTGTGACACTAGAAGTGAATTTTGCCATACACATGGTAAAAAATTAAAGAAAACAAGGATTTAACCACCAGCTGTTGCTGTTCTCAATTTAGTGCTGCTGCCATTTTTCCCCAAAAATGAAGATATAATATTTGTTGCCAAAAAAGCTTTTCATAATGTAAATTAACAGCATGTAGCTACTAGATTTCAAAGACTCACCGTACAATTCTGGATTGTTTTTAGTGACCCATGTAGCCAAGTCTGCCTATTTTTGCCAAGTTTTTAAACAATCCACAATGTAGTTAGTAGAAGTCCTTCAACAGTCCACACAGAATGGACATTGATGACTGGGAGCTGATAATGGTAGCAGCAGAAAATGGGTGCCATGTGTATACAGTACTCGTACAATCAATTTTATATTAACTCAGTTGCAAAAACTGGCCAAGGTCAGTGATGCCCAATTAATTTACTGGCACCAACTATGACCTCATAGCAGCGAGGACAGAGCAACATATGCATCACTGAGACTTGCAGAGATTCATAAAATGGCAAGTCACTTCCGAGTCTACGCTATAGTGCTCTAGCGGAAACTCTTCCAAACTGTGTGCATTGATGGTACTAGACAAAAACGGGTTTGCATGAACCAGTGAGACAACAGAGACCTCCCTCTCTCTGCATTTTCCCGATTCATTAAAAACCCTGTCCGTTTCCTGGAACAGACTGTCTGGAGTTCCCCCACACAATCAGGAAGCCCTGTAATGTAATCCCAACATTTGTACAAAGTGCCCTGGGGAGTCTGCCAGAGATCTGGAAAACATAACAGCCTTCAGAAACACTCCAGGTAGAGCCACACAGCCAGGCAGTTCCAGAGCTAAAATTAGCACTCAGTTCTTCGAAAAGCCACCCAACTCGAACTAAACCCAGTAGTAGTGCAGTTCACCTGCCTCCCACATCACCGTTCAACAGCTGTTACCAGACAAGGTTAAACCTGCAGGTGCTCTGAAGAACTGTACTTTAGCAGTGTAAAGGAATTGGGCTGTTAACCAGAAGGCTGTACGTTCAAATCCCTGGGTGCCTCCGTTGCATCCCTTATCTACATCAGTTTCCCTGAACAGCTTCAGTTTGCACTTAGCTGTAAGAAATGGATCATATTTAAGATCTAAACCATCTCACTGCCCTTATCTGCTGGAAAAAATAAAAAGTGTCAGCAATGCAATGAAGAAACATTTGTTTAAACATGGTGCCCCACTCAGTTCGGTTCCAACCCAGTTAATTAAGCTGCAGGACATGGTGCTGTGAACGGGATCCAATATGCAGCAGAACTGCAAAGCAGACACGACCGACTCAGTTCTGATCAGACGAGTGATCCGATTATTGGTGTGTTTGTGCGTGTGTGTGTGTGTGTGTGTGTGTGTGTGTGTGTGTGTGAGAGAGATGGGGGCGGGGGCGGGGGGGCACAGTGTCTGTGAAGAGAAGGGCTGAAGGCGTGGGTCTGGCACTGCCACACCAGGAATGACCCAAACACTAATACACTTTTTTTCTTTTCTTTTTTTTTTTTCTTTAGCAAAAAAATTTGGTTTATGTAGAAACAAGCAATGTTTTTGCATTTGGATATTTTTTTCCTCTCCTTTTAAAAGAGTTAAAGCTAAAAATGAAATCAATCACAACCACCCACCCCTCCAAAAATGTAGGCAGACGCTGGTGACAAAAAAAGACCTTACTTAAAGGATTTAAGTTATCACTCATATATGTGTGTGTATACATACATATATACATACATATATACATACACACACTCTATACATATATACTATATATAGTGTACAATTGTGTCAGGGTTCTTTGTTTTTACTAAAAAGCAGTCTTTTTAATCCATATACATCTATATACAATGTATATGGATGAAAAATATATATACATAATCAGAGAAAAATAAAAATCAATGGACAAACAAACAATCAGGGGGTGGGGGAGGGGGAATCCTCAGATACGGACGGCAGCCCCTCCCGCCGCAGGGGCAGGGACAGGGTGCTGCGGCGGGGTCAGAGCTGGGGCCGGGGTCAGGGAGGCTGGTCTGTACAGCGCAGTAAAACATACCTCACATCTTAGATCATTTTACACGTACAGTCGTGATCAAGGCACAGGGATCGTCTACAAGTTCTTCTTTTTTTCCAATAAAGTTGTACAAAATAATACATTTTACAGTCTGTACAAGAACAAGAGTCCAGCAGTAAGGACAGACACATGGGTAAGCCAGGGCGGGGCTTGAGGGGGGAGTGGGAGGGGCCAGGGGCGGTGCTTGGTGTCTCCATTTGTGTCTTGTGTTTTGCTTCTTACAATTGTTTTTATTTCACTATTCTTCTTTGTCTTCTTTCTTGATTAAGACTGGCCCACCCCTGCCCCGAAACAAAAAAAAATCAAACAAACAAAAAAAAAAAAAAAAAAAAACGGGAGGATAAACATGGTCAGGAAAGGGCCAGGGAAGTGAGGACAGGAGAGCACAGACATGGTGAGGAGAGCACAGGCACAGCATGAAAAGTAAAAATGACATGGTTGAGGAGGTAAAGACATCGCCTGGGGGGTACAGATGCGGGGGGGGGGGGGGAGGGGCAGGGTCAGGGGGAGCAGAAGACGCAAGCTGAATGGGTGCATGATGGGATATCGCAAAACAGTCTGCACTGACAAAAACAGAAGAGTTGACTCGTTATTACAGGATTTTTATAATTATATATAATATATATATATTTATATACATTCATATATAAATATCTATATATGTAGTTTGGATTTTTTGCACTGCATTAAGTCTGACGCACGGGAGGTTTCGGCCTCCCCCGGGTCATGTGACCATCGCACGAGCACGCCGCGGTCTGGGATGAGCACGCTGCCTCCGCCAGCCCCAGGCTGCATCCCCCTTTCACTCCTCTGTCTCTCTTCCTCTGTGTCCATCACTCCTTCCTCGCGCCCGTGTCTGGCATGCGGGAGTCCTTCTGTCCGTCTCTCACAAGGTGGGGGGGGGGACTGCACTTGTGTGGCTCAGGCACCTGCACATCTGAATGACGACAGTGCAGCGACATGTGTGTGTGTGTGTGTGTGTGTGTGTGTGTGTGTGTGTGTGTGTGAGTGTGAGAGAGTGAGAGTGTGTGAGAGTGTGTATGTGTGCTGAAACAGATCACAGTCCTGAGCTCATGGGGAAAGCACAGAGGAGTTCAGCAGTCCCGGCTTGTCAAGGTCATCGCTGCTTTTCGCCCGTTTCGTCTCTCCATTTTAACTCAGCAGTCAGGAGCCCCCCCTAAGAACACTGAATCAGGATGGGGGAGGGGGCGGTGTGGGGGGCGGTGTGAGGGAAGGGGCGGGGTTAAGGGGGTGAGGGGTGGGGTCACAGAGTCTGTCTCTCCGCCCCCTCCGATCACAACAGCTCGTACTGCCGCAGGTGCATGCGCTGGATGATGTCGCGGCAGTCGTTGAAGACGCGGCGGATGTTCTCCGTGTCCACGGCGCAGGTGAAGTGAGGGTAGCAGTAGTGCCGGCCGTCCCCACTCGCCGTGCTGATCCTCTGCGGCAAAAATTACCAACCATCAGCAAACGCTCACATCAGCACAACGAACAGGGCAAAAACATGACAGGAGTGCTTCCTGAACATGGAGTCATGTGCTGCTTCTTTAATGCTAATGGAATACTACACCCTCCCGAAGCAATGTATTTATAACTAAAGCAAAGCCATAATCCGTGCCCTTAGCTATGTATCTGACTGGCAGATGAACTTACGCTGGGTTGCTTACAGAATGTCAGTCTTACACATCGTCTTATCTTCAGAGCAAAACATTTACTCAAACTACTTAGGTTAGGTGCTCAAGGGATCAACGGCTGTGCCACTGCCTGGATGGGAACCTGCAAGCCCCAGTTCAGGAAGCAGTGCGGGGTCTGCAGGGGGGCGCTTACTCACCAGGAACTCGTCTCTGATGAAATACTTCGCTCTGGTGACACGAGGGTCTTCCCCGGGCTCGGGAGACGCTGGAGGACAGAGAGAGAGAGACAGAGAGAGACAGAGAGCCAGAGAGAGAGAGAGAGAGAAGGAGGGAGGGACGGAGGGAGGGAGAGAGAGAGAGAGAGAGAGAGAGAGAGAGAGAGAGAGAGAGAAGGAGGGAGGGACGGAGGGAGGGAGGGAGAGAGAGACAGGGACAGACAGAGAGACAGAGACAGATTAATACTGAACTGTGAATACCTTTATGAGAACAGTGTGTGTGTTCTGCTCTGAAGGCTAAAGTGGACAGCAGCAGTGAGTCAGAGTTATGCACTCAGGTTCTCTGCACAGACTGACCGCCGGCACTGCTGTCCAACACGGGTGACGCAGTCTGTGACCCAGCCTCCAGGGAACCCTCAGCCGTGTGTGTGAACTGTTCTTACTTTAACAGCAATGTTACTGCACTGCGGCTGCTCGACTCCAATAAAACCCCCGCCACAGGGCCACTGTTTTCAGCACTCATACCTAACACACACAGCAGGATGGGGGAAACCTCTGTGGGGAACCATTAGCCGAGCTCTTTTCATTAGACCAAATTCAATTACTTTACAAAAAAAACAACCTGCATCGTGGATTTTCAACAAAAATCTTAAAACTTCTTAAAGGCTAAAAGATTTGCCTGCTCACTGGAACTGTGCTTGGTTTTTTTTTAATGGCATCAGAGGGGGTGAAGCTTCTGCAAAAAACTGAATGTAATGTTGCAGATTAGTGCTGGAGGAGACAAAGATGCAGAAAAGTACTCAAAAATGTACAGTCAGTGGTCAGGTGCTCCTTCTAGTGGCAAGACAAGGAAATGACTCATGAAGGACAACTGAAGCACTTCCCATTCAAATTCCTGATATGCAGGTGACATTTCTGAGAGTATTCTATTCAAATACTTGTTTTCTACAGCAATGTATCTCATGTCATGTAACAGTGCTGTAGTCATTTGAGCACAGCAGAGAACACGTGACCACCAGCAGGGGGCACTGTAGCGTGTGGCGTTTGTCTCACCATCGTCAGGTGTGGTGTAGCGTGCAAACTCGGGGAAGTACTCCTCAATTTTGGATTTTCCCGCCAAAACCTTCTCAGCGAGCAGGTCCTGTTTGTTGAGGAAGAGGATGACGGAGATAGTCCGCAGCCACCTGGAGAGACGCACAGGAGCCCAGTTTGAGACGCCGGTCTCAGACAGACAGGGTGAGAAGGAGGTGTTGTGATATGGCATGCAGCTGAGCATGGAGGCAGGCTGAAGGACACGTCACCTGCTGCAGGATGAGTGATGAATATGGGACAGACGACAGCTGACGAGGGCTCAGCGAGTGTGTGTGTGTGTGTGTGTGTGTGTGTGTGTGTGTGTGTGTGTGTGTGTGTGTATTTGTGTGTGTGTGCGTGTGCGCGCGTGTGTCATCACCTGTTGTTCCAGATGTTCTTGAAGAGGTTGAGCGCCTCCTGCAGGCGGTTGGTCTGATTGTCTTCCCGGATCACCATGTTGTAGCTGCTGCTGGCCACCACAAAGATGATGGCGGTCACGTCTGTGAGGAAGAGGAGGAGGAGGAGGAGGGGGATGGGGAGGAAGAAGTGTTAGACACGCAGCCAGGCACATGCTTGTGTCATTATTATTATTATGATTATATTCATCATTGTATTTTCAGATCCTCATGTCTGTGACTGAGTGGGGGTACATGCAGGCGGAGCATCGAGGTTTTACCGTTAAAACACTGAATCCACTTCCGCCGTTCGTCTCTCTGCCCGCCCACGTCAAACATGCTGCAGAAAAAAGGCATGGCGTCACAAAACAGTCCTCTTACTGCACACACTTAGCGCCCCTTGCAGGGAATCCCAGGACACTGATGCCTCACAGGAACAGAGAATAAAATTCTGTACAACTCACTGGAAGTTGACTTTGTCCACCTGGAATCTCGTCTCGAAAATGCCCGACGTCAGAACTCTGCATCGCAAAAGGTCCTGAGGCAGAGAGGAGAGAGACGCGCCCTCAGACACTGGGGTTTGTTTATCTCTTCGGGAGGTTACAGATTCTAACTGCAAAGCAATTCTTCCTTCACTGAGTAACTACATTCAGTGACTGCTAACATTTTCACTAACACTTTTACACAGGTGCATGGGGTTCATATGAACACTTGAATGGAGGTCTATCCTACACCTCCACACCATACAAACATCTCTTCTACTTCCCTCATAACAGAGCATTCATATATCTCTTCTTCAGTTGGATTTATGCAGTCAAACCTCACCCCTACTGATATGCACACTCTAAAGTGATTCTGTCCCACTGCTTCTAGATAAGCCTATCATTTAATGTTAAGGGCACCTTCTGAGCATCCCGAATGAATGAAGGCCAATGTCTAATTCATACTTTACAGCTACCTCATAGTACCTTAAAGCCCAAACCCATTTAAATAACAAGCTAAACTCCCTTCTTCATGAGAGGCAATGCATGCAACCCCCTTAACATTAAGTGCACATTTAGTCACGTCTTTGTATGATAATACTACAGTCTAATACCGCTTCCACACAATGACTTTAACTGTGGATAAATGTGGACCTGGCAAGTTAAGGTCAAAGGTCAGCGGTCAAATAAGAGTCAGGACACTCACCTGATCGGAGGGAGTGTAGTCACTCTGCTTCACAATGTCAATTTTGTCTAAAAAGCTGGAAAAGAAAGAGACAGAGGAGGACAAGGTTACACTGGGCAGTAAAGACCAGGACTGCATCAGTGAGAAAAATCCCCAATTTATCCTACAGAATATAACCAGCAGAGGGAGCAGTTTTCTCCAAATTATAAGGGAACCAGCTCTGCTGAGCTCAAGTGTGTGAATCATGTTTAGTGCAGGAGCCCTTCAAGTATCAACTTCATTGATACAATTGGTATCATTAGTGAGCATATTCAACTGCAAGTTACATCGTATTACAACATGTAAAACCCATTTAATGAACCAAGATTCTATAACCATGCAACAAGTCTCTCAGCTTTATAGCAGCCTGTACCTCCCTGCACATCCAACCCAAGGCATTCGGGGGTCATTTGCCAATGCTCGTCTAGAAAAGCTGAGATCTGAGAAATGTCAGACTCCAGCTGTATGCAGGTAAAGGTACTCATGTGTGTTGAGCGTGTGCCTGTGACACACCTACAAAGTAACCTGATATTTTTCCCCACACACACAAGCATAAGTGGTCTGTACGGTCTAAACACTCCATCACATTGATATTACAGGGGATATCCGTACCCCTCCATGCAGAAACACCTTCCCACATCTGCTCTGTAGCAGCTCGCCATGGTCACCCTCCTCCTCAACAATCCCCACAGCGATTGGCTGCTTGGTGCCCAGAAATGCACACTGACATCCAATACAGTGGCTCCGTTTCATGTGGAGGGGCAAGCTCAAGCCTGAGGGATAGAGCAGCACTGGTGTAAACTCTAAACCACAGCCCAGTGGAGTGCAGCACATGGACCAGTCAGCTCCCGGTGCTTCTCCGTCAGTGCCATTACTGCAGCTACAGCTGTTCCGATTCGCTGGCTCATTATTAAAGGGGCGTGGCCTAAAACATCCACAAACCACCAACAGCTGGCATAACAGTGCAGACACCACTAGAATGTCCTGTCACCAGTTGGAACTGCCTAGACAAGGAAGTATGGAGAACAGAAGGAACACTTGAGCTGAATATCTGGTCATAATATAAAGTATCGGCGTCAGAGCTGTGTGTATAAGCAGGGGTGGTGCTGCACAAATCGCGTGTCCTCACAGCGTAAAGGGAAGCACTGAGGTATGCGAACTCCACAAAGACCAGGAATGTGACACAGACGGGAGGAAGGTGATGGGTTCAGTGAGTGACCCACAGGGCGATGGGGCGCTGACCCAGTCAAGTTCTCAACACATCAGCTCACAACACACTGCTCCAGTCCAATCACACACAGCGTAAACAGAAAGCGGTTCAGAGCGCTGCTCACACCTGCAGTAACAGCACCCTCTGGTGGTAAAATGAAGGAAAGGCACTCGCTCCACTCCCGCCCTGATTAATGGGACAGTGCAGCTGATACACATCAGAGCCCGTCGCTTCCCCTCACTTCTCATTCGTTACTTTCAGAATAACTTTTTAAAATTTACTGCTGCGTTTTCACCTGACTGTGCTCTTTTTGCAACCACAAAACAAACACATTCAATGAGTGATGGCAAAAATAAACACATTCTCTCCCATTTTCTCAGTGTGTAAAAACTGCTGTGTCACTGTATTGTGCATATTTATAGCCCGCCTGTAAAAAAAAGAAAACTCCAAGGCTTCTAGCACAAACATGCTCTGAGTGAGCTCTAGTCAATTTAAATGTCTGCTATCATTTTTCACGACTCTTCCACATTTACCTCAGTACAAGTCAAAGGTAAACAATTTAACTGCATTACAGCTTTGGTTCCGTCATGATTTGGCCACTCCTGCCACCCCCCAGCCTGGGACCGGCACACACATGCACCTCAGTCAGCCCTGATGGGGGATCTGAGGGCATGTAGAGGTGTTCTTACTCAGGTGCTTCCTGGGCTGCACCTGGACAGCGTACGTGGACAGGCTGAGGGTTCAGGGTTTAAGTTGTATTGAAGGGGTTAAATAACTCCTCAGACAGAAGCGCACGTGTATTCCTGAAAACGGGCTCTCCTGATGACCTACTGGGACTCGCCCTTATCGGCCCTCCCACACCCAAAACACACACAAGCATACCTCTACAGAGGTGTCAATCTGGAGAGGGAGAGAGAGGGAGAGAGAGAGAGAGAGAGAGGGAGGGAGGGAGAGGGAGAGTGAGGGAGAGAGGGAGGAGGGAGGAAGGGAGAGAGAGAGAGAGGGAGGGAGAGAGGGAGAGAGGGAGGAGACAGAGAGAGAGAGGGAGTGAGAGAGAGAGAGAGGGAGGGAGGGAGGGAGAGAGAGAGAGGGAGGAGAGGGAGAGAGAGGGAGAGAGGGAGGGAGGAAGGGAGAGAGAGAGGGAGGGAGAGAGGGAGAGAGAGGGAGGGAGAGAGGGAGAGAGAGGGAGAGAGGGAGGGAGGGAGACAGAGAGAGAGAGAGAGGGAGAGAGGGAGGGAGAGAGGGAACGAGACAGAGAGAGAGAGGGAGTGAGAGGGAGGGAGGGAGAGAGAGAGCATTGTCTGACATTACAGAGCAGCTTCAAAAATAGCTCTCTGGCACCCTGGCCTCCAGCTTGGTTGCCACGGAGACGGAACCACAGGCACTATAAATAGACCAACAGCTCCAAATCTTATGCAACTGGAGAAGGGACAGGGAAAGAAAGAGAGAGAAACAGAAAGAAGTGAGGAGGGATGGAAGGAGGGAGGGGGAGCTAGAGTAACAGTGGGGGGGAGCAGGTGGGACAGCCCCTACACATGCACATGCAGGCACGCACGCAGGCACGCACACACGCACGAACGCACGCGCATGAAAAGAATGTCTTTCTGAAGGGAAACTTTATCCATAAAAAGTGTTCTTTCTGCACTAAGCCTGGGATTTAAGCATTACCTCTGCACCAATCACAAACACACTGACACACCTTACTCCATGCTCCACCTGCACATTTCAGCCTTCACCTGCTTAGAAAACGCCCTTAAATCACCTCAGACCACACTGGCTGGAACCATCATCCTGGTCAAATCACATGACCCAGACTAGGGCTGTGCATCAACTGTCCACTGGACTTCCTAGAGGGAACTTACTGAGTTGATCTGGGAAAAGGTAGTGATCAAGAAACAAATGCACTTCACTATTTAGCTCAAACGCATCAAAGTGCTGAATTCTGCTGGCCGAGAAGTGAAGAGAGCGGACATGCAGAAATCACGCTCACGTTTGCTCACATTCATGTGGTTAGCGTTAGCATAGTGTTCAGCATTCTTATGAATGACTGCAATGTACAGACCTGCGGGCCATTTAACTCTGCTGGCCAATCAGCAGCAGCCACGCCCGCCATGTGAGGCTAAGTGGGACGGGGCTTTATTCACCATTGGATGGGAGAACTCTCAGAGAAAAGCAGGTTTCTGCTCAGAGTGGTTTCGGTGGGCCAATAGGGGCCGGTCTTCCCAAAGCCCCAGTGCAATGATGGGGACACTGTGACATAAGAGGTGCCTTCCTCTGGATGAGGTATTAAGCTGAGGTCCTGACTCACAATGGTCATGAAAGCTCCCATAGCACTTAATAGAGTAGGGGTGTGAACCCCCCAGAGAGCACCCTGTCTACATCTGGCTGCCTCGTCATCTCCCCCCCCTCCACTACCACCTGTCTGCACCCCCCCTCCAAACTCCGCCTCAGGCCACTGACGGTGCTCCCTGCAGCCAGCTGAGAGCTGCTATTCAGAGCGCTGATTGAACGCCGAACAGAGACACTCATTCACCGCGTTTTGTTTCATTCCTCCACTTTCCAGGAGCCTCCTTTGATCCTGCTGTTTCCTGGAGTCCAGGATCACTTTCCAGCTCTTCCCCCAGACTGGCCCTGGGGTGTCTGGCTTTTCTGTTTAAGTCTTTCTTCCTCTGATTGCCTCTGAAAAGTGTTCTCTGTCCGGCGCTCCGCGACAGTGCTCCTGCAACGACGCGCTAGAACACACTCGCATCGGTCGCTGGTACTTACTACTGTGCGCAGTCTATCAGCTGGTACTCATTGGACCGTTCGAAGCATGCCTTCACCCCCTCGTCCTGCCACAGGGACTTTGTGTGTTCGTAAAACTCCTGCGAAGAGAGAGAGAGGAGGGGTTACCGCTGAGTCACACCGGCCTGACTCAGGTGCTGCGATGGTGACACCTGGGAGAGCCACGGCCGGCTCCTTACCCACTGAGCAAAACCACCACACCAACAGATGGATTAACTTTGGCATTTAAAACAACATTCAAACCCATGCACACATCTGAGTTTTATAAGATTTAACACAGGTGGTTATCCTAGACCAAAACCAGAAAATATCAGATTTCCACATAATGTTGAGCTGAGTCTGGAGCCAACAGGAGTGATGCAGTTACTTTGAAGGGCTTGGGTTTGGTTCAGGGTGCAGGAATGGATCTAGACATATGAACAAACATAATTCACATCAAATTAGAATGCCTGTTTTGTGTGGTGCCCCTTTTAACGGTAGAAGACCAAGGACCGCACTGACCATGAACTGGTACTTATTTGGCCAAATGGTGAATTTGAAGAGATTGTAAACCACCACAATAATTTACCATAAATAGCTAAGTCTTAGTTAAGTAGGGTCATCAAGGCTCCAGGAAAAGCTCATTACATTCTCACAACACCTTTAGAATGGAAAAAAAATTGGCTGCCCTCTATTTTCCTACAAAGCTTACACAAAATTATCACTTGTCTGTCTGTCTTAAGACACTCCTGTACTCCTGCTTTTATTAATTGTTCTAAACTCATAATTGCTGTGACAGGTGATGTGCAATCCCCTGCAGGTGACGCCACGCCCTACCCACTGCAGCATGTGACTCAGGTGACTCAGGTGTGCCTGGGAGTGTTTGTGTCAGTGGTGTGCTCACCTCAGAGCAGGTGAAGGCAGGATTACAGAGACAGGGTCTCCCTCCCACTCACTCTCTCCCTAAGCTGACCCTGTCACTTCATTCTGCTTTGCATTTACCATGAGGTCAGTCCAGCCTCCCTGATTAAAAGGAGGGTAAAATACATTATTCCTCTTAAAAGAGAAAGTAAAACCTGTACAGTGAGATTACATGGGGTATTCCTCAGTCTGCTACACTTGAGTGGCTTCAAAACAGGTGGAATTTCTAAAAAAAAACACAGAAAACTTTTCAAAAAAGTTTTCAAAAGTCGTGACAGCATTTTCCCAAAATCAGTGTGTGGGTCCAGAGAGTTTTTGAATCAATTTTTGAAATGAAGCCTGGTGCTCTGTATTCTGAGAGGGTGCGGGATTTGTTCAGGTATAAACGATGAAGCCTCGCCCACTCACGCAGCTTTGACACCAAATTCATTACACTGCTCTGCGACTAAACTGAAACTTGCACACAGGTGGGCCTGCGAAACACCTGTGGCTTTATAACCAGCAAAACTGGTGCTGCACGATCCAAAATACCTGGGCACAGTGGTGAATCAGGTAAACACATTCTGACAGCCACATTAGCTGAGGTTTCGATTCACCACAAACTCACCCATATGCACACATAGCTGTGGAAATACAAATATAATGCTGTGCCTTCGGATCTGAAACAGCAAAAGCCACATGTTGAGTGGTAAAGCACAGCTGGAAAGCAGGTATTAAACTATTAGCAGAGGCAAAATTGCACAGACACATACAGCCCTTAATATCAACACAACAGGTCTGTATCATGTACCTCTGACAGCAATGGGCCAGGCTAACATGCATGTCTCTGCTGAGCACCTGTCCTTCAGCAGTGTAACTTACACAGCTTGCATTCAATATTCTCTCCATTTGTGAAGATGGGTATTTAATAAAGCCCTTCAGGTTAAGCTCCTTCACTACGTGAAGGCTACAACAGCACCACCTGAGAATCAAACCTACAACCTTGTGGTTACAGACCCAGCTCCATAAACCCCTTCTGATTCTCTTTTTGTGAAAAGAGGAGCTTCTGTGTAATGCTCAAAGATAATCCACTCCCACTGTGGACACAGCAGGGAGACCAGGCTGAGCGACAGCTCGTTAGACCCTGAGACCCTGGGAGGAAGGCCGCGGTGCCGGTGTCAGGAGTCAGAAGATCCCTGAGTGAGCCGGCTACCCCTCTGACCGTTATCACGAGCAAAACGCCTTTGCTGGAAATCAGACAGCAAAGCCACATTTTTGTTTTAAAAAACGACATTTGAGTTGCTTTGATTACTGAGTCTGAAGAGCTGGTGCTGCAGTTCATTTCAGGAGTGCACATGTCCTCTTCAACAGGGCCGCACCCCGCCCCCCCACCACAACACCCCACCCCACCCCCCAGCCCAGAAAACAGAACACTCATCGAGTGTTCCACAGACAGAGGGCTCTTTATCATCAGTCACATGCCGTTACAGAGAGAAGAGAAACTCTGCCACCAAGTCCTTATTACATTCCTCCAGACATCCCACAATGCTCTGGGCTACGGCTCAATGCCATATTGTTTCTCTCCATTTCCAGCCTCAACCCCCCAAATATGGTCTTACATAAATAGTCATTTAGATCATTTCGCTTTGAACATCACACGACTCTGTTTAAGGCAAGATTACTTAACTTCAAACCCCATCCCACACATACTTTTATATATAATGTGTGTGCGCGTGATACGTATACCTATACACATCACACACATATCTCACACACACACACACACACACACACACACACACACACACACACACACACACACAACACACACACACACACACACACACACACACACAGGTGCAAATCTCCACCAAACCCAACAGATAAAGAGTAACACAAAAGAGTGCCCTGTTAAGCAAAGGTCGAGTAAAAATGTAAAGAAATTTCTACAAAGGACAGCAGTGATAAGCTTCTTTCATTCAAGATCACCTGAAAACTTGGGACAATGTGGGTCAGTCTTTCATACCGAACTGAACCCTTTGACCTTCGACCCTCTGAAATACTCACCATCCTAACCTAGCAAAGTGTTTGATCGAACAGAGTCTCAACCCATCTTCTCCTCTTCAGTGAAGGTTCAACAGCTCTGCAATAAGCTGCAGTCAGTTTAATACTAAACATGCATGCATGACATGCTTCAACCACTTGTGCCTAAAATCCAGCTGTACTCTCTCTCCCCCCCGAGACACCCCTCACTGCTCTCCCTACTTGTTTGGATTTGAGTCTTTTCATAACAGTGAAACAATGATATTCCTTTACACGGGAATCCCTTCGGAGGACGCCTGTCAATCAAGAGTGACCCCCTTATAAGCCCAGTCTGAGTGCAATTAGGTGTTTATACGGTGCACCAAGCTATCCGAAATATAACAAACTAATTATAGCTGAACGATTCTATCATCTGCCAACACGAAAGGGGAACTCACAGTAAATAAAGCATGTTTAAAGTAGAGGGTACATAATGTGTGGCTTCTAAACTCAGTTATTAGTTAAATCTGGATATTAGTATTTTCAGGCTGTTTCTGATGCACCCTAAGAAGTCAAACAGGTCCATTGACAGTACTGATTAACTGCTATCACTGTGAAACTCCCGTCTGCAGCATGCAGTTCCGAGACTGCCCAGAGGGGGAGCAGTGAAGCAAGGTTGTGTGCCTCAAATGTCGGGCCATGTTCATGAGACAATATTTTCATATTCGATCGAGATTATTGTAATGATTTGTATATTTGTGTTATTTTGTGAAATATGATCATGAAGTGACTTTAGGGAGCAGAACCGCAATTAACGATCAACTGAATGAATAGAGAGGTCAAAATATCCTTTATAGAAAGAAGTGACAGGTTTTCCTACAAAATTTGCAAGAAGGTTTTACAAGGACATCACTATCACTTATCACTTCTCCACATAGTGTTTCTCTTCACAACAATCAGAATCTAACACATTCTGTTTACCAGAAAACCGATAAGCCTCCCAGTCCCAGAGGAAGCGGAACTGAAATAGGCCTCTCTCTGTTGCAGTCAGTGCCGATGAGAGGTGAACACACTGAAGCTCAGGGGAGAATCCCTGTGTGCCACACAGCAGCAGAGAGGCGTGGCCCCAGAGAGAGCCATTAAGGGTCATTAAGCACAATGGGAGGTAATGAGCAGAGGAGAGGGGCCACACCTGCAACCGGGAGACTCACTAAATTACCTAAAGGAGACCCTGGGGGTCGGGGTGCGCGACTAATTACCGTCCCACAGCCGACAGAGCCAGCAGCCATGAGGGGGCATATCCGTCTGTCGCACACCGGGCGCAGAACACAGAGTTTAACCCTGTGACTCATACTCAGCCCCACAGCTCCCAAATGCTACGCAAACTCCCCTGAACAACCTGACAGCTAATCAGGGATTACACAGAATATTCAACTATTCCTATATATACCATGACATCACTAGTCTGTTATTTAGACCAGTGTTCTTGTCGGTAAAAATAATAATAATAATAATAATAATAATAATAATAATAAATACAAATGCAGAGCTCTATAACTTCTCATCAACATTCAAGAAATCAAACTACAGAACAACCCCTGCCTGAAAGTGTGAATAAATGTTGACCTGTGTGTGTGTGTGTGTGTGTGTGTGGCTTCAGTCATGCAAACATTCAATCTTGAGAGGCACACAATACTGGAAGATCAAACTATCCCCAGTCACACACCCATGGTACCCATGGCCACTCTGCCTTCTAGGTTCCTCAACTATCAAAATTAACATGGGGAACCAAAGTCCCTGTTAGCAACAGGCCTGCTAAAACAACACTTCCAAACCCTGTGGAAAAGAGCAAACTGATCTGGCTTTTGCCTTGAATAAGGAAGGCCTGTACAGAGCACGGGGGGCAAAAGGATCCCTCAATCTTTGGACCCAGGCCAGGACACTAAACATGAAATACTGTGTGTGATCTGGACAGGGTTCCACAACACAGCCGGGAAGACAGGCTCTTCGGAGGCCGTTTACTGTAAGAGCGTGATGTCACTGTCCCAGAATGCTCTGTGACTGCGCAGGTCCTTCTGAAGCAAAGACGCAAGTCAAATGGATTTCTTTAAATAACGCAAGGTTGGACAAACAATTTCCCAACTGGCCTTAGAACACGACAGCCATCCAGTTTGTATTTGCTGACACAGGAGAGACAAAGATTATGCCATGCAGTGTACGGCAGCAAGGATAAGAACAAGGAAAAAAAAAACATGTCAAATCATTTTTTTGTCCAGGTTCTCCTTCTAATGGTGTGTGAAATACGATGGCCAGGGGTTAAATGAGATACACTCCCTTTAATGTTCAAAATAACCGCTCACACAGGATAAAACCTCAGCACCCCCTTCCCACATTCAGTGTCTGATATTTTTGCCTGTTTTGCTTACATAGTTGTGGTCATATTGGCATTTGGTATGGTTATGTAACTGATCTCACCGTATCTTTACAGTTAAATCTAAAGGGAGATTCTCATTTTCCAAGGACACAGGCACATCTCTGCTGACATGAAGGATGCTGATGTTAAAATAGGAGGAGGAGGTGAGAGGGTAGTTTAGACAGACTGTTTTTCATAACACATCTTTTCTTTTTAGCATGTTACTGTTTAGCATGCACTTGGCTTTTCCTGGAGCACTTCTGTGTTCAGTATGGAACTGGCTCATAGGATGTGATGTCATTTCCTCAGAGCGTTTTGATTCGTTCATACAAGTCAGTGATTGGGGATGGGTTCATGACAATTCACCCTGCCATCACTAACACAGGAGGTCACAGGTTCAAATATGCCGCGGGGTCCTAGTTTCAAATCCAGCTCCATCTTTACGGATTCTGCAACAGTCAAGAGATATACCTGGCCCCAATGTAGTGTGAGCGTGTGTGTGTGTGTGTGTGTGCGTGTATGTGTGAAAGAGAGAGAGAGACAGAGACAGAGACTGAAAGTCCATACTCACAGACGGAAATTCGAAGTCCTTCTGATTGGCTAAGTTGAGGATGTACTCGAGTCGGGATTGGTTCTCTGGACTGGCCAGCTGGACAGGGGGTGCCAGGGTGCTCATGGCTGCCACTATGGTCTGAGAAAGAGCGGGAAGAGCCTGAGTATATGCACATTACCCACAATTCCACACTGCACAACCATCCAACCACATTCCACAGGTTACTCACTCTGCCACCATAGCAGCCAGGCTACTAAACCATCCACAAGCGGCTATAGCTGTGTGCATTCTACTGATCAGGCATTCAGATAAACATTTACTGCGTATGGCGCTCAGCTTCAGGCAAAGACACACTCAGCTTACCTCTATCGCTTCTTTTATGTTATTCTTAATGTCCTGAATTTTCTGCTTTTTCTCTCTGCAAAGCAAAAACAGGCAGAATGAGCTGATATTCAAACAGTCCTGAGATCATAATCACAACCCCCCAACCGAAATCGGAAAGGCTAACCACAGGTTCAACTCTATGGTATGAGTGATTCATTTGGTGATTTTACAGTTACACTCATTTGGTGATTTTTACAGTTACCCTCCAGTTACACCCATTTCAAGTTTATTTGTACACTGCAAATGTTGACATTTCAGGGCTGCACGCGAGGCTCACCCGGTAACTGTCTGACAGAATCAGCAGCCACAGATCACACTGCTGCGTTTTGCAGGGCAGCTCGACTTTAACAATTCAGCCGATTCCTAACAGCTGCACCAGTGCACACATTCAGCGTTCAGAGTGAGAGGAGAGGGAGGACTTACAGGTGACATCAGAGGGAGGAAAAGACAACAGAGAAAGGAGGATGAGTGAAGAGGAGGGCAATCACAGACAGACAGACAGACACACACACAGGCCATTAGATAGGTACGCACACACAAACACACAGAGTCCATCAGACAGACAAAGGCACACACAGTCTCTCTCTTGCACATGCACACAAACACACAGAGGCCATCAGACAGACACACACACACACAGTCTCTCTCTTGCACACCACACACACACACACACACACACACACACACACACTCTCTCTCTCGTTAATTAGGTTAGGGGATGGGAATGAGATGCCCACATTTACATGTTCAACATGACAGCAATTAAGAATCACATGGGCCTCACAAAGTAGTGTGTATGTGTTAGTAAAAATAGATATTAATATATTTTCCATCTGTATGTCTGTTTACACAACCATCTACTCCATTCAGCCCTCCAACAAATATCATTAGATATTTACTGCATGCTACTGAAGTTATAATACTTTAATAAAGTGGACCTGATCAAATTATTAAGTTGATATTGGTACTGTTTAAAACTGACAAACAAGTATAACAGTCATGTCATTCCTCGGAAAATCAGAGGCAGGAATGATCTCAGGCAGCTGACAGCTAATATCGCCATCCTTCAACTGGAAGCTGAAATTCCCAGAAATGATCTAAATGCTATGCTGCGTATTCCGCACACTTAGAGAAGATAAAGGCTTCTGCGTTAGCAGTACATCTGCTAAAGGTCTGCCAAAGACAACAGTGTGTCTCCGGGGTGCAATGGAGTGCAGTGCTCAGATCCCCCTGCAGGGGGCATATCATCAGCAGAGAGAACCTAAAACAATGTTCTGGATCAGCTTGAGGGAACAGCTTGGGCTGATGGACCTATCCAACAGCGTTTCTCGCTCCAATTCAGTTCTGCTCAAGCGATCCCTCTGAATCCTGCAGTAAGACATCTATCTGCCTGGACTCCTTGGAGAATCAAACCAGGAACCTTTCGGTTACGATCCCTTGTCCTTACCACTATGCTACACTGCCGCCCATACAGCAAACACCATCTCAAAAGCAGCTTCCACAGAGCACTTCACTTTGTCTGATGCAGCTGATTGGGAAGTACCTGAATAAACGGGCCACACATATACACACCATGTGGCAGGTCAGTGGAAATGGCCCGTTTATGCACAAGATCAATTAACAGCTCATTACTGCTGGGGAAACTCAAAGGGTATTCCCCAGGCAGGGACTGGACAGCCCTCATCTGAGCTGCTGCCTATCCATCAATCATCACTCTCTGTACGTAAATAACACTACAGATTCATTCGCTCTCTCTTTATGCTAACAACCTATTATTTTACTTTTCAAAAACAGCACTGCATTACACATTATAGAGATATCTGGGCTACAAGTTAAGGTTTGCTTTCTGAGATTAACTGCAGCAATGTAGCATGATAGTATGGAACAGGGCTCATACCCAAAAGGTTGCTGGTTCGATTCCCTGCCGGGGGACTGCTATTGTACCCCTGGGCAAATTACTTAATTGACAATTTCCAGCTGTATGAATAGATAAAATGGCAAACTGTGCAAGTCGCTCTGGACAAGACTGTCAAATGACAATCATTTAATGTAAACTGTCTTGCATCTATAATGTCCTGTGTAAAATTAAAAGTGTTAAGTTAGAGCTGATCATCTTCACCTATTTAGGGGTGAAAACAATGCCCAGATTTTTCCTGCTTTGTACCAAAATGTTAGACTTTAATAACATTGCTCTCAGATCAAAGGAACACTTGTCAGAATTCTGTTTTGCATGACATGGTGAAAAATGCTATTAATCAGATATCAATCCTCACAATGAGGCAGTGAATACACAGAAACGACATGTAACACACCCCAATAACCCAATTACTGCACATAAACAGCACGAGCGCATTCTGGAAGTCAGATGTGCCTACTCCTGTTACCGACAATCAATGGCTGTTGCCAAAAACATTTACCACAGACTTTCGGTGTGGTCGCAAAAGCTCGAGCTGCAGGTTTGCACCAGTCACTGAGCACATACAGGAGTGCACGCCAAGGCCAGCTGGCGGAGAGGAAGAACCTACTGATGAGCGCGAGACGTGCGTGGCTGCAAGGCAGCAGAGAACTTTCTGAATGAGTGTGCAGCGTTTCTGAAGAACCGGGCGCGAGTTCTGAATGAGTGCGCACCCTTTCTCGGGAAAGGTGCACATGTTCTGAGTGAGTGTGCACTGTGAGGAAGTAACTGCAGCTCTCCAAAGAGACAGCACAGCAGAACTCCGATAGGTGCACCTGTGGAGGTCAAAGGTTAAAGAGGCAGCACTACCAAACCAATGGGGCTGGGGCTCTGCTCAGAAACAACTGATAGGTAAAATATGAAATGCTGATCTTTATTACTGGACCCAGATTTCTTGATGGAAACCTCAATGGAAAGAATGAACATTCACCTTTACATTTGCAAAAAGGCTCTAGACTTTTGGCTTTACAGTGCATACACTTTCTGGTAACATCATTTACAATGACTAATTGGAGAATTAATAGCATATATTTATTTTATCGCTAGCAGTGCGTTGCTAGCTAAAAAGTGAACAGCAGAGTGCAAGTGTAAACCTAAGAACTTTGGATTCTTCGCTGTTCTTTTACACTGTAAGAGTGTTACTTCTGGACTGACTCCAGTGTTTGGATGGTCTGAAAGCTGCTGAGGACTCAGCCCTGCAGATTTCCATAGGTGTGAAGCGCCTCAGGTCACACTGAGTGAAAGGGGGACATAAACACAGTGTGACGAGACTCCAAACTAAATGCCGATGAGGAAGGAGGGAGAAGAGTGAGAGAGGGACGGAGAGAGGCTACACTGAGCGGAGCCAAACCCCGACCCCCTGACTGGGGAGGAGGGGAATGGAAGGTGAAATGGAGTGACGTTCCCTTCTGCACCCGGAAAAGTGGGAACATTTCAGCAAGACTCCTCTGACAGAGCAATGTGGGCACCTCCAGGGCCTCAGGGCGGGCTGCTTTTTGTCATCCTGCTTTGGACTGAGTGACATCACCTGGAGTATAAACCTCCTCACCTGGTGTCCCAGGTGTGGATCGGTTTTAATGTAACTCCAAAGCATCCCACCCACTCACCCCCCACCGCAGTACCCCTGCCCTCCTTTGCCCTGGGGTGAGTATGCACAGGCCCAGCCCCACCCAGGGCAGGGATGAGTATGTGTGTGTGTGTGTGTGTGTGTGTGGGGGGGTTACTTACTCTGCATTGAAGCCATTGACATGCAGGATCCGCATCTGTTTGACAATGGTGCTCTTCCCCGATTCACCAGCACCTGAGACAGAGAGAAGGAGAGGGAGGGGGGGGAGGGAGAGAGAGAGAGAGAGAGAGAGAGAGAGAGAGAGAGAGAGAGAGAGAGAGAGAGAGAGAGAGAGAGAGAGAGAGAGAGAGAGAGAGAGAGAGAGAGAGAGAGAGAGAGAGATGGAGAGAGAGTAGTACCAGGTCTAGTCTAGAAGTCAGAGTGTACCACTAGCCCACACTCTCTTACACTTAATACACACATTTAGTATTTAGCATTAAGTATTATTACATTACTGTTTTTAAGTCTTTATTGGTATAACTATATATTGCCACTGCAATCCTGGTACAGTTCTGAGGGATTTCCCCCTTTGTTGAGACCTCCTGGCAAATGGTGATGTTCTCCTGCAGTAAGAAGCAACTGTTCTACATTCCGAGTGATGCACAGTAATGGCCTCAGAGACTGCTGGTAGCTGCTGGTCTTCCGTATCACATCCTGTACTGTGTGGATTTACTGTATATGAACAGGCCTTCTCCTCCTGTGTGCTACTGTTCAGAGCTGGAATTTAGAACTCAAAAGCCCATATAGAAATGCCCATGAGACAGACACTAGTCCATGCCTTTATGCCGTTACAAGCTCTTATCTTGAATGAGTACGCATCTCATAAAGCTTTACTCTTGGCCACAATCTTCTGACATCTAAGTGAGCTCTTCTTGGCTATGCCCTGTCTAAGACTTCCTTCATTTCTGTTGCATTGCTTGACAATGTATACCCTTCTGAGGTATGAATCCACTCAGTTCTCATTGACCAACCTTCTGACTCACGCAGAACTCCTGAGCTGGTATGAAAATATGACCGTTCTATTAAAGCAATGTGACATCAAACCATCAAGCATAAACTTTGGTTTAGGAGTCCCGTCATCCTGTAATGGCTTAGGCTGACATTTCACTCAGGTTGAACCTACATGTCACAGAGGAAAAATCACACAGAATAAATCTACTCATCATACAGGTTACACCATATATCACACTGGTTAGGCCTATGCACACTGGCAAACCAACATATCACACAGGTACAGCCTAAATACAACTCATGACAACCTACATATCACACAGGCTAGACCCTAATATCACACAAGTTAGGGCAACATATCACTCTTCACATCAGGTTAGGCAGAGGAAGACCATCCCAAAATCCTTTGGGATCTCAAAGAAATTTCTGGAGCGATTTTTCCTGCTGTGAATAACACCAGTGAACCACTACACAAGCAGCAGTAAAAAGACAAACCCATCCAGTTCTCTTCTCCACCAGAGGCACTTCACATACAGGCCGAAACCGAGAAGCTCAGCGAAAACTTTCAGTTGATGTGTAATGGTCTGCCTATAGCAGCTACCACGTTTTAGTGCGCTAAGCCTGCAGTCCAATGAGCTGGCTCCTCACCGCTCAACTCCTCCTTTAACAGAAAAGGAGCCTTGAATAAGCCAGGGGAAATTACAGGCAGCAAGAGATTCAGAGGAGCACAGCGCTAAGCTAACTGTTTCCCGGGGGCCTGTGCCCTGATACTCCCAATTCTATTGCCAACACAGAGCAGGGAAGGGGGGGGTCAGAGAGCACACAGACAGGTAACCAGCAGAGGGTGAGGGATAAAAACACCCCTCTTACAAAGCTGGCCCGAACAGCAGATTTAGAGGAAAGACTGGTCACTGTGGCAATAAAACAGCACTTCTCCTCATTCCTTCAGGTGGAGATACGAGGTGCCAGAGTCAGAAGCACAACCTTTTTCCCTTAGGGTCACGAGCCTGATGAACACAGGATCCTCTCAGGATCTTAAATGCATATATTACACACTGCACTCAGGCCCGGTGCTATGGGGGTGCTTAGGGGTGCACCCCCAGATGGACCTCAGTGTCCTTATATCCCCATGTCTACATAGTATTTATGACTTTTTGTGCCCCCGTGGATTGTAACTGCACCCCTCTGTATTTTCTCCTGGCGCCGGGCCTGACTGCACTGTAGTCAATGGTGTCCACAGGGTTCCCACAGTATCTGTGCAGCTTTCCCTCCTCTGTGGGGCCGCCTGACTCGCTGCCGTTTCTGTCCTGTCATGTGATGCTTTCTCCCCCTCCGAAATGAGTCTCCATTCAGCAGCCTCCCAGGCCCACGCAGGGACACGCCCCCAAATCAGCCCAGCCACCCCACACTGGTGTGGGGGCGATCATGTGACAATCACAGCTTCCGTAACGAACTGCCGCAGGCAAACTCGGTTTGGGACACATGCAAGAAAGTCTGATGCGCTCTCCCACAAAGAAACTGGAAACACCTACACAAAAAAAGGTTTCAGGCAACGTCTCTGTTCATCTCCTGCCCCAGTCATGAAGTTAGGGAGATGTAATGTTGTGCAATTGCTGATAAGTACTTAAAAACTTTGCTCTGACCAGGCTGAAATTTTATTGCAGAGAAAATGTGCAACAAATGACAGACCATCTTGTGTTAAAAGGACTGCTCTGAAACAGTGATTTTAACTTCTATTTAGCTGAACATCCCACAATAAGAACAGAAAAAAATCACATCTGCATAGTACTAATCTCCATAAAAAGTGTTTAAAAATAGTTTACTGACCAGTATAGTCATAGAGTACATTATAACCTCACTTATTTTGTTGGGTTCATGACACATTGTCAAAATCATATGTAATAAAGAATAAAACAATGGCACCTGCTGTAAAGTCTTGTAAGAACACACTGCATATTGTATCAGCGAAGACCATAATATGCAGGTCAAACACTGAGAGTGTCATCACATTTGAATCAAGCATTCAATCAACCAATCAGTAAAGAAATCCATCATTTAAAGTTATGATGTCACAATTCATTGATGACAGCCGCGTCTTCTGGGTGGGGCTGTAGGCGGCACCATGACGCTACAGATGGACTCCTGTCCTGATGGGGCTGAAACAGGTAAAAGAAATAAAGCCAAGCTGGGCCAGTGAGCAGGAGGGAGACAGCACTGTGGCTGTGGTGGTAGCGGCTATGGGGGGTGGGACTGTTCCCTCTCAAACTCATCAAACACCAGTCATCACTGCATACGGCATACAAGTCAGAAAATGCATCATCTCTCATAGTATGCAATGTTTCGGGTCCTCACATGTTCTCTAGAGCCATCATTCATACCAGGAATATACACGGTGCCATGATGCGGCAGTGTGACAGACCATCCGGCCTTGCCATCAGGAGTTTGCAGGTTCAGTTCCTAGGTGAATAACCGCATATGGAAGCGCAGATACTGTGAGCCAAATGGGGCACAGCCCATCCACAGCGTGATCAGAGGAAAAGCCAACAACTCAAACTCTTCAGCTCACAATCCCAGCCCCTCCCCAGCTGTTACAGAGATGCCCTGCCCTGAGATCCCCTTTGAGCCTTTCGCATGTAACCCTTGCGCGTGTTACGTTACATGGTTTGTTATGTTTTCATTAGCGTTATTAAGCTTCTCATAGTTTTCAGTTAGCATTTGCTATATTTTTTAACGTTACATCGCTGTTTCCTCATAGCTAAAATTAGCTAGGGTTTTATCCAATCTAGTGTTCTAATCACACCGGTTTTAGCATATGCGCTAAGCGGCAAATCACACCGGTGTGACCGTATGCGTGGAAGGGTTAAGGCTGACTCATTACGCGACGCTAAGGATGCTGGGAGAGGGTCCATCCCCCAGGCGTGACCCTCGCAGCTCTTCCTGAGAGTCGGCGCAGATGCTGACCCAACCAAGGTGGCCACTCTGGCACATTTTCAGATTTGGGTCTGGGATCATTCTGGACACCCCCTGCACTGGGGGGGGTCGCTGCCACTGCCTGCACGGGGACACTTTAAAAGCCAAAGCTGTCACAGACAAGGTGAACCCTGTAAAGGTGTGTTAAGTAAACAAGTTTAAACAAACCGTAAATAATGGCTCCACGACAGCGCAGGTAGATGAATGAAAAACTTCAAATAAAGAGACCGTATGTAGCGGAGCTCCGATTAATTAGTGAGTCCATTACAGAGGGCAACATCACCCCACAGAGTCAGGATAAGAGTCTGATCAGTTCCTTTAGTTGGGGACCTTGGTCTTTAGCTCAGTGAACCAATCACATTGCAAGGTGTGTCATGCGGAGCAGCAGTTTGAAAGTCACAATCACTAAACCAGCACTGTGGTTACATCCACATCTGAGACCATAACGGGTGCAAGTCTTCAAACTGCAGTCAGGGAATCACAGTGACACCATACAAAAATATAACATCAACCTGGGTCTGTATTATAAACACCTCTAAACTGCATCTCTAAAGGCAGTCAGGGGAGGAAACACACAGCAGAAAGTGCGCATTTCACTGAGCCCATTCATAAAAAAAATAATGCTGTTTTACATTTATTCATTTGGCAGACGCTTTTATCCAAAGGGACTTACAAGCGAGGTAGAGTACAACACAAGCAAAAGACCACAAGGAGTCAATATTAGAAGCGCTGCATGACCACGTTTCAGTGGTTGGCCAGACAAGGAACAAGCTAGCTGGTAGAGCTAACGAGTGTGTTAAACCATTAGATTACATTTTTTGTTTAGTAGGGAACAGTTTTGAGACAAAAGAAATTCCTTTAGGGGGTAGTGTTTCAGGTACTCAGGTGAGAGTGGAAGAGCTGTGTCTTCAGATGTTTCTTGAAGACAGAGAGTTTTAAAGGTGAAAGGAGTAGTAACCTCCAAATGATAACTGAGTGTGCAACTTCAGGCCAGTTGACTTCACACCCAGCAGCCCTAGGTGTAGGCTTTTACACTGCTAGATGAACTAATGAAGACTGACATACTGTTAATCCAATAAAGAATGCAGGATAGGGTGCGCCCTCTCCCAAACCACCTGAACTAATGAGGGGAGTAAGAGTTTATGTGGATCCTATGATGGGTGGATCTACCATGAACTGTCAAAGTGATTTATCTGATATAATCAAAAGACTCTGTATCTCACAGTGAGGCACTATGGTTTATTCAGATAAGTGATTCACTGGTTACATACATTATTGGGCTGAAACCCACTTCAATACTAAGAGCTCCTGCTGCTCTACCTGTTACACCTGGCCTGGGGATGTGTTCACCTGTACAGTTCGAAAACCTCTGCCTTGACGCCACCTTCAAAGTAAGGTAGTGCCCTTGTGCGACATTTATATATTTCTTAAGCAGGAAAGTTAAATTACATCGCTGCCAGTGTCCATTAAGAATCTTCCTCAGTTGTTTATGCTTGTGTATGTACTGCATGACCTCCATAAAGTTCATGAGGAACCCAAAAGGCCAACAGGAAGAGCAGACACGGAAGAGCAGACTGAGTGTATTTATTGTCCGTTTACTGCTTGAGACAATGAATCACACACTCAAATATGATGCCCTTCGGGCTGAAGCCAAACGTTCAGATACAGATTTACGGTTCTCGATGGAGGCGAGAAACGAAGCCGAACGGACCCAAGAAGTTCCCTCCTCTCCTGAGAACAGAGGAACACACAGCTTGCGCTGTCCCTCCCCCTCCATTTCTCGTGAGAACACGAGAACCCGCACCCTGTGTCCTCAACGCAGGCGATAAGGGACATTAATACAGCTGCGACTGAACTGTAAACCAACGCCTGCATCGAAGCAACCTGCCCCACTTCCTCCCCGAAGCGAGCGGTGGGGTTTAAGACTCAGATCAAAGCCTGTTTGAACCATCAGCAGCACAGGCCGATGCTTCTGGGTGTGAGCAAACTGAAGGCGTGCTCTCCACAGCGTGCCATGCTACATTACACTGTCATTTAGCAGACAATCTTATCCAGATCAACTTGCATAGATCGCAGTTTTTACATGTCATACATTTATACAGCTGGATATTTACTGAGGCAATTATGGGTTAAATATCTTGCCTAAGGGTGCAGCAGCAGTGCCCCAGGGGGGAATCAAACCGGCAACCTTTCGGTTACGAGCCCTTCTCTTTACCACTATGCGGCACTGCCGCCCCATGTTGCCATCACTTAAGTAGTCTGTGTACCTGTGCTTGAGTAATTGCTATGAGATGATTAAAGGTATTTGTCTCGCACCCGCGTCTGTGCTGAATTCCATCCTGTGAGAAAGCTGGAGGTGCACATGGCACTGGGGCAAGGTATTGCTGTGGTGTGAAACCACAACACTGGAGTGACTTCTGAAAACGACAGCGCTTGGCCATCATGTCTTAATGAGCGAAATTCAAAAGGACACAAGTGCACAGAATTCCCTGGTGACAGCACCGCAAAAGCAATACAGGTCCTCTATGAATGAGCCACATGTGTTCAGCTGGAAACTCACGTAAATATGCAAAAAAAAAAAAAAAAACAACAAAAAAAAACAACCCCAAAAACAAACATCAGCCATAGACTTTGGCACTCAAACTCCACCTACAACAACTGCTGAAACAACTGGTTATACCACCAAGCAGCCTGCTACATCAGAACTCCAGCCAATTAGTAAATGCATGATTGTGACCATTTCCTATATGCAGTAACAGAGTCACAATTTGACTTGGATTTTTTAACCAGATATTTTGAAATAACAAGTGAGAGTTACATCTTTTAGTAGAGAAGTAATAAGTTCAGTCAGACACAGGTTATCAATTCCTAGACAGTCACAGAAGTCCAAACCCTTGAAATGAATGGTGACTGAAACTCAAGAAGCTCAGAAACCCAACATTTTTGCAACAAATAACCGTCCTGGGGCCCATGTGGGTTTAACTGTTGTCCCAAGGAGAGCCAACTATAATGTTTTATTTTAAAACAAAATGCATGTTTGGCTTTTGACATAATCATGTAGTTCTGAGTAGTGATACTACAATGCCAAATACTTTTACTCACTTGTTTACACTAATGTTGCACCTGCCCTAACTTTTCCCTGACAGGAACACAAGAGTAATCCAATCTGAACACTATGGCACATTGCCCTAAACTTTGAGCTACAAATAAAAGAAAACAACAGATTTACATTCTTTGGTTAATGATGGTCAAAATCACAATGATGTATGAATTACAATTAACATACAACTTACTTAAATTCATTATGGTTGGTCCTAAATTCAAAACAAAGAACAAATGCCACAGTAGACTGACGGACTAAATGCACGAACCTGTCTGAGCATCTGCACTTCTGTAAACAGAACACTAGTTGATCTGGATTGCATTAGCGGGTCTAGGGTATGTCAATTGTTCTAGTAATTCTAGATTCTGAATGTTATTCTCTGTGCTAACCCTGTGTGATCAGTCCCTCACACTATATAAAACAGCTGGCACTAGCACTGACAAACACTCTAACTGAAGTGTACCATTACTCACCTGCCCCAACAAAATCTCTGATACTTTTCTGTTATGGTATGACGTCAAAGTGAATGATAAAGTACTCAAAATGTACGCAACAGCTTTCACCAAACAATCTATTCACACAGACTGAAGTTACCTTTTCTCTTCTCTAAACACGTGTCAAGATGCGGACACATTCCTGACACACTGCTCATGAGTTCCAAGTCACTGGACTTCACAGTGCATTGTTTTTTTTTAATCCATTGCCAAAGTGACTTAGAGTCAACATGTCTACATAATTATACATATATTGTTATTTAATAACATTTACTAATGCTATTCATGTTAATTACTTTTCACAATTGTTCAGTGGCTGTGCTGTCCCCGAGAGTCAAACCTGCAACCTACTGGTCTCAGAGCCTCAAGCAGTCAGGCCTGCTGCTGGCCTTTGTGTCCTTTGCACTGAGTCTCACCACGGAAGCCTCACTTTTGCCTGCATGTTCCCATAGAGACTCAATCCCAACACGTTTATGTACCCCTGTATATGTGTACTTGCCAACGTTTGGCACGGCAAGGGCAAGAATACAGACTTCCAAAATACAGAGAAATCTATCGAGCAAACATGGTGCTTTCAATTCCTCAAAATGTAATTGAATCCGAGGACCCCTACAGGAGTAGGCCCCGTTTGAGTCGCACAGATGACTAACTGTACCGCTGAGGGCACGATCCCTCTCGAGGCCTTCAGTCCATTACATATAACGTCAAAAGATATTTCCTGTAAGAAATGTTTTATTGGCTAAATAATTGTCCGTGCGATTCGATGAATCATTACGTCATACGTAAGAACCCAAGTCATGAAACTGAAAGCACGAGAGTTGCTCCGGACTGTGTGCGCCTGGACGGAGCTATTTTAATCAAACACAGCGATAAATACTTGAGATTTCCACCATTTCGCTTGTTCAAAGTCGCGATATATCTGGTTCAATGCACGAAGGAGTGCCAGCTACACATTTTTGTTATGCTGCTAAGCGCTTTCTTTTCTGCGTCCCAAATTAACCACGACTTCCTCTCGCACGGAAATACCGGTATGACAGTCAATGCAGAGAGGCTGTAATGAATTTGTATCAACAAACAACCGAGTTATTCGACAAACAGTCGCCTGTGATGAACCCACGTTACTTAGGCCTCCGGGTTTGGCTGATTAAATATGTACCCGGAAAGAAATGAGCCTGAAAGCGCGATAACCCCGCTAAAGCGCCATGGCCGGACCGGAGCGGTGAAACACACCCAGACACACAGCAGGCGTGCTTCACACGGCGAGTTACAACCGCAGAAGCTGCACGCTAATCTGGGACAATGCAGACAATTTTTTTAAAAAACAAAAACCCTAAACATCAAAGGCGTGACGTACATGTTGGTGATACAACTTACGGTACAAAAAGTGTTCTTCACATAAATGTATGATTGTGTGTGACTTGTGTCCACTCACCTTACACCTAAAAATATCACAAGCATAACATGCGTAGGCATATATATATATATATATATATATATATATATATATATATATATATATATATATATATATATATATATATATATAAATAAAACCTGCCTTCGGTGTCTAATATATATTAGACACCGAAGGCAGATAGTAAGTGGCTAATTAAAAGTAAAAAATTGCCTCGTTAGCTCAGAGTGTAGCTAACCCTACATACCAAATTTTAACTCATATTGCATATTTTCATATTTTACACTTCATATTCAGTTAGACACAGCAGTGTTTCGTGAACTTACCGAGCAGTAGCAGCCGGTGCGTTGCTCGGTATATCTGTTTGTCTTTCTGCAACTGTTTTTCGATCTTTTTGTTAGCTTCTCTTTGTGCCTTCTCTTCATTTCGCTGGTCTTCGGTCTTACTGTTGCCCAAACAACCCATTTTCCCACAAAAACAAAGGTTACGGGGAGGGGGAATTTAAAAACTAAACGATCCGGAATCCCTCAATTGGCCCACGAAATTAACACATTGACAATGATTTGTGACATATCGCTCGTTAGGGCCTACTAAAGCTAACGCTCAGATCTAAAGAACTATGACTTTTGTTATCCAAATTCCTGCTCAGAATATTGTTTATACTGTTATCATGAGTACATTATATTAAATAGAACTGTATGAAAAATGGTTGTTGGATAGCGTTGATGACGACACCCGGGCCGTCTACTCAGACGGCTGATTCTTCTATGTTATGTGTATTTCTCGGCCTAAATGTAAGTACAGTAGTGATCAATTCAACAATTCGTTTATACTAAATTTGCGTCTATTTCACTTTTCCTTTCAAAACGGACGAAAATAATTTCATCCCGCGAATAGCCACGGAGAGGTCGTACGGTTGCAGCCAGCTAACAGAAATCCAAACCCGATTTTATTTCTCGTCGAGAATCCTTTAGCCTGCTTGCACAAACACGAATTTTCTTATCGCTGTTGAAAAATAAACGGTTCCATTTGGAAGGGCTTATATTTCTGTTTATTTCCTTCCAATCCGTCTTCCTCCACACAGAGACGGGGGAGAGAGACAAGGAGCCTGAAAAAAATAAAAATAAATATTTACACTAAAAAGACTGCATGTGTATTATTTTGACAGTTTCCCGATTTGACTAAACTCCTTTTAAATCCGTAAATTGATCATGTTGTTGCTACTGACACTCTGATGGCCAGTTTTATTCCCAGAAATAATTTAATTTTTTTCCTCTAATTTTCCTCCTCTTCAGCGATGGTTGTTGCTTGCTGGTTTTGTCCAAATCCGAAAGGCCCTTCTCTGGCTTTTCTTCGGTTACTCTAATTTCTGTCGTTCTTCACATCTGTAAACCTTCCAGTCGCGAACAACGATGCGTAAGGTAACTCCTAAATTGGTTCCGATTGCTCCGATTGTGCCGAAATTACGAAAATTCTTCGGTATTTTCCCGTTTCTCGCAGGCATAGGCTTCAGTCAGCCGCCGCTTTGTATTCCTTTTGAATCCGAATGGCACATACACATGTGCATTCAGATACATGAACGCACCGCGGCTTCAAAGATCAGACTCCACAGTGACAGCAATTCCTTCATAGACAGGCCGCGTGTGTATAAATGCGAAAAAGCTGTTTCTTTTGCGTAATATTTGCCTTTTTCCTTTTCTCCGGGAATGGTACATTGAGACAGACAGCGTTGGAGAGATGGGGTGGGGCAAACACTTCTCATTGAACCCTGGGAACGAGCAGCGTCTCGTCACATGACCGCGCAAAGCGTCACCATGTTGCGATCCTGCGCATGGAAGGCGCCCTCTTCAAAGGCACGGGAAAGTACGGACAAGCCCTAACACACGGTCAACCCTCTGATCACTGCCAGTCTTTCCTAAACGCAATAAGGCCCAACTGCAACGATGAGTGGGTTTGGCGTTGTAGAAATATCAGCAGCAAGTGTACCTGCTTTAAAATAGATGTGCAACGTGTATTATACGTCATGTAACCTTCATTAGTGGCAGTCCGAGTCTGTTTGTATCAAGACAGCGCACAGATCAGTTTCGGAATGTTTGTCAGCAGGTCAGCCTAAATTAAAGATTTGTCTAATGAACACAATAACCGCATCTGTTGCTGTCCTCAGATGCTTGCAGCTGAGAAATTCCCAACAATGGTTGGAATGGTTTATGTGAAAAAATGTGGGGGACACACTGCCTCCCTGTGTTCACATAGTGTAATTACACAATTACAAAGCTCGCGCAGACTTGTGTTTACGTGATAAACATTGCTAACTTGTTGAACTTTGATTGTCTTTAATGTGTCCATAGTTGCAGAGTGCGTTTTTCGTTGAGAATATACGAGATTTTCTACTCAAGAGCAAGAGATAGAGGCCCTGTCTGGGAGGATGCGACACACAGCTAGTTGGAAGACGTATTATAACTACATATAAAATAATAGATATATTACTTAAAACGCTTCATAATTATCATTAGTCATATCGCTTTGGGTTTTGTATGAAATATTCCATCCCAATCGCCAAGCTTGATAAAAAGCATTGGGCCTGCAGGAACTGCCGTTTATCTTCGTACTCGATTGTATTCGTCCTCAGCGCAAATTCAGGAAGGCTTGCGTTCAGTTGCCTGCTCACAGCTTCGATTTGGTAACAACGGCGACCTCTACAGGAGTTAAACTAAATGAAAATTCTTGACTGCAAACCCCAGTTCTTAACATTCTCTGTAGCATTAGTCAGTGACTAATATAATTTAAACGTTTTAAACGAACACTGGTCGCGATGTAAAACGCATAGACTGCCCTCGAGAATATTCCTGCACTCGGGAGTGATTTGCTTTCCTTAGGTCACAGTGAAAATGACCACCTAAATGTCATGTACTAAGTATAAATACCTAAACAAACCAGACTAAAATGCTGTATGAAACAAACCAGTTTTCTGTTTTGATGCTTGTTTATTTAAAGGACTTTTTGCTAGGGTTACCTGTGTAGTCATGACGGCTCTGTGCTGAGACAGCCTTCTAGGCCATTATTTGTGAGAATTAAAGTTTATAATAGCAAACAATGCTGAAAAGTGTGTACATTTTAATTTAAAGCATAAAAGGGTACAGGCCCAGAGGCAGGATATTCAGATCTCACTGCAGTGCATGTCTGTTATATTAAATATTTCAGTTCTAAAACAGAGAACCATATAATATCATTTCTGTATATATATTTTTATTGGTGTTCAGTAAGAGCCTGTTTCAGGTGACTCTCTTGGCCCCACTGACTGGAACAGTTGTATGCTTGTATGAAGTATTTGAAAAAGGCTTGATGAGGCTTATGAGAAGATAATAATAATTATAAAAGGCTTAATGTTCCTTTAGAATAAAAAAAGTTATAATAATGTATTTGGGAAACAGGTCTGACCATGTCTGACATAATGTCTAACCATAAGGATATTTTTATTCTAAACATTTTAAGTTATAAATATCCAGACTACTACTTTCATTAGAGTTATTTATGATACTTTATGGCATGAGTTAACATAATCAAAACAACAGCAAAAAAAACTGACCAGTCAGACCCGGGTTAATTAATCCCTATTTTTTATGTCGAACACAGTAACTTGTGTGTGATCATGGAAGGTAGGTTTTAGATCCTTGTTTTGTCTTTGCTTGTTAGTTTTCCAGCATCTACCTGAATTAAGGGATTATTATTATGACAAAACTACACAGCCTGCCTTTGTTCAGAAACACTCTGGGATCTATGAAAAGCAGATAATGAGTGCTATTTTCCCACATGGCAAAGCTATCCTCACTCACCGTTTTACTTAGATGAATTATTAATGCACAAATATATATTTAATGGTTGTAAGTGGCCATTCTTGAACTACTGAACAAGGCTCTGAAAATTCTGAGCAACTTGAAAAGATGGTTGCATGTTATATGTACCAATAATAATAATAAAAAATACTCATCGTCTCTGAAGCACAGTGAAGTTGTAAATTCTATCAAATGTATGTATACAACATATTAATAATACTAAGTCAATTTACATTATTATCTCTCTGGCATAAACACTTTATCATATGCCCAGAGTTGTTTTACATTCATTTGTTCCCCATTTTTCCAGTTTGTGACTGAATGCGATTCACAGAATTTATTTATTTATTAGTTGAAAAGGTAACATTAATCATCACGTGCCACATTCATAGTACAATACGAAGGCAACGATTGTATTTGCTTGTAGTATTGATTAAACATCGGATTCAATAGGCCGACTTCAGATCCTCATAGAAGTGTAACAGGAAGTGGGAGATCTGCCTAGGCTCGTGCGTTTGGTTGTTTTAACCCTAAAAGCAGCAGCATTTCCCATTTGAAAAACTAGTCGGCGCAGAAGAGTAAAAGTCACAGGGACACGATTTTTAAGTAAAGGCAGGTTGAAAAAACATTCATATTTCTTAACTTAAATGTAAAAATTTCGTTTAACAAACATTAAACGTAAAGTGAGTTGACTTTTAATTCATTTATGACACGATCTTGTTGTTGCAACACATTGATTTTCTACACATTTTCTAAATATTTTAACAGTGTTGATATATAACATAGACAAATGCTTAAGACCAGCTCGTAGTATCTCAATTTCGAAATTAGTCCATATATTGAGACGCCATCATCAAAAGTCGTAAGATTTGCGTGACACAGGAATTCCTGAACATTAATGCAAATCACACTTGCGTCGCTAGGGGGCTCTCTTCTACACTGAAAATCCCACAAGAACGTCACAAAGCCTTGACCCGGGAAACCGAGAGGATCTGGCAGAAACGCGTTTTGTTAGCCGGTTAGCATATGATCAAACACAACTCTTAACCAGGGACAGAGGTCAGGCCAGGTTTTCCCCGAGGAAGGTTTATGCTACTTTACTAACAAATGAGATTTCCCATAATTAATATACAGATACAGCAATCCCATTGTTACTGTCAATATCAAATATGCAAAACATTCTGGAATTACGCACCTAACAGATTTAATTTACGGCTACAGTGGGGATGTGTCTCAGTAGTCTAGTACTGTTGAATCGTCTTCAGACTGTCTCTTACCACTAGAGGGCTTCAAAGAAACGTGAAAGAAAGAGCAATAATTAATTTAAAATAAATGTAAAAATATATAGAAATGTAATATATAAATAAATATATAAATGTAATAAATAAAACGTATATAAAAATATACATATACATATATTTACAATATACAACATATAACAACATATACGTATCCCATTGTTTTCACAATTGATTGTGATTGTTTTCACAAACATATCATTATGTTTCCCATTGTTTTCACAATTGATTTCTGCCAAATATATTACGTTACATATATAAGAATATAAAAAGCTTACCTATACAAAAGCAATCCAATTGACCAATAAATACTAAACAAATGTATTGCAGAGCTCTTGAAAAGTTTCAGGAAAGCCTGTTTTAACACGACGGTCTTGCATTTCACTCGGTGCTGCAAGTCTCCGCATTTATCAAAATCAAAGATATGCAATAACAAAGTTTTTCCACTAGAGGTCGAGCTTGAATCGAAGGTGTTGTCTGCAAGCCACCACGCGTTCTTTAGTGTCTTAACGATGCACTAAAACAATGCAGAGCACTTTAGTGCACTTTATTAAACAGAAATTTTCTGTTGCTTTATAGCGTGATTGGTTCCAGTTAGGCACTGCACTACACATGATATGATATGCATTTTTTACATTGGTAGTAAAGGCCTAAATAATTTAAGTCACTAAATGTCTTAATAAAACCCATAAAGCAGTACTTTTGCCTTGTCCTGTAGAGCTCCAACAATAGGTTGTCCTTCCCATAAATGGCAGATTTAACTATGATAAGGCTGGCAGACATCAAGATTTCATCAACTTCGTAAACGGTGGAAATGACTGTGCTGTCAATTACTGACATATTTCAACCAATCAAAAAGCTCTGCTCTTCCCAGCAGTACACTCTCCATGCTGCGAAATGGAGAGTGGCTGATAACACATGATAGCCACGCCCGTTTTGGAGTTCATGAAGCTTCATTCTCTCATTGCTGGATGAACTGTGGCACGGTCTGTCTCCTGCTGTTTCTCTCTCTCCCCCGGTGGCAGTAACAGCTTTGTCCTAAGAGCTCTAATGAGGGGAAAGAATTGGGAGTCCCACGTCCCGGGGGTGCTGTGGTGCTGCTGACGCAGACTCATCTGGGGCTTTGGTTTCAATTAGCGAGATCATCGGGTGATTAGCGGTCCATCAGCGGTCCACCAACAGACTGCTGACGTCCTGCCCTTCCTCTCACAGGCGGAGCATTCTGGGACACTTTCACCTGGCAAATGAAAGCCTGGCAGGTAGCTTAGCAAAGCCCGTGTTGGGGTAAACAGCTTTCCCAGGTGTCTGCAACGCTGCAGAGCCCAGCCTCCCCACAGTCAGGTCTCACCCAGTGAACTGCTCTCCCGCACGGTTAACAACAGCAGGGCAGCTGCTCCGGTCGTAGGTCAGGTGCATGCAGAATACACTGTCACTTGTCCCTGAATTCCACTGTAAACCCACAGAGTACCACAGTGGGTTGATTGCTTCATCTGATTGGCTGTATCCTCAGGTGGCAATAGGCTGGTCAGTGCCGCTATATTCAGTGATTGTGCGTCTTTCATTAAAGGCGTCGGCCTGACGAGGTGAACTGGGGGTTTGGTGATTTTTTTTGGTATTTGTGGGCGAGATGGTTTTTCTTTGTGTAACTAATTATGGAGACCGCAGTAAATTCCTCCACCAAATAATGCACCCAGTTAAGCCATTAACCCTCTGGCGTGGGACGACAGTGGCGTGTTCCTGTGGGTTGGAGCTCTCCCTGCAGACACTGTGCTAGCGAGGGCAGAACAGGCCCGGGAGGAGACCTGCAAAACCTCCTGCCTGAGCCACAGCAAGCTGCTAATAGCTCTTCCTACCTGCCTTCTAAGAGCACTTAAACTGCACCGTCGATGAAATATTAGATGCATGCTCAGCAGTCATCATTATAATCAATTTAAATGTGCTTCAGAGGGTAATTGAGTGGATTTCTCTAGGGCTGAGAGCTCCACCTCAGGGCCTCCTTCTAACCCTGATCGGCCTCTCTGCTGTCCTGTGTGATTTGGTTTTGGTAGTTTATAACTATTACTTGTATCAATTATCCCTGAGGATGATTATTTATCCCAGGGATGGTGGAGGGCAACATTCCCATGCCTCTGCGTCTGAGCACAGCCTGTTCTGGTTGTACTGCTGAACTCGGGCTGTGTTGTCTTTGTAATATTTGTTTTGAATGTGAAAGGTGTAATTTAAGGAACTATCATGTCACTTACTCAATCCCTCACTCACACACTCACATAGTTCACTCACTCGTTCACTCTCTCACTCACCCATTCACTCCCTTGTTCACTCACTCAGTGTGTCAGTGGCTCCCTCAGTAGTGAACAGCAGTAACAACATTTTACCAGCAGAGGATGCCAAGCTCAGCAGGGTTGTCGCAGCTGTGTTCCTTCCAGTTCAACAATCTAGTTTTGTTCTTTCTCGATTATTCATTTGAAGGACAGCCTAAAAACCTAACATAAAATAACAGATGATTCACAGATATCATTTATTTTGTGAGTGTGTGAGTAAATTCAGGTCTCTTTATAGCAAGTCACCATTTACACAGAAAGGACTGGACTTTCATATAGCATAGGGAAAAAATGCTGGGGTTCGATTATTCAAATATTCAGCAATGGCAGCTATAGAATATTTGTATATTTGAATATAAGATGATTTTAAATGTAAACCCCAACTCCATAAGAGAAAAACAACCATAACCCCAGCAGAATCAGACACAGTGGAACAAAGGAGCAGAACCAGACACGCTGGAGCAACCCAATCACAATCAGACACACTGGAGTGACCCAATCAGAATCAGACACACCGGAACAACTCAATCAGAATCAGACACAGTAGAACATGCCAGAGGAATGGTACTGTAGAGTCAGCAGTTATGGAGAACCCACTGCTACACAGCTGCCAGCGCAGGACACCAACATATCTACGCATTGGAGCAAACTCATCTCACTGTGTTGTTAACAGTTTTAAACAGCTAAATGTGTAAAAACAGTCATTATTACACAGTGTTGTACTTATTATGGGTGATTTTCAGCCAGTTGGTGCAGACCCAGTTTGTCTGTCCTTTATTGTCCTTTAAAGCACCTCTCCCATCCCCATCCTGTCCCCCTGATGACCGCCGTGTCTCCTCCTTGGGCAGCGCTAGCATTGCTAACACGGCTAGCTCATTACACTCCGCCACTGCATTGGCTCAGTCCCTACCTGCTAATGGCCCAACAGCCATGAATATTAGATCCGCTTCCCCTCGGAGCTCAGGGGCGCGGGGCCGTTAAAGCACTCGTCAGCCGGCCCGCGGAAGGCAGCAGTCGCTGCGGGAGGCGCCTCTGGCAGTTTGGCGAGGTAGCGGGGTCCGGCATAGCCCTCTCAGCGAGTCCCGGGCACGGTGCTCTCCGTCCCTGAGCGGGACAGTCTCTCAGGCTCTGCACCAGGACATGAACAGAGGGAACAGCTCTGTGCTCCTCAGGTTCCTCCTCAGCGTCGGGGTGACGGCTCTGGGTTGTGGCTCACAGCGCCAGCATCTGGGTATCGGTGACAGGGGCCGATTCTGACTTTTTGCTTCGGGAGCAAACAGGGCGACACAAGGAGTCCAACAGACGACGCGCGTCAGACAGCCCCTGAGAAAGCCGAGTTTTTAACACCAAGCCACCCTCACGGGACGGGGGAAAGAACTCCTCCTAAATCTGGTGCTCTGTTCCTCCCCTCAGCCCGGGGGGGGTGTGCTGCGTGTTTATCCAGTGTGGCCCCCCGGGGGTGCGTTAGGGAGGAGAGGAGTTACCTGCTGCACAGGAAGCCGAGAGGAGAGGAGCTGTCGGTCTCTCTCAGTGCGTGCTCAGAGCTGCGCAGGGCGGCAGTGGAGCAGACATGGCAGGGGACATCGTGGTGGGAATGATCTACAAGATCCTGCTGCCTCTGGTCCTGCTGGCAGGTAAGCACACTCTCCGAGCTCTCAGCAGGACTGAAACTCAGCAGATCACGGGCAAAAAAGGCATGCAATGGAGGAGAAGGCAGCTGTAGCATTATTATGATGTAATTATGGAACTGTAATCATAGTGATGTTATGTCTATTCAAATATCCATATTTCAAAAGGTAATATTTTTGTCACATATTTAACATTTACCATTTCCCGATTCAGACGTTTCTAGTAATAAATTGTAACACCTGTGAATATTGAGGGAGAAGCACAAGAAAGCATGCTGTAAAAAAACATTTTAGATGATAGCATGTGTGAGGTGTTTTGCAATTGCTGTAAATGTGTTAAAATTAAATATATAAACTATGTTAAGTGAGACTCAACAGATTTTTCCAGTAAAAAATGTATTTTTTCAGATGGGTTGGAATTTTGCCTGAAATGGTTCAAAGAGAAAAACCGTGTATACATCTGGATGGGTGCTAAAATCAGTGTTGTGCATTTTCAGCAAAGGATAAGGTTTCACCTAGTGATGGATAATTTTTTTAAGGATAAGTTTATTGCGTGTATCCTGACACAAGACAGGTTTGTCTTGTGTCTGTAGCACCTAAATTTGAAATTATCATAATAATTACTATTGTTATTTTTGCTTCTATTTTGTAATAATATGTTTAACGGAAACACTGAGAGTATCATTACCCTGACAGAGTTGCATTTTTGCTATTCCAGCATGAGGTTCTGTTTCTCATCCATACTGTAGCTCAGGACAGCACTTAACACCGCTACACACCTCAGAATAACATTCTGCTGTGGGGTTTGCTCAGTTAATTCAATCACAGCGTCATTTACAAATCTCCTCAGATGTGTTTGTGGATTCACACTGGGACACCCATTGATAGAAATTCACACATGCATACTGGCTAATCAGAGTGAGAGTGCTCCTGCATTTTACATGGGAAAGAGTATGAACAATACATGAAGAATCATAACTATCATCATAACTGTCTCAACAGAGAGTTTGTGAATTATGGTGACATGCCTTGGAAATGAGAGGGGAATGAACAGAGCAACACTCCTGTCTGGTTTCTACTTCAGATTTAATGAGGGAGTAACTGTTTTCAGCACCATCTCTTTCACTCATATCAACCTTTACATTTCAAATTTCTGTTCATGGACTGACACTATGGACCCAAATGCATTTTTTAACAAAACTGCACCCACAGCCAGTCCAACAACCACGTACGTACTCTGACTTAACTAAACCTGAAAACCAGCCATGAGACCACATCTGATGCAACATGTCCAACAAACAGCAACGGGAAATCAAAACTGATGTGTGACCTCATAGAGGAACCCTGTACCTGTATGTGTGGCTGGTTCTGTGTGAACCGCATTGCTCTGTGACTCAGAGTCAAAGGCTTTCTGGATCTCTCTCATCCCTCCACAGCGATCTCTTTCCGATACAATGGCCTATCGGTGGTCTACCTCCTCTTCCTCCTCACCCTGCCTTTGGTCCCTGATCCTTCTGCATCATCCATGAATGGTGAGTCTTCTTTATCATGTGCAGCATTAAGGCTAAGGGCCTACATTTACATTTACATTTATTCATTTGGCAGACGCTTTTATCCAAAGCGACGTACAAAAGTGCAAATAGTGGGCAAACAACAGGCACAAGAGCAAGAAACATGTCCATCTGGGGTCAACAAGCAGGAATACAAACACGCCACCAACAAGACGTAACCATGGGTAGCTGAAACAGAAAACACATTTTGTTTCTTTTAATGCGTTTAAACTTAATCTATAAAAAAAACAGCATCCTATTGTTAACTGCATCTTGTGATGGTCAGACTGTGTACACTGAAATTAAAACAATCTGCCATTTTGAGAAGCATTTTCCTCAGTGAGTATTTGCATGGGAGAAAACCCTCCTTCAGGGTGACATATATGACTTCAGTTTTATGACATAGCTATATATGCAACTGGATACTTTCCTGGAAGAGCTCAGGTAAAATTTAAGATGGCTTAAGGGTACAACTGCCATGCTGAGTTTGAAATCAGACCCACAAGCTTCCCATTAAAAGCCTTACTTCACCTGGTGACTGTCAAAGGGCAGGCTCTCACAATGAACACAGCCACTGTTAGTTTCAGTCTTTTTTCCTAAATATTACCTCCCTTCTTTTAACATTAAACAAATACCTGAGCTGTGATACTCGGAATGTGATTATTATCCATCAGATATAAATAAGATGTGTTTGGTAAAAACAATATTTAATGCACATTTGATTATCCTGTCAGCTGCTGTACCATGTGTCAGGCCATGGTTTGTTTTATGACATTTCTTCATATGTTACATTACATTATGTTACATTGTTGACATTTAGCAGACGCTCTTATCCAGAGCAACTTACATCAAGTACATGTTGTAACATGGCCTGTAAGGCCCACATTACTGATGGTATTCATGAACTGGTGACTGGAAACACTAAATATAAATAAATAAAAATTTGAAGCCACGTTTTTATGTGCGTCTAAGATAACAGTTTTTGCATTTTAAGACTTAAACACTATTTGACAATAGAATCTCACTCTGAAAAGGGAAGTCATTTACAGAATTACTGGTAACTGCTTTAATGTGTGCGCTCTGCGCTGGCTTGTATGTAATGGGAGGGGGGTCAATACCGCCCTGCTAAATTAAGGACCTAATCGCGTATTCCTGAAGCACTTTTAAGAGGTGCGGTCTACAGCATATGGTCTTATCAATTATGCATAAGAGAGTAATTATTTGGAGGAATTCAGAGTTGTGGTGTCAGCTCTGCCAGCGAAGATGCCTTGAATGTAGTGCTGTTTGTTTGCGTCTGTTAGCTGTGCGCTTGATTGTGTTTTTATGACCTCATCCGCGGGAGTAGCGTGAAGGGGCCGTGAGACATTAAACTCCTTCTGAAGCTCAGGGAATGGTCGGGCGTTAGGGAGCAGGACGAGGGGGGCGGTGGGAATGATATTAAGCTTTTAGTAAAAATCCGGTCATCGGAAACACATTTGCTGCCTCAGCTAATGCCGCGCGTAATAGATTTTGTTTTCTGGTAAACAAACGAGCGCAGCAAATCTTTAGCCCGTAATAACGCGTATCAGCTTCTCTGTCTGCATCCTACTGCAGGCATGTTCAGATGTTCCTTCTCTTACATCTGAAATCTGTCCCTCTCTCCCCCAAAATTTTAAATCATAGGCCTCTTATCTACTGAGAAAAATGAAAACGTCTTATCTAAGAAAAAAAGATGATTATATCTATACATGTATACGAAAATCTTTTTAAACAAGTTAATTTGTCAAAACTTACACGAAGAACTGTGCATTAACACCCCCCGGTTGAATGTTCAAATTGCAATACCAAGAAAGCATGCATTCAATTGTTTCCTGCCGCACGCGTTGAAACGCGAAATTACAGGTCAAATTAGATACAAAGTCATGATTTCTTAAAACTAAGGCCTTCTTCTAATAAACTGGTAGGTGGGTAGCAGTACATAAAAACCAGTTGGACGGCATTTCTCTGTGGATGATATCATATAAATACATATAAATGAACACTTACTGTTGAGTAAACTTGATAAAGACATGGCGTAAAACTGCAGGTGTTTTTTTACATGGGCTAAGAGCTAATACCCCTCCTGTTACATAGATTTCAGCACACGGCGAATGCACTTGGGGAGGTTTGTCCTGGTGATTGCGCAGGGGGTCCGTTAAACGCACATTACATACCATACTTAATTCCGCGACCCGCTGACTTCAGCGAAACGCTTGTTGACATAGGGATGAGCGGCTCGCTCCGATGTCTGCTGTGCAGCACAGGTTGCATTACCGACAGCGCGTCATCACGTCCTAATGGACTGAGTCTCGGATGTGCCAGGCCGTGCCCTGACATCTCTGCACTCCGTGCGGCCCAGGCCCTGCTCCCGCGAGCCCTTAAAGTGGAGATCTGAGATCGAATCCAAAGGAGCTCGTAAAAATCAACGAGCTAATTAAAAGATGTCGCAATCTTCCTCTACGCGCGGAATGGCAGCAGGCAGACGGCTGCCATCGATGATAGGCGACGTATCGACTCGCCTCATTTTTGCTTGTGTAGTGCTGAGTGGGTTATTTACATTTTGTCCCTTTTGAGACGCTCTTACCCGGAGCGTTGTACAAGATGAGTAGCCTACATTTAACAATACATTTATGTTGCTGGCATCACATAGACGCTCTTATCCAGAGCGACTCCAGAAGTCAGGCACAAAGGGTATCTAGCATAACGACACAAAACGTTACACAAATAAGAAAACCATCATCCACACACAGACAAGAGCCAGTGTTAAACACACAAGGTCGAGACCACAAATCCGCACTGGCCCAACACGCAAACGCAACACGATAAACCGGACAAGAGCGCACTGTCCCAGTACAACAGTAACACATACCCAGGGCCTCCTTGTATGTTCGCCTATTGTGGAAGGAATCGTTTAAATCAGTAGACCCAGTGTTCTTCTGAATGTATCATTATGAATAATTTCCCCCTATTATGAATTTAAACTTAATTTGCTCTCACTTCTGACTCTAGGGTAAATAAATATTAAATAAATGTCTACAATTACATTTGCATTTATTCATTTGGCAGACGCTTTTATCCAAAGCGACTTACAAGTAAGGCAGAGTACAGCACAAGTAAAAACCATAAGGTGTCAACAATATTAAAAGCGCTCCATGACCAAGGTTCAACAGTTGGCCAGACAAGGTACAAGCTAGCTGGTAGAGATACGAGTGCGTTTAAGACGTAAGAAAACGCTCTAGGTGGTAGCGCTTCAGGTGATCAGGTGAGCGCGGTAGAGATGTGTCTTCAATCTATCACTTGGCCTATACTCCACATTGTATGGAGAGCATATTTGCAACATTTCCTTATCCCCTTGTCTGCGTTTTACCTGTTTACCAAGGCAAAACCGGCAAGTTTATGCTGTTTATCTGCTGCACGAGCGTCATGTTCCTGGCCCTGCAGTGCGGCCTGCAGATCACCTTCGCCCACGTACCTGTGCACGGTAAGCACGTGCATGACTTCCAGAATCCTGCCCTGCATACAGAGCAGGGGATTAATTAGTTCGTTCTTTTCTTTTAATGTACTGATGTAATGAATGCACTCATTTGTTTCCGTGAATATTTCATGAGTACGGAAATTGGTTTAACAGCGTACTGCAACGATGCAGATCAGTCGATTTTGATCCGGGGAAATAAAGCATTTGTTCTGTTACAGTGAGTGGTTTTTGGGAGGACGTCCTTTACCATTTGGGGATTGTAAGGTATGACTCATTAATGTGTTTTAATTTGTTTTAACTTGATGCCGCCTGCCAGCACGTTTCTACATCGAATAAACATGAATATTTATCTTACACCTTTATGATTCTTAACCTGACTTTAATCAACCAGAGACTCAGTAAAACCTAAACAAATCTATAGCCTAATGAGTTTAAGGCAATATAACATTTTGTCACAGCTTACATAAATTATTTTTGTCTCTCCTAATTAAAATACGATGAAGAAGACTTTGCGTCATATAACAATAAAATCCCTTACATTTTCACAAAATTAAATGGTTAATTTACACTGCATATAAACTTTATACTATAGTATACTATACTATGTACTATACCACACTGTCCAGTATTATTGCCCCGAAGCATACCCAGCCAGTTTGTCCTTCGCCGTGTTGCCGCGTCTCTCCAGATTCAGCGCCGTTGATCCGTGGAACATTGCGCGCCTCCTGGCTCCAGATCTCGGCGTCTTCCTCCTGTCGCTCTTCATTTACCGCTTATGCAGGAAGCTGCTTCGGCCCCCGGTCCATGTGGCCGCGCATGAGAACTGCGTAATGGCCTCCAACCCTGAGGTATGCACGCACAGACTCACAGCAGCCGAAACAACTCGCGCATATCTATCATAAATATGTTTAGTCACACAAAGTGTTAAATATAAGGTATTCAAACTGTAGACTTGTTACACTCATGTATAAGGCTGTATCTTAAACACCTTTTAAGGTTATAAACTGGTTTGTGTTAATTTAGTCAAATCTGTAAATTTCCATCAAAGAAAGAGAATAACACCTTGGATTCAGTGTTGAGAAAACCTGTTTTGAGAGATGATGTGCAATCAACCATAATACTAATTATGTTTGTATGTCTACATTTGCATGCATGTTTATGTATACCTGTGTGTGTGTGTGTGTGTGTGTCCATCAGGAGAATCAGGAGCAGTCAGACTCAGATTCGGATGAGGACAGTGAGGGGTCGGAGGGTTCGAGCTTCGACAGCTCGGATGAGACCAGTGTGTCGCGGGACGCTCCACCCCGCTTCGTGCAGAAGCTGATGGTGTTCGCCGCCGGGCTGCGGCTGCTGCTGGCCACCATGCTGAACACCGCCGGCAGAGTGGTCGTCACCATCCTCCTGGGCCTGGCAGGTAGCAGAATCCTCACTCCCTTCTATTAGAGAAGGAGTTACTGTAGGTTCACATGGACTAATCATATTTATCAGACATTAGCAGTTTCACCTCTGTACCTCACTGGAAGTTAATTTGTAATATAAATGATGCTGATTTTAAGGTTGCTCACATTTTGGTGAAATGCTTTAAACCAGCTGTCATTAAAAGAAGCTTTCCATTCCTCTCTCTCTCTCTGCGCAGGCATCGCCCTCCCCTCCCTGACCTCGGCGCTGTATTTCGGGGTGTTCCTGTGTTTGGTGTGGTGGTGGGTTTTGGGCGGTCTCTCAGCCTGCTCCTCTTCAGCACCCTGTGTGTGATGATGGCCATATTCAGCGCTGGGCACATCCTGGGGCTGTACCTGTACCAGCTGCCCATCACTCAGGAGCTGGTGCCCCCCCAGGACATCTACGCCAGGTACCCACAATCACAGGCACCGCTCTGACCTCACGGCTCCCTCACATTACATTACATTACATTACATTACATTACACTACATTACTGGCATTTAGCAGACTCTCTATCAAGAGCGACTTACATCAGTTACAGTGTTTTTTTACAATGTTATCCATTTATGCAGCTGCATATTTACTGAGGCAATTGTGGCTTAAGTGCCTTGCCCAAGGGTGCAGCATCAGTGCTCCAGTGGGGAATGGAACTGGCAACCTTTACGGTTGGTTACGAGTCCTACTCCTTAACCAGTATGCTACATTGCCGTCCTATACCTGTTAGGTGACAGAGTTAGAGCTGTGACAAGAGGTTCAGACAGCTTGCAAAGCTGCTGAAGTTCTTAATTGTGACAGAACCCTTTTTTGTTGTCTCAGTGTGTCACAGCACATCTCACGGGTGGGCAGAAAAAGGGTGATCACAGAGGTAACAGTGTGGTGAGGGGAGGGTACAGCCCCAGACAGGTCCTGCCACTGAAAACCGCAGTGGCAGAAGTGTGGTGTTATGGTAAGGAACAGCGCTTGTAACCAAAAGGTTGCTGGTTTGATTTCCCGCTGGGGTACTGCTGTTGTGCACTTGGGCAAGGTGCTTAACTCACAATTGTCTCAGTAAATATCCAGCTGTATAAATGGATAAAATGTACAATGACTTAATATGTAAGTCCCTCTGGATAAGACTGTCTGATAAATGATGATAATGTAAAGTAAAACAATTCTTTCCTGATCTGCGTGAAGAAACTCTTTCTGTGTGAAGACACAATCACAGACAGCGCTTTGACCTCCCTCACTCATTACATTACATTACTGGCATTTAGCAGACGCTCTTTTTTTCCAATATTATCCATTTATGCAGCTGGATGTTTACTGAGGCAATTGTGGGTTAAGTACCTTGCCCAAGGGTACAACAGCAGTGCTCCAGCGGGGAATCAAACTGGCAACCTTTCGGTTACGAGTCCTGCTCCTAATTGGACAGAGGGCTGAGCAGGCTGGAAACTAGAATTTCAACCAGAAGGCTGTGGGTTTGTATCCTTGTTGAGGTGCTGTAGTTGTACCCTTGAATAAGGCTTTTAACCTAAATTACCTCACCAAATATCCACCAGTTTTTTGAAAGAAAAAAAAGTGTGAGTCATGTACGTTGTATGTAGTAGGTGACCCTGGATGAAAGTAATGGCCAGGCCAATGAATGAAAAGGTACCTTGCTGTAAGACTGACATTGCTGCTGTGCAACACAGTAAGGAGTCTACATCCCATCTGAGCATGCTCAGAACAGATCATCCCCTTCCTGCTTGTTTCAGGCTATTTGGAATGACGGCCTTCATTTGGACCAATAGCTCTGACCCGCACAGCCTGCACCTGCACCCTGACACCGCCTGGCCCGTCTTCATCAACCCCCTGGTCCTGCTGGTGCTCTACTACACGCTGGTCGCTGTGCTGCACAAGTGGGTCCACCTGTCTGATGAGGTACTCCATCTCCTCTGCTCACAGTGGTTCTACAGCAAAAAGACATTCTCACTGGAGAGCGAGGCTTCACGAAACTCCTAATGGGAGGAGCTACCATGTGCTGTCAGTCACTGACTTGTGTGAACCAATCATAAGTGTCTCATAGCAAAACTCTGCGGTGATTTCAAAGAAATGACTCATTGAGATAGCACATGTTAGCTCTGCCCTTTTTGGGGTTCATAAAGGCTCATAGTGTGATTACTGGCAGGGAGAAGTTTGGCTACTTGGCATGAATTACATCACATGCCATTGATTCAGTAGCTTGTTAAATCATTTTGTTTTGAAATCAGGAGATCCCGCCCAGGTTCGATAGCTGTGTCTCTGAGGGTCCTCCCGGCCTGCAGGGGATGCTGTGGCTCTCGGGAGACAAGGCCAAGGTGAGGGGTGGAGTCAGTAGGGGGCGGTGTCCGGTGTAAGCGCAGTCCTTTAAATAAAGTTTCTTTTTGCACTTTCTTTCCCCTGCAGCTGTTGGCCAGCATGGATGACGACACCAGCCCCGTGAATGAGGTAGATTCTGCTGTTGAGTTGGAGTCTAGGCTGACTAGGGTATCTGGGTACTCTGCTTCCTTCATCACCATTTCCTGTGACTCATAACCAGAGATACCCAGAACACAAACAAAGAAACATTGGCAGTCCTGATCTCATCTCCTTTTCAAGTGTGATGAAGAAATATCACTCATTAAAATAGCTTAGGATTTCTGCACACGCCTGAAAATATCACACTGACCTCCATCGGAAGTATAACTCCTGCCAAGCCATCTTCTACATCCTCCACCTGAGCTGTGCTCAAGGCAGCCTTTGGGCTTGTAGTTTTTGGTGGTTTTGGTTATTTCCCATTTCTGCAAGTGTTGCCAGTGGTGGTGCTTAGGTATGCAGTGTGTCTCTCTGCGTACAGGATGTGTGGGTGTGTGTGTGTTAACAGATATATGTTCCCCTGCAGCCAGTGGTCATGCTGTATAATGGCTCCTGGCAGGACCAGAGTGAACAGGAAGTGATGTCAGCCCTGGGGAGGAAGGCAGGCTTCCCTGAGTGCTACAACCTGCCAGTTTATGGAAGCCAAGACTCCACTACCCACGGTATCAGCCTGAGCTCGCCTCTGTCATGCCTGTTTATAAACACAAATCACTGAGATTTAAATGAACAAGTGGCATCATTTGTAAATAAGAGGGGTTCAGGTATGGACAGGTAAGTAGAAACACCTCAGTTACAGCTGAGCTACAGCTCAGGCAGGTCAGTGGAAACGCGGCTGTACATTGGGTCTCCAACTCAGTTGCGTTTGCTCTGCAGCTCCTGTGTTTCTCTTTCAGAGATGGAGGTGGAGAGGGAGGGGCTTACAGCGAGTGTGACGGTGACAGAGCCCGCCCCCGCCGAGCCCAGTGGCCTGGCCCTGTTTGGACAGTTTGTTATGAAGCACAGCTACGTCAGCGCCCTCATCGTCATGATGGTATATACACTTCCTGTAGAGCAACTCAGACTCATGAGGGAGCCATAGAATGTGACATCGCCCCCTAGAGTCAGAATTGCAATTTTTCCCTTTAGCTGGGAACCTTGGTCTTTAGCTTAGCAAGCTAGTGTGTCTTTCACTGTGCTGTGCAGACTGTGATCTTCAGAGCACCTCCTGTGTTACATGTGCAACTGTTTCCCTCACCTCTCACACTTTCTCATTCCTGCCCCCTTTAAAAGTCTTTTAAAATTGATTGAAGCTCGAATGATTAAACAGAGGATGTTGACAAAAACTTTCAGTGTAAAACATGCTGTCAGTTAAATAAATAATAATTAGATAAATAATTTGAATTGTGCTGCATGTCATGGCTGAAGCCACAGCTCATCCACTCCTACACCTTTTGCCACATTTAAGATAATTAAATGCCTGGACTGTGTGGTGAGGAGAGGGAGGTGCCATGAGCCCCATAACGGGTATAATGGTTAGAGGTACCATGTGCTGTCACCCTTTGATTCGTATCAACCAATCAAACGCCTTTGCTCTCTATAGCAAAACACTGTGATTGGTTCAAATGAGTGAGTGAGTCATTGATAGCACACAAGAGCACCACCCATTCTGGGATTCGTGAAGCCCCTCCCTCCCGCTGCTACGCTCTGAAGTGCTGTTCTCCCGCCCGCTCCAGATGTGGAGCATCACGTATAACAGCTGGCTGACCTTCGTGCTGCTGGTGTGGTCGTGCGGGATCTGGATGCTGCGGGACCGCCGGCGCTACGCCATGCTGAGCGCCCCCTTCCTGGCGGCGTACGGCACTGCACTGCTGCTGGGCGCCTTCGCCAGCGGCCTGCGCCTGCGGCGGGACGAGCTCTTCCCCCGCCTGCCCGCCCCCGTGCTCGTCGACTTCGACCTGCTGGGCTCCCCCGCACCCTGCCTCCACCTGGGAGTCAAGGTGAGGCGCGGCCGCAGCCCGGGACTCCCCAGAGCGTTCCCATGGGAACTGAGTCTGACTCATAACCATCACTCTGCTGCAGTACAGGTCCAGACTCAAGTCCAGAGAGCTTTACTGTCAGCCCATCCATATACATGTACACAGCAGGGTTGAAATAACGTTTCCCTGGGACCCGTGGTTCTACATTTAGACAGTGCAAGACAAAGACAACATAAGGTGCAAAGCATAAAATCAATAACAAGACAATAGGTACAACAAATACAACAGGACAATAAATAGACAAAATAACAAGACTATAAATAGGCAAAGTGACAGGCAAACGTATTTAGGCTGGACACCGTCTGGTTTTAAGGTTAAGGGGATCATGGATGGTAGCTGATGTAGTTTTATGCTTCTTTTGTGGGCTGGTGTACAATAACACAGTGACTGAGTGAGTGAATGTAAAAGTGCACATTGTGACATGTCAGTGATAAGGATATGAGCCAGTCAGCCACAAAGAGGAGATTCTGTTGAAACCTGTGATTTTCAGTGTGGCACAATTAGTTGACAGTTACATTGAAAGATCATATTTAGTCCAGCTGTGTAAACAGATGACGTTACCTTGACCAATATGGTTCTGTGAGAAGCAAGAACTAATCAGGCACTCCTCAGTGGCCACAAATATTTTGCTGGTGTCTTCGCCCTCAACTGGTGAAACATTGTGATTACAGAGTCTGCTTGCTGGCTCAGTGAGTTGGTCAGCCAGTGAGGGACAGTAATATTTCACAGGCTGCTTCCAGGCACTGGTGGTAAAACCCATGGGAAGTGTTTGGTTGGAGGCATCAACTGTCTGCTGATCAGATTTATAAGGACTATTGCACAGTGCATCCTACATAATACTTTCCTTGGGGTGCATTATTAAATGCATTTTCTACTAAGCGTAAAATTAATTTCAGAATATGCTCATAGACTCATTGAAAGCAAAATTATCCCCCACAAAGCAGTCACATTATTAACCACGATGGACATCAATGTTTTCTATAATTGTGTAGTCGACCTCAACACAGTTAAAATGCACACTGGTGCTTTTTCCAGGAGGTGTGCTCATTTCATTATGTGTTTATCTCATGGTTAATAACTGCATTGGAAATGGCTGCATGCGGTTCCATTCACGCAGCTCGCAGTATATGAGGGCTTGAGCTGCACTGCCTTCGATAATGGCTCAATATCTGTGAGACATACGCTTTTGTGATCTGAATTATTTTCTCATGTATGACACTGCCTCAAGCATTTGCAGAGAATATAGATTATTTGTCATCATGTTTCAAGTGCTTTACCGTCAGCTTCATTTTTGCCAGTAGCAGCAGGTTTAGTCTGGGAGTTCAGCACAGAGAGATGCAGGAAAGCGGGTAATGAGTGGATCTCCTCAGTGCTCCACTGCTGTGAAATCCAGTGCCTCTCTCTGCCATGCTGACTCCCTTCCCCACACCTGACCCCCTCATACAACCCCTCTCATAGCCAATGAGACAGCCAGGCGGAGACCGGAGTGTAATTATGCAAAAATGAGCTGCTACAATCATGAAGTGAAATGAAAGGCTAACTAAACTGAGATGTTTGACGTTCATCTTCTTTACGTAATTTGACGTTCATCTTCTTTACGTAATTCGTCTTTACGTAATGTGTTTCTCGAGGGGTTTAAGGTGCTTAATGATTGCACTGGCACCACAGTGCTGTTCTTTTGCAATTTTTCTTTTGTTTGAATATTTTATTGCTTTACAAAAATGGGAAAAGGGAAATTAAGAATTCTATTCTTGGATCTTTTCCTAATCCCTCAGTCTTTGTTTATTTTTCTTTCTTTTCGATTTTGTTTGTCCACAGGTCCTGTACACCTTCACCTTCTGGTTGCTACAGCGACAGAACCTGAAAGAGAAACAGGAAGAGCAGGATCTGAAACAGGAACCTCTGGAAGAGGTCAAAGTGCAGCCCTCAGGTGAACCAGCAGGGCCACAGAATGAATAACATCACTGCTGTTGTTGTGTGATAATACATATATACGCATCATTCCATGTCTGTTGAGAACCAAGCATTTGTATATGACACAGCCAATGACAGTCATATGGAGCATAGCACTGTGACTAATATGGTAATGTGCACACCTACTTCCTGTACTGCACAGTGACTTTCAGGCTGCTTCCTGTCCAGCTGGTGATTTGTATAAATGTGCTGTTGTATGTTACATGCTGCTGTGAGGTCACATGCTATATGCATATTTTACATGCCATGCAGTTGTAACAGTATGTTACATGTGCGTTACATGGGTGCAGTCATAGCAGTGCATTACATGTGTATGTAGAAGCAGATGGGCTCCCTCTCTGAGCCGGGTTCTGCTCAAGGTTTCTTCCTGTTAATTAGGGAGTTTTTCCTTGCCACTGTCGCTTTAGGCTTGCTGTCAGGGGGTCTCAGGCCTGGGAACAATGTAAAGCTGCTTTGTGACAACTTGTGTTGTAAAAAGCGCATTACAAATAAAATTGAATTGAAATTGAATATGTTACATACTGTGCTGGCTCCTCCCCTCAGAGTGCAGTGACTCCTCCCCTTTGATGGCAGTGCTCGGCTCATTGGTCAAAGGCACGCTGGTCAAGTACTGGATCCTGTTCTGCTGCTCCATGTTTTTTGTGGTCAGCTTCTCAGGGAAAGTGGTGGTCTACAAGATCCTCTACATCATGCTGTTCCTCTTCTGTCTCGTCCTCTACCAGGTGGGCTTGCCGTGCTCCACTGACTACTCTTCCTGCTGTCCAAAATCAAACAAAAATCACACCAGTTCTGAGCACTTTATTAATTATGAAACATAAACACAAACGTATGCCATGGAGTCATCCCCCCTCTCTTTCCTGCCTGTAACCTGCTGTAATTTGAGATATGCTGCTCTAAGAAGCGTGCTATACTGTGTGTTCAGAGCTGCAGTGCCAGGGCATTTGCAGGGTTAAGTGTTTGAGAGGCAGTCACTGTGCTTCTCCCTAACCCTAACCCTAACCCTAACCCTACCCAACCTGTGCAAATCCTCCCCAGGTGTGCTATGATGTGTGGAGGCGCATTCTCAGGTACTTCTGGGTGGTGGTGGTGGGCTACTCCATGGTGGTGCTCATCTGCATCTACATATACCAGTTCAAGACCGTTTCTGGGCTGTTCCGGCAGATTATCGGGATGTCCGAGGAGGGGTGAGGCAGGGGGATGGGGGGCTTCTTCCTGGTCATTCTGAATTTACTAATTATTGTTAAAATTTTTGATCATTCATTACGTGCCCCTGTCTCTGTCTTGCCTGTCCCTGTTTGTCCCTGTCTGTGTCCTTGTTTTCTCTGTGTGTTCCTGTCCCTGTCTCACCTGTCCCTGTGTGTCCCTGTCTCACCTGTCCCTGTCTCACCTGTCCCTGTGTCTGTGTGTCCCTGTCTCTCACCTGTCCCTGTGTGTCCCTGTGTCTCACCTGTGTCTGTGTCCCAGCTTGCGTGACCTGGGTCTGGAGCAGTATGTCACGGTGGAGCTCTTTGCCCGGATCCTGCTGCCTGCCACCTTCCTGCTGGCCTGCATCCTGCAGCTGCACTACTTCAACTCTGACTTCCTGGCTCTCACCGACCTCAACAACGTACCTGTGCGCCAGGGGGTGTCCAGGTGTGCTGGCATTCAGTCCTGCCCTGCCCTACCCCACCCTGCCCCCCCACTCACTGTGCTAACGCTTTCTCTTTTCCCTCCTCCAGTGAGGAAGAACTGGCAAACACAGTGGGAGCGGTCTCAGAAATGTAAGTCCTGATTGGCTGTCCCCCTGAAGATGTGCTGGTTATCCATTGGGCAGACAGAGTCATGCTGGATACTCTGAGTGCTACAAAAGGATTCTCTTTGTCATTGACATTGTGCTTCTCACTTCCTCCCTCCCCCAGCATTAAACAGAACATCGAAAAACTTCAGAGACGGTACGTGAAAAATTAAATGTGCAGGGACTAAATATTAAAAACAGCAACCTCACTGCAGAGTCACACAATGTTGCCTTAATGTCACACATCCATATTACTGTAGTCTGTTCACAGGAGACAGTACAGTGAGGCGTGTTACCTTCCAGTGTAGATGTGTGTGAATGTTTATAGCTGAGCTCTGTGTCCCTCCCCTTACCCCAGGCTGCTAAAGGAGCAGATGAGTGCTGACAGCATGGACACTTTGGACAGCACACACTTGTCTCCCTCCAGAGAAAAGGATGCTGGGAAACCTGAAGATAAGCAGGCGATTGGTCAGTGCAAAGCAAAGCCCCGCCCCACCTGCATTGTCTCAGTGTTCTGAGGTGATGACACAACAGGTTGATGACAGCATCGTAATGGTGACAATTCTAAAGCCCTTTTCTTTGGTTCTGTTTCCTCTTTGACTCTCTTCCTGCTTGTCTTTCATGTGTAGATTTTGACAGCATCACCTAATTTTGCTCAGATTTGGCACACATATATTTGGCTCATATATCCACATATGAGCACCTGTGCCCTAAGTCAAAGGCCATGCCAGTTATGGCCACAAAATACATTTTTGTCAATAACTTTTGATGGCGTTCATTCATTCCTCTCACATTTGGCACACTTACGAAATATATGCATTATGTATATGTGTTACCTGCTGGTTATAGCTCTCCCTGACCACAAATGATATTTTAACTGCTACTGGTGGTTGATTTAATTTTTAAAGTTAGGTTTTGACATACATTTTAATCAGCTTTCCCTCATTCAACTAATACTTGCCACATTCTTCACACATTGTCCCTAGATGTGTTCTTGCCCTGAGCTAAAATTCCCCAGCCACTCGGCTCCAGAGCCCGCTGTCTGCCTGCAGCTTCTGCAGAGGAGGGGTTAATCGACGCATCACTTGTTGTTGCTCAGTGAGAGTTTAAAATAGGCCACCGTACATCTGATTTATGGAGGTGCAGTAATGCATCTCTCTGCCCCTTAATGCTGGCACAGCGGTGATTACAGATGAGAGGTGGATGCGTGTCTCGTCTGATTGGCCGTGACTGTGCTGGCCGCGGCGCGGTGGCGGGTGTGTGGATCTCAGCGTCTGCCCGGCGTCCCGGTGGAGTCGCGTAATGAGAGCAGGTGCCAGGCGGAAAAGCCGGCGTGAGCAGAGAGAGCGGAAGGCAATGCCTGCTGGGTCTCAGAGCGCTCCCACACCGTTTGATTAAAGCACAACGCAGACGGCGTTTCCACCCCCCCCACCCCCCAGCCTCCGGAGGAAAGCTGGCCGGGTCGAAACATCACCTCCGTCCTCGCGTTTGGGCATGCTCTGAGCTCGGATCGTCCTGTTCCCGCAGAGGAGGCGGTGGCTCGCTGGGGGCTGGTGGTGGACCGGGCCAGCCTGCTCTTCCTGCAGGCCGTGCGGGTGCTGCGTCGCGTGCAGGAGCTGTGCTGGAGGCTGCTGGAGCTGCACAGCATGAAGATCGTCTCCACCGGCATCGTCTGGGTCTCTCTGCGGGAGGTCAGGACCGCCGGGGGTCTCCCTGCGACCCGCACCACAAGGAGCACACCCAAACGCAGACCACTCTCCCACACACACACCAATCTCCCACACACTCCACTCTCCCACACACACAAATCTCCCACACACACATCAATGTTCTAACTAAACACATTTCAGTGTTCTAAACACAAACCAATCTCCCACACACACCAATCTCACACACACACCACTCTCCCGCACACACCAATCTCCCACGCACACCAATCTCCTGTATACACCAATCTCCTACGCACACCAATCTCCCGTACACACCAATCTCCCACACACTCCACTCTCCCACACACACAAATCTCCCACACACACATCAATGTTCTAACTAAACACATTTCAGTGTTCTAAACACACACCAATCTCCCACACACACACCACTCTCCCGCACACACCAATCTCCCACACACACCAATCTCCCGCACACTCCAATCTCCTGTACACACCAATCTCCCACACACTCCAATCTCCCGCACACACCAATCTCCCACACACACCAATCTCCCACACACACCAATACCCCACACACTCCAATCTCCCACACACTCCAATCTCCCGCACACACCAATCTCCCGCACACTCCAATCTCCCACACACACCAATCTCCCACACACACCAATCTCCCACACACACCAACATCCCACACACTCCAATCTCCCACACACTCCAATCTCCCGTACACACCAATCTCCCGCACACTCCAATCTCCCACAAACACCAATCTCCCACACACTCCAATCTCCCGTACACACCAATCTCCCACACACTCCAATCTCCCATACACACCAATCTCCCACACACTCAAATATCCCACACACACCAATTTCCCGCACACTCCAATCTCCCACACACACAAATGTTCTAAAAGTAGTTCTGAACCACACCTCTCAGTGTAATGAAAATCTGGGATCACTGGGGAGCCCTGTCAGATTAAGATGTATGATAACTGCATGTCAGTATCTGCATGTTTGAAATTTGGTAATATACAGCTGTATAATTTATTAAACAGTATTATTTACTGAAATCTGTACTGTTTTTCAGTACATGTTCAGTACATGTTCAGTCATGTTCAGTACATGTTCAGTACATGTTCAGTCATGTTCAGTACATGTTCAGTCTACCTGTATCTGTATCTCTGCACTGATGGTGAAACATTGTTCCTGTCTCCAGTAGCTGTGTCTTTGTGTCTGCCCCAGGTGTCTCTGATGAATTACCTGTTCCTGGTCCTCTGGTGCTTCTCCCTGCCCTTCCCTCGGCTCCGCCCCCTGGCGGCCAGCGTGTCGTCCGTCTGGGCCTGTGTGATGGTGGTCTGTAAGATGATGTACCAGCTGAAGGTCATCAAACCTCAGGAGTACTCCTCCAACTGCACTGTGGTGAGCGTGCTGTTTCACCTGCCTGTCTGCTGTCTGTCTGCCTGTCTGTCCTTCTGTCTGCTCACTGTCCCAGTACACAGGTGAGCAGGAGACCCCCTGCATGACAACAGCACTAAACCACTAACATCTGCTGCAGGAATTAACTGCTCTGTGGGCAATATGGTGTGAAGAAACAAAAGGAAATAACCCGTACAGTTTCAATGCTCACGAATTATCATTAACATTTTTTCTGTTGGAGCAGAAGCAAACATCTGTGCTTGAATACAGATAGTGAGTGTTTGAAAAGACTAGGAAAAGCACAAAGGCTATTTATTTGTAACACAGTGATGGTAAAGCTTCATATAGTGTAACACATGTCAACTATACTGTACATCTGAATGTCGTCAATGTCTCATTGAAGAATTCTTGAAGAGGAGAAGGCTGTGACTAGATATACGTGTTTCTAATAATGTCTCTTATAATGTATCTTTAATAATGTGTCTGTGGTAATACAGCCTCAGTAATGTGCCCATGATAATGTGTCTCTAGTAATGTGTCTGCAATAATGGAGCTTTGATAATGTAGTATGTGATAATGTAGCTTCAATAATGTGCCTGTTATAATGTATCTGTGATAGTGTGGCTGTGATAATGTATGTTTGATAGTTTGCCTGTGATAATGTCTCTGTGATAGTGTGCCTGTGGTAATGTATCTGTGGTAGTGTGGCTGTGATAATGTCTCTGTGTTAGTGTGTCTGTGATAATGTCTCTGTGATAGTGTGGCTGTAGTCATGGCGAGTGTGTTCTGTTCTGCAGGGCCTGCTGGTTGGGAATGGCTCTCTCCCGCGGGGGAACCTGGAGGAGCTGCTGCAGAAGTCTGTGCTGTATGCGGAGCCTGTGGACCCGGCGCTGTGGTGCGGAGCTCTGCGCAAGTGCGAGGACAGCATCCTGCCCTGCCTGCAGGTGAGCAGAGAGCGCAGCCACTGCCCAATCCCAGGCAGCCGCTGCCCAATCACCAGCAGCGCTGCCCAATCCCAGGCAGCCGCTGCCCAATCACAGGCAGCCGCTGCCCAATCCCAGGAAGCCGCTGCCCAATCACAGGCAGCCAGTGCCCAATCACAGGCAGTGCTGCCCAATCACAAGCAGCCAGTGCCCAATCACAAGCAGCCGCTGCCCAATCACAAGCAGCCAGTGCCCAATCACAAGCAGCCAGTGCCCAATCACAAGCAACCAGTGCCCAATCACAAGCAGCCAGTGCCCAATCACAGGCAGCGCTGCCCAATCACAGGCAGCGCTGCCCAATCACAAGCAGCCAGTGCCCAATCACAAGCAACCAGTGCCCAATCACAAGCAGCCAGTGCCCAATCCCAGGCAGCACTGCCTCACAGGCACTGCCTCACTGGAGCTGCCTCTTTACTGCCTGTCAGTTTATCAGTACATGTGAACTCTTACTGAGCTCTTACCGAACTCCATCATCTTCAAATCTGTATGATATGATGTGTCAATGTAAATATTAATACCTTGTATCGAACAAGATATGAATACAAGAATGAATTCGCTCCTGAAAAAGTCAATAAAGCTAATCAATTATTTCATTAATTATTAAGTTAAGTATGTCTGTGCACTGTATGTGTTCTGCCACTCCGTCTTATCAGACATCCTGGATCACAGCATCTGATGAATTAATAAATAACGTAATAAAAACGGAACAAAAATCCTTTCAGTCTTTACTGAGCTTCTAAAGGAGCCAAGGACTGCTTTCTAAAAATATCAGCAGTTTACTTTTACATTACAATCATTTAGCTCATATATCTATTTAGACTCATATTAAGATTTCTGGAATCAAATTCAAAATGTATTTAAAAAATGTACCTCAGTGAAACTGTGACTAGTTGCCGGTACTAAACACAAACCAAGCCAGTGTAATTTCAGCTGATTTTACAACTGCTTCATACATCAAACTAAACACTTCCCCTGGGTTTGGTTGCTTTGGCCACCCTGCTGGGCCACTCGCTTTGCTGTGCATGTTACAGTGACGGCGGCTCTCATTCTGTGGGTGTCGGGGGTCTCTCGGCAGAACCACCTGCTGGTGCTGGGGCTGCTGGTGTTTGAGGTGACGGTGCACAGACACCAGCTGCACTACCGTCTGCGGAACGACCTGAAGGCCCCTCTCACCGGCACCATCTTCCACGGCATCACCCGCCAGCACCTTGACCTGGGCCTCGCCCCCTGCGCCAAGTACTTCATCAACTACTTCTTCTACAAGTTTGGCCTGGAGGTGAGGCGCACAGATACCCAGACCTGGTGCTATGGGGGTGCTTAGGGGTGCATTGCACCCCTAGGCGGACCTTGGTGCGCCCCCAGTTGGCTCCTTATATCCCGATGTCTACATAGCATTCAGGACTTTTTGTGCACCCCCGTGGATTGCAGTTGCACCCCTCTGTATTTTCTCCCCATGCCAAGCCTGCAGATACTCCACTTTCCAGGCCGGCTATTATGCTTCACTGGATTCTGCAGTGTTGGTGGGGTTGGGGGCAGGCTCATTTAATATTTGAAAGATTATAGTTTGCCTTTACAAATTTCAGTAAATTCAACATGATGATTTTACATCCTTTTGTTTGGGGGGAGAGGAGGCTTTGCACAGCTTGTTATCAGCTGTCCCTCTTAGATGTATGTAATGTACATCTTGCTGATTGGCAGTCTCTCTCAGATGATTTTAGTGTACAGCTTGCTGATTGGCTGTCCCTGTCAGATGGGTTTAGTGCACAACGTGCGGATTGGCTGTCCATCTCATTTGGGTTGAGTGCACAGCGTGTTGATTGGCTGTCTCTCTCAGATGTGTTTTGTGATGGCGGTGAACGTGATTGGTCAGAGGATGGACTTCTACGCCCTCCTGCATTCCTGCGCTCTGATCGCGGTTCTCTCCCGGCGTCGGCGGAAAGCCATCGGCGAGGTGTGGCCCAAGTACTGCTGCTTCACGGCTGGCCTGATGGTCTTCCAGTACCTGCTGTGCATCGGAGTGCCTCCCGCTCTCTGCTACGGTACGCAGCCCAGCGGGAACAGCCAGGGACACAGACCGTCAGCAGTGCCTTTTAATGAAGACGCTCCTGTGAGCCTCCGGACAGTTTCTGTTTGTTTTTGGCACAAGCCCTGGTGTACTCCTCAGCTATTTACAGGTTTAATTTAACGTTAAGTGATGCAGTCACAGACATTGCACTAACCAAGCACTTAAAGGTGTTTTTTTTTTGCTCTGTAGTTTATGTTGTGGCACGTAATGATGAAGTCTTTTTGTGATGTCATTTTTAGATACATTGTGATAACAAAAAAAACCCACAATTTTAATATTGACTCCTTATATGGCTTTTTGCTTGTGTTGTAGTCTGCCTCACTTGTAAGTTTGGATAAAAGCATCTGCCAAATGAGCAAATATAAAATGTAAATGCATGTTATATTACAGGTCCCCAGGTGACATTACTGCAGTATCAGTAAATATTGGCTTTGCATGTCCATGTTCTCTCTCGCTAGACTACCCATGGAGGACGTCCAGCCAGGCCCTCACCTCCAACCTCATCAAGTGGCTTTACCTGCCTGACTTCGCCATGAGACCCAACCCAGTCTTCCTCATCTGTGAGACTGCTCTGCATGATCACCAGCCAGATCATGGAGAGCCCTATAAACACCCTGCCACACCAAGCAATTTACACACACCGATACAACCTCCACCCTGCACTGCTTTATATAACGTGCAGTGCAATATATCTGCCATGCATAAATCACTGCAGAGAACAGATCCTACTCTATGGCATTGGTATTCTTTAATATTCAATCAGAGTGCAGATGTATGTCCCATGATTTGCTTTTAATTACTTAAGTGGATTCACTTGTTAAATTATTTGTGATCTACAGCTAAATTCATATACAGTAATTCATGTTGTGCAACATAAATATTGCATGCAATCACATGCTGTATGTGTGGGAAGATGTCCAGTGTAATATCGGCTTAATGGTGGAGTCCATACTTTTTAATACAGCTTTGAAATAGAATATTATTCATTTATTATTTAAAAAGCCATTTACCTTGTTTTTATGCTGTTTTCATATAAAGGCTCCTCCCTTGAAATATCTGTCAAGTGTTGAAACGATTATGAGGGCGCAGGCATGGTGGGTGGGTCCTGTTTCTTTTAGCCAATCAAACTGCGTCAACTGCTGACAGTTCAAGCAGTTTTGATTGATAAAATGAGAATTGGCATAAAATGGCAGCACATTAATAATTCTCAGGGAATATTTTCCAGACTCCAGAGAAAGGCTAAACAAAAGGCAGGAGGCTTGTGTTAATGGGTTTGTGCTGGTGAAAAAAATCAGTGGCCCTCAGTGTCTTTCTGCTCATTCCAGTGTAAGATGGCGGCACTTCCTGTCTGTCCCTCTCTCCAGACGACCACTTCCTGCTGCTGTGCTGCTCACTGCAGTGGCAGGTGTTTGAGGAGGAGAACCGGGCGGCGGTGCGTCTGCTCGCCGGCGACAACGTGGAGATCAGCCGCAGCCTGGACGCTGGCTCCCTCAGCCAGTACATCCCCGTCAGCAACTTCCTGCACTGCAGGTCAGGGGCGGGGTCAGGGGTCATGCATCTACTGCTCCATCTTTCACCTCCTTGGTGTTTGATTGTTACATTAGTTACAGTATCTGTGTGCTTAGCACAGGGCCCTATCCCAGGTGACTTGTGTATCTTACATTGGTACATGTCGCCCATTGATATGGCAGGATTTTTTCCTGAAACAGATCAGGTTCAGCACTTTGATCCAAGGCAGTGTGTCAGTGCAGCTGCTTAACTCGAATAATACCATTTAAGAAAGTGCAAAGAAAGATCTGCGGGTTTCTCTTCCGCTCCTTTAATTGGTTTGTAGTCAGTGATTGACAGCAGCCGACGGCTCCACCCAATCCCAGCGCGCAGGGAGACAGGTGTGTGGGATTTCAGGAGATCAGGCAGGTAAGGGCGGTCCCTGTCCCCCCCGCTCACACGCAGGTGGGTCTGGTTTTCCCGGCAGGTCGTACCTGGACATGGTGAAGGTGTTTGTGTTCAGCTACTTCTTCTGGCTGGTGCTGTGTCTAATCTTCATCACTGGCACCACGCGCATTAACGTCTTCTGCCTGGGCTACCTGGTGGCCTGCTTCTACTTCATGCTGTTCGGCGGCAGTCTGCTGCTGCAGCCCGTCCGCTACGTCCTGCGGCTCTGGGACTGGCTCATCGGCTACACCTGCCTGGTGATCGGCATGAAGAACCTGCTCTCTGTGAGTGCAGCAGGATGGAGAAGATTCTGCTCTTTTATTTATCTGTCTGTGTATTTATTTAACCTGCTTATTCATGCCTCTGCTCTGCTGACCTGGCCTGCCGATGCCTTTTAGTAAGGAACTGTACAGTCATGCTGAAGTTAGAACAGGATTTGGCAAAAACTTTCAGGGCTCTTCCAAAGCTTCCCATGTGCCTCAGTGTAGAAATAAGCCTCTTACTGTAGATACACTCAGAGACGCATTAAAGAGGACCATTAAAAAGTAGTTATTTACCTTGTAAAAATACTGTCTTATTTCAGTGTGTTACATTATTGATGTACTTTTCTGAGCAAGTTGTCCTTTCTGTGTGTGTGTGTGTGTGTGTGTGTGTGTGCGTGCGTGTGTGTGTGTGTGTGCTTTCACAGCTGGGATCCTGTGCATATTTGGACAGTCTGTTGAAGAATGGCTGCTGGTTGATACAGACTTTCAGCATGTTCTGCACCATCAAAGGCTATGATGTTCGTAAGTGATATTTACCCTAAGCTACTGGACATGTTTTCTTTCTCCTCCAGAATGACTTACATTACAGAATTACGTCTTTGTTCCAAGACCCACTAAATTATAAACTAAATTCAAGCTTTGGAAATTGTAGAACTGGAGCCTGTCTGGTTCTGGCTCTACAATGGAAAGGCTGAGATCTGCAGAGCTGACCCAGGCCCCTGAGTTCACAGTGTCTGTGTGTCTGCTCCACAGCGCCCCCTGATGACGAGTGTGAGCTGCCAGAGGGCGAGGCGGGCATCGTGTGGGATGCCATCTGCTTCACCTTCCTCCTGGCACAGCGCAGAGTCTTCCTCAGTTACTACTTCCTCTACGTGGTGTCGGACCTCAAGGCTTCTAAAATCCTAGCCTCCAGGTGAATCACCCTGTTACAGTGCAAGGTCATCACCCTGTGACACTGTGAGGTCATCACCCTGTGACACTGTGAGGTCATCACCCAGTGACACTGTGAAGCCAATAAGTAAGTGAGATGGCTTCTGACATACAGTAATCCACAGGCCCATGGGTCTTTTTGTTTTCAAAGATGCTGAATTTGTAACTGAAATTATTTTGATATTTGGTTCATTTCTATGTTCTACTGTGTGCAGATAATAAATAACAATATCTTAAAGAAAGGAAACACAGTATTTTCAATCTACCAGTTCAAAAAAATATCACTGAGATTCACTGTATAGCCTCTGAACATACTAGTGGCTTAATGGGGTAGATTTTAAATTTCAGATAATTAGAAGATAAGGGTTCATAGTTGGTGGCAGATTATCAGTGGAAACACAGTCTATATTAGTGTTAATTAATGTCCCTCAGGGAGCAGAGACATGGCTCCCCCATTCTGGGAGTTCCTGTCCTGCACTCGGAGAGAGAGGGGTTCGAGTCCCTCGGGCTGTGTGTGAACACCACAGAGCTCAGCTCACTCAATAAGAGATGCCACTGAGGCCTCATTAGGTCTGCAGGTCACCGCTTTGTGGTGTAGATTAGAGTGAGCACATGCTCTGGGCTGCTCACAGCGGGAGTGTGGTCAGGGAGGGACTGCAAGGAGAAGTGCTGGCACTTCAGGGCACAACAGATGTGTAGCTGCTGTTGTATTTGAGATGGGACTTTATGTAGAGATCTTTCTGATAAAGTATCAATGTGTGGAGCTGCCACAGACTCACCATGGTAAAGAGGCTCTGGCCTGAGACCCTCTTGTGGTGAAGCAAGACTCCTGTGATGGAAGACTTGACTGGGAGATGGTGTGGTACTGCCCCCTGTTGGTGGGGATGTGTTAGTTCACCCCCTGTTGGTTGGTAGATGGTGGATCACCCCCTTTTGTGGGGAGGTGTTAGATCTCCCTGTTGGGTGATTGCCCTCTGTTGGCCGTGGAGAGGTGTTGGGTGATCGCCCTCTGTTGGCTGGGAGGAGTTGGTTGATCGCCCTCTGTTGGCTGGTGTTGGGCAACAGCATGTTCCCTCTCTTCCTCAGGGGTGCAGAGCTGTTTGAAGCCAAGGTGAAGAAGCGTGTGGCTGCCCGGCTGGAGATGGAGAAGAAGTCTGTCGAGACTCTGAAGAAACAGTAAGACACACATCTCCTCACTGTGTATAAAACAAACATGTTCATACTATACACGCACACTGTCTGGCCAGAATCAGGCCAGAGAGCTGCAGGCCGGTGATCTCCCAGGCTGCTCCCTGGGCATTCATTTTGCATTTTGTGGAAATTTGCTGTGGTCAAGCTATGTGTGAAAGTTCTATTAGTCAGAGATGAGCTAATTTCTTATGATCCGTCTGGAACGTCTCCAGTTTCACTGTCTCTCTGTTTGCCCCACTCCAGGATGGAGAAGATAAAGGCGAAACAGAAGAATCGTCCTGGGCAGGGAGACAAGGCGGGACAGGGGGACACACAGTCCAAAGGTGCCTGATATCTGTCTCTCTCCTGGAGAAGGAAATGGGAGAAGCAAATCTGTGTTTAGAGATGCCATAATCAGACACCACCTTAAAGAGCGCAGTCTGATGGTGTAGTGGGACTGAATGAATTGAGATGAGCAGATATGTAATGACCAGTGCCACATTACACTGGCAATGACTTCACTGTTTAGTTACATATGAGAAGTTAGTGTGTGAAACAGCGACCTCTGGTGAGAAGGATCAGAAATGTTATTTCGTAATTAATAAAATGATGTGAAAGTGTGCCATATATTGCTGTTGAGAACAGCCTACGGGGGTCTCATGCTTAGCATTTGCCCGCTAAATAGCTTACTTTTCTCCTCCAAAGACAGAGCTGAAATGAATATGTCTCTCTCTTTTTGAAATGGGCCTTAAAAGATTTACTGCCAATGACCTTGACTGGAATTGTGATTGACTGTGTTTTCCAGGTGAGACTGAAAAGGGGGAGGAGAGTGATAAAAAACAGTGGTGGCGGCCTTGGGTCTCTCAGCCCTCCAGTAAGTGCAGTACATCCATCTGGCCTGTCTCACTAGCCCCCTGGTGGTCGTGCTGCAGCACTGGCTGATGGATGCTAACTGGCTGACAGAGCTGGGCTTGCATGTTCCTGCCTCCCTGGCCTGAGTCCTGACTCTCAAATCAAACTACTTCCCAATGAAAAATAAAATGAAACAAAACACCCAACTGTTTTTCAAGGCTGGCAGAGCATTCTTGGGTTCCATTTAGCATTGCTGTACCACCTTGTGTTCATCAATTTATTTTTAAAGTTAAAAAAGTAAACTGATTGTGTGAAACACCCTTCCAAGGATTGTAGGCTGTGGGCACTCAGCTCATACTCTGAAGATGTTTACGATCTGAACTGTTACCTGCACAGTATCCTACTCCATTTGTCACTTTTAATGCACTGTACAATTTAATTTCAGCAATACTTGAAGAAATTCTGTATTGTTTACACTGTAATATGCTTTTATACAGTACCAGCAAATAAGATTAGGAGAAAGTATTTCCATTTGAAAGAAGCCAGGTTTGGAGATAAACAACCAAAACGTCTCCATTTCAAAACATGGAATGAAATGCTTGGGCTTGGCATATCTGTCTGTGTGTCTGTCTGAATATATATATCTGAGGAACAAACACTCTGATCAATTAAAGTTTAAATGCAAGGAAGAGCATACATGGCTCAGTCCTGCTTGACACTGGTGCTCATCTGGGCCGGATTTTTGCTGTACTGGAGCTGATGAACATCCAGCTACAGCACAGCCTATGAGGCCGTGCTTTGATTACCGTGTGTTATGAGTTGACCACTAGAGGGAGCTTGTGCAAAACTGGAGGTTGTCTCAAAGCAGCGAGGATCTGCTGTCTCTGACTGCACTCGGTGTGAACTGTGCGTTTGTGTGCTGTCTCTGCGCTCAGTGTGAGCTGTGAGTTTGTGTGCTGTCTCTGCACTTGGTGTGAGCTGTGAGTTTGTGTGCTGTCTCTGACTGCACTCGGTGTGAGCTGTGCGTTTGTCTGCCATCCTGCTGAGTTTCCGGTCTCTCTCACCTGGCAGTTAGCGCCTGCGGCTACTACCTGTTTGAGAGCGACAGCGAGGACGAGGAGGAGGAGTCACAGGAGAAGAAGGAGGAGCAAGCTCCGCCCACGAAAAAGTCAGCGTTTCAGGTGAGCTGGTGGTGGGGGGGTGGGGTAGTGTGCCACAGCTGTCAGTCAAAGTTTCACCATTCCTCACACTGATGTGTAATAGTGAGCACAGGAGGAGAGGTGTAGCTCAGGAGCTACTGAGTATGACGTGTTATAATGAGCATACACAGTATCGGATTCGCAGTGGGGCCAACTGAGGCTTTGTTTACCATTCTATATCACTCATTTGCTCATTATATGTTATATGTTTTTTTATCATATTATTATTTTTTTACATCCATTACATGCATACATTGTCCATTTATTCAACTTAATATTCCACATAAGCAATAAGGGTTTGATCCTTTTCTAAGGGTTGCAATGGCAGTGCCCTCATTGGGGACAGGAACCTGTAGCCCTCTGATGTTAAGCCAGTTTCTCAGTGACTGTGTCATGCTACTGGAGTGAATGTGGAGCAGAGAGCCCTCAGGAGCGTCCTCAGACTGTGACTGTGTCCCGCAGCTGGCGTACGAGGCCTGGGTCACCAGCTCCAAAGCTGCCCTGAAGGGCCACAGGAAGGAGGAGACAACACTGAGAGGGGAGGAGAGGAGAGCCAAGCACGAGCTCCAGAGACAGCAGAGTGAGGAGGGCAGGAGTGTGTGTGTGTGTGTGTGTGTGTGTGTGTGTGTGTGTGTGTGTGTGTGTGTGTGTGTGTGCAAGTGTGTGTGTCTGTCTGTCTGTCTGCCTGTGTGCGTGCGCACGTGTTTGTGTGTGTGTGTGTGCGCGTATGTGTTTGTGCGCACGCGCAAGCGCATATGTGTGCACGTGTACGTGTGTGTGTGTGTGTGTGTGCGTGTGTGTGTCTGTCTGTCTGCCTGTGTGCGTGCACACGTGTGTGTGTGTGTGTGTGTGTGTGTGTGTGTGTGTGTGTGTGAGACAGTACTCTCTCTCTGCCGATCGCAGGGATTGATCAGACAGAGTCCAGTGAGGATGAGCTGGATCAAAGCAGCCCAGAGGAAGAGGTGGAGGGAGAGAGAGGTAGGAGTGTTACTGCAGCAGCCTTTCATTAATACAGCCAACATGGAAAGATCACTCACTCTGTGATCGATTATCACCCCTTTTCTCTCCCAGAGCATGCCATCCATCGGTGCATCGACTCCATCAGGTTCAGCTGGGTCTTCCTCCTTTCCCTGCTGGACGACCTCACAGACGGGCTCAACTCCCTCTGCAAGGACAACCTGGACATCTCCAAAGTGCTGCGCTTCGAGCGGGCCCTGCTGGGCCGGCAACAGAAGAAGGTGTGCAGTTTGCGCTGAATCTATGAGGCATTATTATGAGTTATTATGAGTTCTTACAGATTCCCAGCGCTCACAGCTGTCCCACAGCAGTGCAGGTATTATAAATAACACCCTGCATGGGTGCTCTGGTCATCAGCAGTGGGTCGCAAAGATGTGCGTAAATGACTGATCTGTTGTAGGTTTTGAATCTCAGTCTTTGCCATTTTCATAGCAGAATAGATTCAGATCACACACTGAACTGAAGGCCAAGGCTCGCAGCCCAGGAGACTAGGGGTGATGTTACCTGTGGCAAGCTCTTACACACTCACACGCTCTCACATGTTCTCACACACTCACATGCACTCTCACACACTCTGACACACTCCCCTACACTCTCACACACTCTCACACGCTCTCACACACTCTCCCACACTCTCACACTCTCACACACTCCCCTACACTCTCACACACTCACACACTCTCACACTCTCACACACTCCCCTACACTCTCACAAACTCCCCCACACTCTCACCCACACTCTCACACACTCTCACACACTCACCCACACTCTCACACACTCCCCTACACTCTCACACACTCTCACACGCTCTCACACACTCTCCCACACTCTCACACTCTCACACACTCCCCTACACTCTCACACACTCTCACACACTCTCACACTCTCACACACTCCCCTACACTCTCACACACTCTCACACACTCACCCACACTCTCACACACTCCCTACACTCTCACACACTCTCACACGCTCTCACACACTCTCCCACACTCTCACACTCTCACACACTCCCCTACACTCTCACACACTCTCACACACTCTCACACTCTCACACACTCCCCTACACTCTCACACACTCTCACACACTCACCCACACTCACACACTCCCCCACTCTCTCACACACTCTCACACTCTCACACACTCTATCCTGCCGCTCAGCTCTTTATACACTCGGGTGTCATGTTTCTGGGCTGCCTCCTTTCCCAGGGGAAGGAGGTGACGCACGAAAGTGTGAAGCAGTTCTACGACAGCTGGATGTCCCGGCAGAGCACTCAGGGCTCGACGGAGGAGCCGGACGACCCCCTGTCCACGCCCCCGGCCCTCCCCTCACCGCCCGCTGTGCCCCCGTCGCCACGGGGATACGCTAAGCTGAGCAACACCAACTCCAAGGTGTCCTGGAGCAGCAGCGTGTCCAGGTAAGCAGCTTCTTGACCACTGTACTGTGACACGCTGATGATGCTGTCGCTGAGGAGCGATCTGATTGGTCCGCTGTGCTGTCTGTCAGCTGTCTGACGGATGAGACCCTGCTGGGGTCTCGGCAGCCCACTCAGGAGGATCTGGAGGACGTCGCGGCCCTCCCCCCCGCAGCCGACCTGCTCCGACGCAAACTCCTGAAATTGGCCAACGTGGACCAGGCCACATGCGACAGCGAGGTCCCGCCTCAGGGGTACGGCCGACGCCCCTCTTTCTCTCTCAACGAGGCCTGCTGACAACCAAATACACAAATACACAGATATACAGATATACACAGGCAGAATCTCCTCTTCCCACAGCAGTATGGCACTGCTCTACATTATATTCCACACTGTAGAACAGCTCTCCTCCTCCTCCTTCTCCTCACCTCCTTCCCTGTGTGTTCTCTCACATAGATGTTATTTTCCCTGGAAGTGTGTTGTGCAGTGTGTTGAGAGTGTTGTACTCGCAACCTGAGGGTTCTGGGTTTGAGGCCCATTTGGTGCACTGCTATTGTACACTAAAGCAAGGCCCCTTTCCTCCGCTGCCCCAGTAAAAGTACAGCTGTACAAGGTGGTGGCTGAAAGGCTGTATGAGCATAGCATTCTGTGTTCCTCTAGGACAAATGCATCTGCGCATGGAATATGCATCATGATTTGACAGCAGCCTTCTCTGTGTCTGTGTCCTGTTGAAGCATCCAGCCAGATTCCACCCCTGAAAAGGAGGATGAAGAAAGTGAGGACAGAGAGGTGGAGAAGGAGGAGGAGAAGGAGGAGGAAAAGGAGATGTTAAAGGAGGAGATAAAGGAGGAGGAGGAGGATCTCGGAGACGAGCCCCCGGGCTTGACCTTGCTGGACCGCCAGGGGAGCGGGGAGAGGGTGGAGGAGAGGAGCCAGGACCCTCTTATCCCTCGCGCCCTGAGTCAGGAGATGAGAGCCCTGACCGCCAGCGAGCTGCTGCTCAACAAGTCAGTCGGCGGACCCCGCCTTACCGTTACCCCTCTGCTTCTCCTGTCATTCTGCTTCCTGCGTCAGTCTCTGTCACTACCTGTCTCTGCCTCTGTCACTTCCTGTCTCAGCCCCTGCCACTTCCTGTCTCAGCATCTGTCACTTCCTGTTTCAGCCTCTGTCACTTCCTGTCTCAGCCTCTGCCACCTCCTGTATCCTCAGACAGAAGTCTGCCCTCATTATGTGAACTTTTATACCTTTGCTTTGTGAGTCTCTCAGGATAAGAGCCTCTGCCAAGACGCTGAATGATAATGTGAATGATGGGCCTGAGTTATTTTACTACAGACAACACCAGGCAGCAGCCGCTGCAGTAATAAAGTTTTAAATAAAGTTTTAACTCTCTCTCTCGCGTCTGCTGGAGAGCCCTCACTGACTCTCTCTCCCTGCTGTCTTCCTTGTCCTCTTCCTCTTCTGCTGGGCAGGATGTTTGATAATGAGGAGATCGAGGAGTCCGACAGGTTCTACCACTCCCTGCCCAGGCCCCTGCGGCTGCTGTTCGCCCTCTACAACACCATGGTGTCCAAGTCGGAGATGCTATGCTACTTCGTCATCATCCTGAACCACATGGTGTCGGCCTCGCTGCTGTCGCTGACGCTGCCCATCCTCATCTTCCTCTGGGCCATGCTGTCCGTGCCACGCCCCACCAAGCGCTTCTGGATGACGGCCATCATCTACACGGAGGTGGCTGACCCCGCCCTCCCAGCGCTGTCTCCACTGTCTGCTTCCTGTTTGTTCAGCCATTGGCTTTATCCAGCGGAGCTGACACGACCTGCATTTCACATATTACTTCATGTGATATTATTCACTTATGCCATTGGATATTTATCAAAACAATTCCAGTTAATTCCAGTTACCTTGTTAAGACGGGATGTCACTCCTTACAACGTGCAAGAGCACAAGGGGAATCAAACATGCAGCTCTGCAGCCCTGGCTTTTCACAGCAATTGGTTGATTTGTTAAGACTATATCTTAACACACCACTTCTACATATTATTTCCAGCTCACCGTGGTGGTGAAGTATTTCTTCCAGTTCGGCTTCTTTCCCTGGACGACGTCGGCGTACCGCGGCATCAACGCCGAGCGGCCCTTCGCCCTGCCCAACATCGTCGGCGTGGAGAAGAAGGACGGCTACGTGCTGCTGGACCTGCTGCAGCTGCTGGCTCTGTTCTTCCACCGCTCCATTCTGAAGGTGCGACTCACCTGCAGCTCACCTGCGGCTCACCTGAGGCTCACCTGCAGCTCACCTCCACACTGACCTTTCCACTGCCTGCATCGCATTATGCAATATCTTTTTTTGTTGTTGGCAACTTCAAATGATTACATCATTAGATCAATTAAATTTGTTCCAGGTTCAACTTCGTTATTCCTCATGGGGAGACTTGCTTTCCCTTTTGCAGAAATGACATTAACAATATAAACTATATATAAAAAAGTAAATGAATAAGTAACATATATCTCAATTTCAGGTGAAAATGGTAGAATAAAAATGGTAAAAACACTGTAGAGAAGTTTATATTTTAAATTTTTTTGTTATAATAGTAACATGGACATGCAGTTTGCTAACCTATTCCACTTTTTTAGCAACATGTTCATCTGTTATCACTGAAAAAATGATGGTAGCACTGATTCCTCTTATGCACAAACCCACAAGCATTCACCATGCAGAATATGACACTCTCACCTGAGTAAGCGCATGACTCCCTGCTCCGCAGTGCCACGGTCTCTGGGACAATAAGGAGGTGGAGATGCCCGACTTCTTTAAGAAACTGAAGAGGAAGACTCTGAGGAACCGCGCTGGTGGCGGTGGGGGCGGAGACAGGGAGCGCTCGGGCGAGAGACCCCGGCGACTCGGCTTCCTGCCCCTGCAGAACTCCACTGGCTCCCTGCTGCGCCGGCTGGGCAGGGGCGACAGCGCAGACAGCAAAGGTGAGTTTATGAGAGAGTGAGCCAATGGGAGCAGTGCGTACGTCAGCCCGAACCAATGGGAACAGTGCATATGTCAGAGATTGCACCATTGGGAATGGTGCTTTTACAATCTTTCTTAAACCGCTTGCAGTAGTTTTTCATAGTTAATAAATTTAGTATCATTGTGTGTGTGTGTGTGTGTGTGTGTGTGTGTGTGTGTGTGTGTGTGTGTGTGTGTGTGCATGTGCATGCGCGTGTGTGTGTGTGTGTGTGCGCGTGTGCATGTGTGTGCGTGTCTGTGTGTGTGTGTGCGCGCGTGCGTGCATGCATGTGTGTGTGTGTATGCATGCGTGTGCGTGCGTGCGTGTGTGTGTATGGTGTTCTGCAGGCAACATGGAGGCCAAAAAGCACCGCTCGAAGAAGAAGAGACATCACTCCAAAGTGCCTCTGACCAGGAAGGACAGGATCAAGCAGAAAGTTCGAGAGAAGATGCTGGAAGTCAAAGCTGCGTTAATAGAAATGTGAGCATCTGGAGCTCTGAGCAAAACCTGCACAGTACTTCCAAACCTCACACTCTCTGACCAAACACACAGCCCCTACACACACTCTCACACTCTGACCAAACACACAATCACTGTGCAAACCTCACACTCTCTGACCAAACATACAGTCACTGCATAAACTTCTTATTCTTCAGGTGAAGTTACATTGCACCTGCACACACACACACACACACACACACACACACACACACACACACACACACACACACACACACACACACTTCCATTGTCCATGTTTGAGGTATGCTCTTGGTCATTCTGAGAAATGAATCTGGTGGCTGAGCTGCTGTGATTCCTTTTTTGTTTCCACAGAGGTCTACACATATATTTACCCATCAGGCAGTTCTTCTATGACATCATCCACCCTGAGTACAGCCCTGTATGTGATGTGTATGCCCTGATGTTTCTGGTCGATGTTGCGAACTTCATTGTCATCATCTTTGGATACTGGGCTTTTGGAGTAAGTACAGATAAAATAAACCCAGGTTCTGCTGTCCTTTACAGGAAAGTCATGGGTGGGTTTCTCCTGTAGACCAGGACATGGAAGGTGTCTAAAACCATCAGCCTTTCTGAGAAACCTAATTATAACTATAAATGATAACTCTAGAACATAATGATGATCATCTAGTGTTTGCTGGCTTTCATATCACAATTTTCATTCCTGTGAATCATTGATTTCTAAATAATCTGCAATGACCTCTACATCATGTAATAAAAGGTACTAAGTGGTTTTTCCTTTCATCCTTTTTACTCTGAGTGATCTCAGTTATATCTATGGTCATCATTTTGAGGGCATTTTTATGTTATTTTAAACAGTCGGTGTGGTCAGCTCCACTCCTTTAATTTTGAGTAGTTAGGCCGTATCATAATTGTCATCATTAGCGTTCACAGTGTGAGCGGGGCTGAAAGAGTTAATGAGCTCGCTGTGACCTCTGACCTCTCTTTGCGCGTCAGAAGCACAGTGCAGCGGCCGACATCACGGAGTCGCTGTCGGAGGACCAGGTGCCCGAGGCCTTCCTGGTCATGCTGCTGATCCAGTTCGGCACCATGGTGGTGGACCGCGCCCTGTACCTGAGGAAGACCCTGCTGGGGAAGTGCGTCTTCCAGGTGGTCCTGGTGTTCGGGATTCACTTCTGGATGTTCTTCATACTCCCCGGGGTCACCGAGAGGTCAGAGACCATGTGACCCATCCATGCAGTTATTGGAATATTCAGCCGTAGGATCATTAATGCATCGCTTTGATCTGCATTCAAGTATGGCTTGTCGGTTAACAACAGCTGAAAAAAAATCCAAGGCCCATACATAAAAATTTGGCTTTGCATATTGCAATATATTTCTGCCATCCATTGGTATATTTTGAATGTAAATACATTGTAATACATTCTTGGGCTTAACAACAGATTTCTCAATATATTACAATATTTCATTTTCATATGGGGAGAGCATTAGAACCCTGCATAAAATAATTCACTGTCATCATGAATTTTCTTTCCTGGAAGGAACTGGAATTTCACACAGTGCTTGCAGGGGGCTGAATATCCAAATAGAGAAGAGTTGACACACAATCTTGGTTTTAAAAAGGACTTTGACCTTAAATTTCCTATTTCTTTTTCTCTGAATCTCAGGAGGTTCAACCGGAACCAGGTGGCCCAGCTGTGGTACTTTGTGAAGTGCATCTACTTTGGACTCTCCGCCTACCAGATCAAGTGCGGCTACCCCAACCGTGTCCTTGGAAACTTCCTCACCAAGAAATACAACTACCTCAACCTCTTCCTGTTCCAGGGGTGAGTCAGAGATTGGTGAATGTGTAGAGGGCCTGGAGTCACGGAACGAGTCACGGTCACACGGTGTCGTTCCTCTCTCTCTACGGGCAGGTTCCGGATGGTTCCCTTCCTGACGGAGCTTCGGGCGGTGATGGACTGGGTTTGGACCGACACCACCCTCAGCCTGTCCAGCTGGATCTGCGTGGAGGACATCTACGCCAACATCTTCATCCTCAAGTGCTGGAGGGAGTCAGAGAAGGTACGCCCGCTGCACTGAGCGCTGAAGGTTACCAGGACTAGTCCTCCATTACACAGCCACCTCTCAGCACAGGTAGTTACGTAAAATCCAAAGGTAGTCCTTACCTATGCAACCCTCAGATGCAAGAGGGTGGGGCTGAGTTTTACCTGCTACCACCTGAACTTTCTGTCAGAGTCACCTGGCATTTTTGTAGGTATGTCTCAGGATGACCTTCATCAAGTAAACCTACATCCTTCGATGTTCAAGATCAAAGGACAAGGTCATTGCTGCCATTAGCATGCAATCTCTGATGTCTTCAGGAAAGAGGGCATGGCAGGAAAGACTCTAGGTCATGATTACATATTTCAGTACAATTTTAATTAGCTGTTTTAGTTATTTCTCACTAAGAATTGTGGAATGGATTTGGTTGTACTGTATTTTTTAGGAAAACACTCTGTTTACAGACTCATTTCATCCAGAGCTGAAGGAAGTGGTGTGTGGTTTGGCTGTGTCCTTGAATGACCTTGCCACTGTGCCCTGTGCAGAAATACCCCCACCCCCCAGGGCAGAAGAAGAAGAAGGTGGTGAAGTACGGAATGGGCGGCTTCATCATATTCAGCCTCATCTGCCTGGTGTGGTTCCCTCTCCTCTTCATGTCATTGGTCAAGTCTGTGGCCGGGGTGACCAATCAGCCCCTGGATGTCTCCATTCAGCTCAGCATAGCGGGATATGAGGTTGGTGTGTTATCCACATGTGCTTTATTGGTGTGTTGTTTATCAGCATGTCATTTCTCAGTGTGTCCTGCCTCATGGTGTCCTTTCTCAGTGTGTCCTGTCTCACGCATTGCGCTCATCTTTGTCTCTGCCTCTCTCTGTGTCCCCGCCTCTCTCTGTGTCTCCGCCTCTCTCTGTGTCCCCGCCTCTCTCTGTGTCTCCGCCTCTCTCTGTGTCCCCGCCTCTCTCTCTGTCTCCGCCTCTCTCTCTGTCTCCGCCTCTCTCTGTGTCTCCGCCTCTCTCTGTCTCCACCTCTCTCTGTGTCTCCACCTCTCTCTGTGTCTCCGCCCACAGCCTCTGTTCACCATGAGTGCTCAGGAGCAGAACTTGCTGCTTTACTCAGACTCCGCCTACAACCACCTGACCAATCAGTACGCCACGCATCCGGTAAGAGCAGTGTGATTCTGCATGTTTCTCTGGGGCCGGGCTTTTGGAGGTGCTGTGACTGAAAGGTGGATAAGCTGTGTGATGATGTTTAGGGTCTGGGGCAGCAGTAGGCACCCTTCCCCTGGAGTTCCAGAGACGTTTCTGGGTTTTGTTCCACATCAGTGTTAATTCCTTGATGGGATCCGTTATTATGCTAAATGAACAGAGGTGACGGTCTGCTCAAGGTACTCAGCATGTCCCCTTTCAGAGAGGCAGAGATGTTCTGTAACGCCACCTCCCCCTACCTCCCTCACAGTCTGCCATGCAGTTCATCGTCAACTACATGACGGAGGACATCGTCATCGCCAGGATCAAAAGTGACGCCAGCCTGCTCTGGAACATCAGTCCTGCCAGCAGGGAGACCATGATCCAGGAGCTCAGCAACTCCTCCCACATCTACATCACCCTGCGCTGGACCCTGCTCAGGTGAGCTCACCTTTTCCATCACCCTGATCAGGTGAGCTCACCTTTCCCAACAACATCACCCTGCTCAGGTGAGCTCACCTTTTCCAACCACATCACACTGCTCAGGTGAGCTTACCTTTTATAACAGCATCACCCTATTCAGGTGAGCTCACCTCTCACAATAGCGGAGGTCCTGGAAACAGTATTAGAGGACAGAACCTTCTGGAACCTTTCCCATAATGCAGAATCTGCTGAAATGCTCCGGTCTTTTCTGCTTCTCTCTCTGGCTCTGTGAAGGAGATACTTAGACTGTGAGTGGGTAAATTTTGATTGTATTTTATATGTGTGTGTGTGTGTGTGTGTGTGTATCCCACCAGGAACGCCTCACTGGTGATGAATGTAGAGGCGACAGGAGAGCACACAGTAAAGTACCAGGACAAGAGGCTGAGGGATGAGATCATTCAGATGCTGAAGGGAACCCGCACAGAGGCCGTGTGAGTCCCCCGCTCATTACAGCCACTAAAGAGTTAAAACACGAGTGTGGCCACTCTGCTGTGCTGTGACTGTGAGGAACTCACGCACACATGACAGTTACCACAAACTTCTTCCAGGAATTTAAGAAATACAATCTTTATATATTGAGTGAATCCATTGTTCTATTGCCAGCTCCGCATACAGTGGAGTGCAGGGTGTGGATTAAACACCCTTCATTTTCATATATGATTCAAAAACATTCTCTCATTTTCTCATATATATATACATATACATATATATATATATATTCTCTGTGTGTGCCTTAGCTGCATGTGTCTACAGATGCAGAGCTGCTTTATAGTGAATATGACTTTTAATAATGCTGATGCATCTTATGCAAATACGTCTCAGCCACCAAGCCATCATCAGTGCATGTTTCAGTTGATGCTAACCGTTGGCAGGTAAAGGGTTACTCAGGTGCGATTCTTGCACTGATCCGGCTCTGGTTGTTGATGTTGGCTCTCACCCTGTCAGGGTCATCCAGTCACTGCTGCCCAAATACATCAGAGGGTCATCGGGACCCGAGTCCAAGGTGGCCCACAGGCTGCGAGTGGGTAAGTGACCTTCATGGAGGACGTAGATCCTGCAAAAAAATGATTTAACTCCATCTGTCTCAAACGGTATAAGCAGAGTGAGCAATTAAAGGGCCTGGCCCCAGCCTGCCTCACTCAGCCATGACCGTGAAACCGTGACCGTGAGATAAGCAGGCACAGACTGTCACTGCAGGGCACAGCATCGTTCCTTATTTCCCCAGCCAATCACAATCCAGTCAAACAAACCTTGGATTCTTGTAAGTTTGGAGAGGTCCAGGAAACCTTTTTCGTATGGCAGGAATAAATTACGTTTCCTTTACTGAAGACTCAAGAGAAGGCAAAACAGGCTTGGTACAAGAGTTCATAACCAACAAGCATGGGAGCTCAAGGCTGAGCAAATATGTGGACCAAGGGCAGGTGTTAACTAACAGAAAACACAGGTGAAGCCAATAACTAAAATGTGGAAGCCATTAACTAAAGGGGACATGGAACACAGGCCATCTGGTGGTCATCTTGGGAAGTAGCAGTTGAATCCCTGAGCCCCCTGTTTTATTTTATTGGTGTGACTGACTCCCTCCTCTCTCTGCCAGAGCACTCGGACCGCGCGGACGGCCTGCAGACGCTGGCTCTGTTCCGGCCGCTGTCCATCCGGCTGCGGCAGGCCAATGCCAGCGCGGACGCCACAGCGACGGACACGCCGGCGCCGCAGTGGTGGGTAGTGCAGGAGTGCCCCCCCGGCCGAGTGCAGACCCCCTGCCACAGCATCGAGATGGTGGTGTTCAACGACAAGGTCAGCCCCTCCAGCCTGGGCTTCCTGGCGGGATATGGGTGAGCATGGCCCTGCATTGCTCTCTGATTCTCCTCCCCCTCCCTCTCTGTCCCTCTCTTTCCCTCTCTCTCCCACTCTCTTTCTCCCCGTTTCGCTCTTCCTCTTTTCTCCTTTGGTGTTTAATAGTGTTTACCCTTTTTTATTTCTTCAGGTTGTTTAATGATTGTGTTTCATCTTTGGGGTTTGCATTGGTTCATGTTTCTTTCTATATTTGTGCTGTATTTTTTACTTGTATATATGTATAGTAAGTAGTACCTTTTTCCAAGCCCTTGGTTGAACCATGTAGGATTAGGGAAGACTTTTAAGCATCAAGTCTTGCTTTCTCCCTCTTTCTCTCTCTCCCACTCTTTACCCTTTCTCTCCTTCTCTCTTTCTACGCCTCTCTGTTTCTCTCTCTCCCTCTGGCCTGTCACTAATGACGTTGCATGCTTCTCTCCCATTCTGCTGCCGTGCTCAGCATCGTGGGCCTGTACATGTCCGTGGTGCTGGTGATCGGGAAGTTCGTGCGGGAGTTCTTTAACGGGATCTCGCGCTCCATCATGTTCGAGGAGCTGCCCTGCGTGGACCGTGTGCTGAAGCTCTGCACCGACATCTTCGTGGTGCGCGAGACGGGCGAGATGGAGCTGGAGGAGCAGCTCTACTTCAAGCTCATCTTCCTCTACCGCTCACCAGAGACCATGATCAAGATGACCAGGGAGAAGAAGGACAACTGAGCCTGGTGGGCAGAGAATCGGACCCCATGCGAGGGAGACCCTGCTCAGCTCCAGGCTCTGGCTGAAGATCCCGTACTGTATAGTAAACTCAGTAATGAAAGTTGGCTTGTCTCACAGGACAATTCTGTACAGAGGAGACAGGACTCTTGTAAGACTGGGGGACAGGACTGGAAACAAACACAAACAGAACACAGCGAGCATCAAGGTTACAGAAGCACAAACCTGAAGGATCTCTGCACAGAGCTCCTTTGCACCTGACCAGCTGGATCTACTTGTGTGTGAGCTGTAGACATCAGGCCTTCAGTGGACACACCTGCATGTAGAGACTTTCAGGGACTGTCTACAACAGGTTGGCCATTAAACGAACACAGACCGTTTCATCACAAAGAGGTCCACTGTGTTCGTTGTACTCAGATGGGAAAAAGCCAACCTCGTTTCTACTAGACATTGGTTTTTACATCAACAACAGTTTTTACTTTACATTACAGCTGTTTCAGTACAGACCAGAAAATATTTGGACCATTGTACAAGACACAATGCAATATTCTTGCTGAAAGCAGAATTTCAAAAGCAAATTGTGTGGTAAACATGTTATGTGAGACAGATGTTCAATTACTTTTTTCCAAAGAATCTAATATGATATTTCTGGTATATTCTGAGTTTTTTTCTTCAGATGATAGCTCTAGATGGTAGACTGTTCCCTACAGATAGACAGATAGACTGTTGCATACCTAGAATGTATTCAAATGAGTTGTATCACTGAAATGCCTGTCATTCATTTTATTGCCGTATCCTGTGAATAAATTCGTGAAGCACACTTTGAAATCAAACAATGACCTTGATTTGAGGACTGATAAACATAAATTCGAGCAGTGTTCACCTTCGTGCTTACAGTGGACAGAGTTGGGGCTTCTTTGCCTTTTTCCTGTTGAGGGTGTCACACTTAAAGGAACTGTGATTGCCTTATGTATTTATATTTACATTTTGTCATTTAGCAGATGCTCTCTTCCAGAGCGACTTCACATGTCCTTTTGTCAAGGTACTTCTGACCTAATATTTTGATTCTGTCTGGGGATTGTCCTTGTATGTGAACAAATGATTGCTTTATGTTCCATAACTGTCGGGTGGCCTTCAGGGAGATTTTTAGAGGTTGGTCTAGCGCCACATAGTTTTTTTCTTTTTCTAAGAAAGTTCACTGTTCCTCACAGCCACAGGATCCACACATCTGAAAAAATGGATAATACACACATTGGGGAAGTATAGTTTGTTTACACAAGTTAATTGATGAAGATATCATTCCACGGAGAGATGAAATATATATATTTATTCCATTCATTTCCAGTGCATGCTGTGGGGCTGACCGCTAATGCTTATCCAGGATCAGATAAGCCGATTCTTATTCTTAACCCGAACATCTTGTGCCGCGATCTGAAGCCGGTCCAAGGTCAATGTTCACCGTACAGTCGGGAGCGCTGTCTCGTCCTCAAAGCCACACTTAAGTGACGTAGGGGCGCCGTCGAAAGTTCTCCAATTTCTAGTGGGCGTGCCGTGTTACCTAAAAGGTTGCCACGTTTAAAACCCACATTTTAGGGGATTTAAAGGTCAATGGAAGATTCTTGAGTGAGTAACATCATAGAAGAGCAAGAACAGCGCTAATAAAGTTGGTAATAAAGATAGCATTGATATCATATGTCGACAGAATCAGTCAACGAGAAACTGTTAATTATTCCATCGATTTCATTCAGTTAATTTTCTGTAATTTTTTTGATATTATCCATGAAATATCTGTCGTTTGGCAATATTAAATGGAAATGAGAATTAGTTGACAGTGGCTAGCCACCTACTTGTTTTGGTAAGGTATTGCTTTTGTGATGTGCATTACCTAGCAACCAGTCAGAGTAGCTGAAAAGGTGAACAAAAGTAATCGCAGTACCTGGCAACCGCAGTCACATTGCTCCTGTCCGCAGCCGAGCTGTCAGAGCGAGTGTCCGCCGGCTGAAAGGTGCAGTTTGCGGACGTCCACACGACCAAGACATGAAAATCTGGGCATCGGAACACGTATTCAAGTGAGTAGTTAATGAAGAGAAAAGCATAGCTAGAAATGTGTCGTAATTTCATGACTCATTCCTCTAATTTGTCACATACTATCGGAGCTATTTAACATTCGGTAACTTATGCTAACAGGCTAGCCAGCGTCAGCGATTAAGAACTTGGAAGTGGTATAAATAATAAAACTGATATAGCGAGCAAGCTGTTATGCTTGTGATAGCCAGTTATCTACACAGTTGACAAGCTAGAACAACTTAAACGTTGGTTAAATTGTCTGGCTGGTTAGTATTGCAATGCATTAAGCCTGTAGCTAAGATGGCTATCTAGCTACCCGTGGAAGTGTGGAGAATTGTGCTAACATGCTTGTAAGCCCTAATCGGTTATGGGGGGAACTGTTACTGCAACTATACTGGTACAAGGATGGTGAAGAAATACTTTGGGCTCTTTTCGTAATTTGTACAAGTACTCATATGAGACTCGTACGAGTCTTATAAAACAGCGATTACGTAAGCCGAGAACACCAGGTGATCCGCGTTGCGAGGACGCTAGTGTGACGTCACGAACGCGCCACGCATGCGCGCTAGCCAGTTAGCATCACGCAGTTGTCTGTGTTAGTTAACGTTTTAAATGAACTGCTCCAATTTATTAGTAACTTTTCCTGTATATTGCCTGCGGCTATTCCGCTAGCAGCGCTGGGTTTTGGTGTGAGGCGCTTCATTGCTGTGCTCAATGTTATCTCTCAACTCTTCTTTGCTCCGCAGCCATCCCTGGGAGATGGTAATCAAAGCAGCGATGCAGAAATACCCCAATCCCATGAACCCGAGCGTGGTGGGCGTGGATGTGCTGGACAGACAGGTGGACAGAGAGGGACGACTACACAGTAACAGACTGCTCAGCACAGAATGGGGGCTGCCAGCCTTTCTCAAGTCTGTGAGTGGCCTTTACTTATTACTATTTAAATTTTATTAATTTATTTACTTCCATCCTTCCTTACCTGTTTTCTTTACTGCTGATTAAGAAATTTCCTAATCTGACAATTAAAAACAGCCAAGGACCCTGCTTTTTGAAGGCCATTTCCAAAGGGATGGTGATTTGTGATTCTTTTATCCGGATGTTGCATTTTCCTATGTTCATGGATGGAACAGAAGTGGACTTCCCCCAGAAGGTGAATCTGGCCCTCACAGCTCAGCCATGGTCACTGTTCCCCTGTGGTTTCCTTCACTTTCTGTGCAGGAGTGAGGCCCTGCAGCTGAGCCTGACCTTTGCGTTAGGCTATTTCTGTTAGGCGAGTCATGCTGGCCCTGGGGAATTGCAGTACTACAGGCGTATGGCATTCGGAATGGAATGGAGCTGTTCCATTCTGCGTGTAATGATGTAACAGCTGGTTACCTGATACGCTGCACATGGGAGAAGGAGAGGGAGAGTACCCGTGACATTGACAGATTCCTTAGCCCAAGCCAGCATTGTTATTTCTCACGGAATATTAGCAAGATCGTTACTGAAATAATTTAAATAATTTAAATCATGGCTATTGTAGGAAATTGAGGTCTGTGCACTATGAAACCAGTTCTCTACCTTGCCATATGCAAACTGGCTACACTGTTCAATTCGGCGTAGACACTGGGTTGTTTTTCGGTTGTTTTTTGGGTTGTTTGTCTCACGTTCATTTTTGGTCAATGCATCTGTGAAGTTGTTTTTGTCATCTTTTCTACTGTCACCATCACTGATGTTACCCTTTAGAGTTGGTTTAGGGAGAGAAAGGTTGTTGCCCAATGCAAAACTCCTCACAATAAGGTCACCTAAATTACTAATAAGGAAGATAAGACAGAAATATCATACTCTGTCACCATATGTCTTTATCCTTTTTTGCAAACAGAAGAAGAATGCTTGCTTTCAATATGAGCTCTGAATAGGTCTGGATCCATTGGCTGTCAGTGCCATGCTGCATAAACGTGTCTTATGGCAGGTGTGTCATTTGTGTCCCTTTTGTCCCTTTAGATCATTGGTGCCACTGGGACCCGCACATACATACAGGAGCGTTCAGTGGTGGACCCCAAGGAACAGACATTTGAGCTCAAATCTACAAATGTGAGTTTATCCTTCCTTACGCATCTTTCTGTGGAGAAACAAAGACAAGCAAACCGGCTGGTGAAGGCTTAGTTGACCCTGGTGCCCTCAGTTTGAAAGCAGCTGACTGGCTTTTCACTCCCTGACCTTCCCCATCCGCCTTGGTCCTGCCATTCTTTACTATAAATGACAAAAGAATTTGACCTTGGCTGACCTTCCTGTTTAAATAAAGGTGAAATCCAACAAAGTAAACAAAACCTATTCTGATGTGGGCAGAATCCAAGGTGTATGTCGATCCGCTGGTGTGTAAATAATCACGAGATTCAAACATATCAGGAATGGTGGCTGGAGGCATTTTATGCTGAGGATTTCAGCAGGCTAATGTGTATGACACTGTGAGAAGGCACTGTGTGGACCTCGCCATAAGGCATGCCCTGTTTTCAGGCAGAATAAATGCATCCTGATTCACAGAATGAACCCCTGACTCTCTGCTTTTCCTGCTTTCCTCACAGATCACCTTCACCAACATGGTGTCAGTAGATGAGAGGCTCATATACCGGCCACACCCACAGGACCCAGAGAAGTAAGTGAGCCTGTTAATACCCCGTTCAGCTCAGCAAACTGGTGTGTATGCAGTCTGTTCTGCCATAGGCAAAAACCGTCACCCTGCCTAGAGGCCACATGCTTCACACCTGTGACTAATACCTCTGAGTATCTGTGCAGTGCTGCCCTGCCACAAACCCCGCCTCCTTCTCACAGCTCTCCCTCCCTCCTGTTCAGTCATGAAAACTCAAAGTCATCATGAGTGGGAGCAAGCCGTTCCTCTCCACAGGTGCAGAGTTCTGCCTCAGTCACAGAATGCTCACAGGACAAAACCCGCTACGCAATAATTCCTGAGTGTAGCGGGACTGGCTCTGTCCGGTCACGGATCTTATGAAGGGTGTTTGTGTTAGAGAAACCTGTAGAATCTGCTGCTGTATTTACAGTAGACAGATCATCCTTAAGCAGAGCACAGCAGATGATAAGGTCATGCAGACCTCGGCAGTGAGTGTCTGTGAGGGAATACCTGCTGCTGTGGGGCGAAGTGACCCCGTGACCAGGCTGCATCCAGCCAACTGTGCTCTCTGTGATCGGCTGTGGTCTGTGTGAATGACTGTGGTCTCTGTGAATGACTGGCTGTGCTCTCTGTGAATGACTGGCTGTGGTCTCTGTGAATGACTCCTCTCTGTGAATGACCGCTCTCTGTGCAGGACCGTACTGACGCAGGAAGCCATCATCTCTGTGAAGGGAATGAGTCTGAGCAGCTACTTGGAGGGACTGATGGCGAGCAACATCTCGACCAATGCAGGCAAGGTAAGACTTTGTGCAGTCAGCTGCTTGACGGCAGCAGTCGAAACGTTTCTGATGCCACTCTGGATGAAGGAGAAAGCTGCTGGGAGAGTTAGGGTGGGGGATGTTCTGTTTCCTCCAGATGTTACGCTGCTTACCTGGCACCTGTACAGTACATGGATGTGCCTGTCTGAAGTTTTAAGACACCTTGTTGGACATGTCCCTCAGCTGCTTCTAAAATTCCTCAGATTTCACTAAGTAACTGATGACTTTTAGATTAGTCTTTGGCACTCTAGAGAAAGTTGAATTCCCTCCTGCATGTAAATTTAAGTCAGTTCAGTTCAGCTTTATTCACCAATTGTATATATCAGATACATACTTTGGAATTTGTGAGTGCAGTGCATACAAAAGAACAAACGCAATTACCTTTAAAAGAAGTCAGTCAAGGTGGAACCACGTGTAATGAGCTGAACTTTGACAGATTTTTATGCAACTCAGTACCAGCATATATTTCTGTTCCCAAGAGTCCTATCAAAGCTCAGTGTCCTCATTAGTTTCACTCATTGGAGACCGTTTGAGTGTGGAGTGTCCACCTGCTCTGTCCTTCAGCCTGTCTGCCTCTGTCCGCAGGGCCGGGAGGCCATGGAGTGGGTGATTCGGCGGCTGAACGAAGAGATCGAGGACCTCAAAGCGACGGCGCGTGACACCCTGCGGACCCCCATGGCCGCCGCAGCCACGGAGCAGTGACCAGCGGTGACCATCAGGGGGCAGCATCCCGTTTCGCCAGAGCAGCCTCTGTCTGTGACGAGCCTCCTCAGACACTGTGGTGATGGGAACACGGCCGCTCATTAAGTATCTATATTAGATGTGGATCCAGTCTGTTACAGCTCAGTGTGCACAGAGAGGCTGCTCGTTACAGACAGACGTGGCCAGACGCCCCCGGACTCAGCACAGACGCCCGGGTGCAGGGACATCTCCCGCGCTGGAGGTCTGGATGGACACCTGGATGGAGTTCAAAGCGCCAAATGACTTTTTTTTTTTTTTTCCAAGCGGTTTTTCCTGCCTGCCATCGTGTTCCCCTCCTCACACCCTTCCCTGTGTCCTCTCACCTTCACACAGCACAGAGAGCTGCTGTAATGAGCTGACTGCTGTGTAGCACCTTCAGCCAGCCTGCGAGCCCTGCGATGGGGGAGCAGTGAGCGGGAACCATGAGGAGGAACAGGATGGGGAGCAGTGATGGGGAGCAGTGATGGGGAACAGTGATGGGGAACAGTGATGGGGGACAGGATGGGGAACAGTGATGGGGAACAGTGATGGGGAGCAGTGATGGGGAACCATGAGGAGGAACAGGATGGGGAGCAGTGATGGGGAGCAGTGATGGGGAGCAGTGATGGGGGACAGGATGGAAGGCACCCAGGCTCTCGCAGTGAACGAGTGTTTCTGAACACTGTGAAGGTGGAATCACTGAGCTGGGCTCTTTCAGCTTAGTGATCTGAAACAACCTCTCAGGATTTAGTTTTTTTGGGGGAGAAGTTTTATTTGCATTTACTTCAAAACAGACAGAACCTGGTTGTCCTGTCAAGAATCTCCACACTGTGAATTGAATGTCATGTACTGTAAATTCATGTTTTATTATTATTATTATTATTATTATTATTATTATTAGTAGTAGTAGTAGTAGTAGTAGTAGTAGTAGTAGTACTATGCCTAGTAGTAGTAATATCGATAATAGCAGCTGAGGTGCTTTATTGAATAGCATTAGAGACTAACTGAATGAGCAAGTGCTAATTTATATTTAAGAAGATGGTGTCAAACACATGATAGCATAAAATCATAGCACTGCATAATTAGGGATTGAGGTGGAGGTGATAGCTAAGGTAATGAGAAAACAAAAATATGTGAAAGATGTAGTTTAAATAGTTTGGAATGCAGTGTAAGGTGTGCAGGAGTCCAAGCGGAAAGGCCGGGAACAAGCATGTCTGACTGTTCACCCCCAGGAGGTGCAGTACACTGACCATACTCGCTGATCCCAGTTCAGTGACAGACTATAGTGCTAAACTTGTTTAAATATTGCAGCTGTAGTTATTTATGAAAGCACAGTGGTGCTGTAGAAGATGAGTTCTGTTTTACTGCATAACAGACTTTACACAGTTTTTTTCTGGTGCTTTCTGGAAATCTGCCCTCACTATAGGTATATTCTCTACAACAGTAGAGCATTGTTAGACTAATTTGATTAAAAAATATTTTTAAAGACAGCTCTCCCCTCACTAGTGTGTCACTAACAAACATCTGGTACAGTAGCTACATATTACTTTCTTATTTCTAGTAGCACAAATAGACAGAAATGTACAAACCATAAATAATGCATTCATACGCAGATATTAGGGTCAGCTTTGAAGATCATCTCAGCTTTTGTTCCTTTATGTAACTATAAACATTTTCATGTTGAGGTGGAAACCATAGATGTTTTTTTGTTGAGATGGAAACTAGACATTTTCTTGTCCAGGTGGCCAGTTTTAAATCTGTACCTTAAAATGGCAGACATGGGCACATCCTGCTGCTCTATGCAACTGTCCAGTTACAGCACTCCACCTTGGCCCTTTCCCCCAATCACAGCGCTTCTTGTATGCAGGGTTTGAAGTCTCCGCATAAACAAGCAGAACTTGGCCACAGCGCTACTTGTGTAGCCACTATGCATACGTGTTGCATAGTACTGAGTTTGTAATAAAATGTAAAATGAAAAAAAAATGGTGTTATGAGAAATATCAGCCGAAGCTCATGCAGGTGGCTTGGGGAGTGACGGGCTGACATCGGTGCCAGATTACAACACTGAGAGAGGAGGATGAATGTTCAGTTTTTCTTCAGCTTTCAGTTGTGTGCTTTTAACCCGAGGCCTTGGTTATCACTGTCAACAGCCTAACAGTCTTTATTGAATTAAACAATAAACAGACAACCTTTGACTCTTTTGTGTGACTGCTCATTTACATTACATTATTTTCATTTATCAGATGCTCATATCCAGAGCAGCTTACACAGTCTACAAGTTTTACATGTTATCCATTTATGCAGCTGGATATTTACTGAGGCAATTGTATGTTAAGTACCTTGCCCAAGGCTACAGCAGCAGTAAAGACAATCCCTACGGCAGTGGTTCTCAAACTTTTTTTCCGGTGACCTACATTTGAAATTACCAACCATTGTGACACAAATGACAATATAAGAAAACAACAAGGTACTGAACATACAATCAGATTTTAAATGTTTACTTTTTAATTTCTCATGTAATACAGTGTCATCGTCAGTATTATCAACACAAGTGTGGTTTTTCAATAAGTGTAGTAGTATCAGAACAAATTCTCTTTCTCAGTAAGTGCAGTGCATTGTAGATCTACAATTATGTTTGGAAACCCAGTGTAATCTCCCGTGACCCACCACTGGGTCCCAACCCAGACCATGAAAAACAATGCTCTACAGCATATAGACCTGCTGAGACTATTTCCCCTACAGAACCTTGTGGTAACTATGAAGGCAGGGGAAACCAGTTATTTGTTCTGCATCAGAAAGCAGCATCATCCAATGCTTTATTAATTATTGAGTGGTTTATTAATATTTTGCCAGTCTGTATTGAACAAACTCATTTCCAGATGTATTTTGCCACTTTGATCACTTCTTGTAAAATTAAGGAATCAAATATCAACTTTAATTCCTTTTTAAATCGATATTTATAATCATATTCATGGGTTTTATGTGTTTATTTAATTTATTATTCTGAGATGACCAGAGCTCCTCGGGACGGAGATGAACCATGCGAGTGTATTGAATAGATGTCTATGACTGTCTCCCTCCATGCGCACCTGAGTGTGCGGGACGTGGTACCGGGTAGGGATGTCTCCGTTCCTGCATAAGTCGTAGTGGGACAGTGTGGGAGTCGCTGATTGGGTGTCTGTAGTGCGCTTCCTGAGGCGCAGGCGAAAAGGGGCTGGAGATACGCACACCACGGCTGGGTACAGGTATGTCTCGATTGCTCCACAATGGAGGGAGTGTTGCTCAAATGGACGAACTATTTGTCAGGTAAGGCGCAGCATAGTAGCTGTCCAACGTTGTTGTTGCTAACAACTTTTGTAAGCGTTAAAAATAAGCGTCGATATTAACCCGTAGGCTTCTGTAGGCAGCATGAGTTGCCGGTGTTGCCAGGAGCGTTTTTTGTGATGTGGTTTCTTACACAGTAACGCATCCTTTCAGTATCTGGGCTCTGGAAGTTTAACTGCATCGACCTTCTTCACTGTAATTAAACAGCTGTCTGTCTATTAATTAATCTGTTCGTTCAAACTGTTCTGTAAATTGCTTCATGTCATTTGTAAATAAGACGCTAGCTCGCTTTATGTAGCTACCTTTACGCATTGGCTGGCCACAAGACGCCAGATAGGTAATTAGTTGCCTGTTAATTTCCACATTTGCTCTCCATGCAGCAAATAAACAGCACATGAAGAATAATTGCTATTTAGCTAGCGAGTAAGAAGTATATGCTGTGAAATAGTAAGCTGGGTAACTTTCTTGGACGTGTTCATTGAAAATTCTTTCCACAAGAAATGAGGATCACACATCAATTTCTCACTACAATCGTGAGTGAAGTAAGGAATTGACATATGATTTTGGATATAGCCATTAATTTTTACAACAACAACACTGAAGTCCGTCTGTTAAAAACAACAATAATAATACTGATAATGAATACAATTTTCTTCCCAGGATCTGTATACGGGGCCAGTTCTTTACTGTTAAGTGTAAGTTATTGACAGGAAGTGAGAATTGTAACTGTGTGAGTCTTGGCGATTCTTCTGTGCTTGCAGGCTGGCAGCCTCGTTACTTTGTTTTGGACGGGGCCTTCCTCGACTACTACATTTCCCAGGAGGACGTGCACAAGGGCAGCTGGGGGAGCATAAAGATGGCGGCTTGTGAAATCAAAGGTTGGAGGCCCATTCTATCACTTCCCCTATTACGCACAGTGTGTCGCTCAGAAGATTATGGTATGGGCATTATTGCTTACATAACACTCCAATTAAGTAACACTTAATTACTATTGTGTTTATTTCTTGTTTGCTTAGTAGATCCCTGTAGTTTAGACAGCTTCTGTTGGTAACACTCCAGTCCACTCCTTAGCAACATACATGTCAACCTTAAAGAACAGTGGCTAGGGGAGAGGGACCTGGTGTCAGTGTGACAGCCTAGTGTTTCTGGCAAATGGCTGCTTTGCTTTTCACAGTCCCTGATCGCTGTTTGTACATGTCTGTTCCATCTTTCTCTGTTTTCCACTCCCTTCATCTCTCTGCCTCCGTGTCTCTCTCTGTAGTGCACCCCACAGACAGCACTCGCATGGACCTGGATCTCCCGGGAGAGCAGAGCCTGTGTCTGCGCGCTCAGAGCTCCGGAGAGAGGCAGCGGTGGCTGGTGGCCCTGGGCTCGGCCAAAGCCTGCCTCGCCGACAGCCAGCGGGAGAAGGAGCCAGGTGGGGGAGAGAGGGGGATGCTGGGGCGCCTGGGGGTTACAGAGGGTCCCTCTCACTCTCACTATCACTGTCTCTCATCCTCTCTGTCTGCCATCGTCCAGATCTGACAGGCAGCGCCCGGGGACTGAGGGCCAAGATGTCTGAGCTGCAGCTCTGCTGCCACCTGTTGGTGGAGCAGGTGCAGAAGCTGCAGGACTACACCGAGCTGCAGGAGGGTGGAGTCTTGCCTGATAAGCAGGTACACTGTGCCTGTTCCTCACACCTCCGACTCCCCTTACACAAACAGCCTGCGCTGTCTGACTGAGCCAAAGCACAGATTCAGGAGGGGTTAAACTCCTGAGAGAAGCACAGGGGCAGCAGGGGTTAAACTCCTGAGAGAAGCACTATTTCAGCAGGGGTTAAACTCCTGAGAGAAGCACAGGGGCAGCAGGGGTTAAACTCCTGAGAGAAGCACAGATTCAGGAGGGGTTAAACTCCTGAGAGAAGCACAGGGGCAGCAGGGGTTAAACTCCTGAGAGAAGCACAGATTCAGGAGGGGTTAAACTCCTATGAGAAGCACAGGGGCAGCATGGGTTAAACTCCTGAGAGAAGGACAGATTCAGGAGGGGTTAAACTCCTATGAGAAGCACAGGGGCAGCATGGGTTAAACTCCTGAGAGAAGCACTATTTCAGCAGGAGTTAAATCCTAAACCATGTTTTGCTCCCTGCTCAAACCTAATCTGTGACACAGGATCAATGTAAATCTACTCTGCCTTCACATGTACAGCTGCTAATGGCAGAGGGCTTAGCTCATTCTTATGGAGAATAGGTCATGCCTTCTGCCAGGTGTGAGAGATAAACAAACAGACTGTAGGTCAGAGGGTGTGTGGTAAGTGTCAGCACTTTTGTAGTACTGCTGTTATAAAGGTCACACCTCCTGACTGCTTTGCATAAGCAAATACAAATTGCTCAGCCATTTCCCTGGCCAGATATGTTGGCCAGTGTTTTTGCATAAATGTTTTTTTTTGCTCAGCACTTAACGCTCATGTGTTCTGTCTACCTCTCCCCCTCCATCCGTCACTCTCTCCTCAGTCTCTTTCAGACGCCTCCTCCTCCGTCAGAGAGAGGTGTGACCGCTTTCTCAGAGCTCTTGAGGACTGTATGAAAATGTGCAGCAATCACGTCACTGCTGAACTGTGCAGCGTGCAGCCCCCTGTCTCCAGCTCCTCAGTGGACTGCCCCAGTCATCACCGCACACACCAGGTACGTACCATTCGGAGGATTAGGGGTGGCAGTGTTTCAGTGGCAAATTTCTAGATTTTTCCATGGAAAGTTTCTTTGAATGTGAGGATCCAGGTGTATCCATGTAAATAATTGTATGGAAGTTCTCCATTGCATTAGTTAGACATTTGTTATTAATGTGGGTAATTGTCTTTTGCAGTTCAAGCGCTCTGCCAGCAAAACAGAAGCGATCGTAGTGGACAGGTTGGTAGCGTGCTGTGATTCTTTGTCCTGCATGAGATTCTGATGTGTTAGGCGTGTTTGCTTTATGGCATTACTTAAGGGAACAGCAGCTTTGTCTCGGCCACTGAACTGTGCTTCGCACTGCAGTTTGAGTGTTGTGGGCAGGGGTTTATTAGGGTCATGGCTGTCTGAGGTGAGGTGAATTGCGGTGTGGAGGTCAGTGCTGTGCCCCTGCATTCCTTCCCTGGCTCGGCAGGACTCTTCCCCGAGAGGCTCGGGATGGGGAGACGGTGAAGCGGAACCTGGAGGAGATGGCTGTGATCCGGGCACAGAAACGCAGCATGGGTTCTGCTGGCCACCAGGGGGCGCCAGAAACACTGACAAACAGTGAGCTTCCCTCTGTGTCTCATTGTGTTGGAAGTGCACCCTTTCAGACCAGGAAATGTAATCTCTAGTGTAAGCTCTTTTCCATTTGAAAGGGAACTCCTTTGGTTGTGTGTGTGTCTCGTTACTTCAGAAACCCCGACAGACAACCCTAATAGCAGTGCTGTGCAGGGGAGAAGCTGAGGATTGCTGGACAGTCTGGATTCACACCTTCCAACCCCTGCCATTCTCCATCTAATGAGAGGGGGAAGAGAAAGAGGAACGCACTGAGAAGGGGGAAGAGAATGAGGAGCGCACTGGGAAGGGGGAAGAGAATGAGGAACGCACTGGGAGGGGGGAAGAGAATGAGGAGCGCACTGGGAAGGAGGAGAAGGTCATCTCTCTCAGCAGTACATTGGGATGGAGTCTGTGATTGGACATAATAGTATGTTAGCTCCACCCCTTGGATTGAAGCTCCAATTCTCTTGGCTTGGTCACCCCATATAAATGTGCTGACATTGTCAACACCTGAAGCATCTTATCTGCCTTCAGTGATGTGTGTATACATACACACATAACCCCCCAAAAATCAATAAATAAAAATAATGATAATGACATTTAGAAGCATTTAAATGACAGTTTCCCCAAAGGAGCAAAAAATCATAATCCAAATAAAAGGGGATCAGATTTTCCTTTAACCAAATTCCAAAGGGGTTTTACATGAAAATTCACATGTCTGGGTTGAGCACAGAAGAGGTCTCAGACAGGCCGGCTCTGGATCGTGTTTCTTTAATGATTGTTTCTTTCTCAGTCTTTACATCGGTACATCGCATGCATCGGTTCACACATGGGAAGAAGCATGTCAATTCATAAATAAACAAACCACCAGAACATAACATAGTAATCACTCATCCATCGGCACTTGCTGGTTTTGGAAACCAAATAAAAATGAGTATTTTCTCCAAATTTACCATCTTTTCTTACTCGTGTATGCAAGTTTGCAAAATATGTATATTACAAAGCTACCACGCTGCGGACATGACCACCCTATGATAGGCTCAGATGGAGGAGGCCCGTCTCATCCCTCTGAAGCAGGTGTAAACATGGCTGCCACTGTGTGGAGACTGAGCTGAGAGAGAGCTAAAGGTGTCCATATCATCTGTCTTGCCCCAAAGCTTTATGAACATACATGAAAAGTCAGAGGGAGAGGACCTGACTGGTAAAGGGTACTGTCTGGCTTTGGCTTGCCCATTATTAAAGAGGGTGATGGGTGTTTAAACAATGTTGGTGGGTTAGGTGGTGGCATTTTTGGGTGGAGTGTGAGTGTTTATGGGTGGAGCAACATGTGCCGCATCTTTTGCGTGAAGCAGAAGTTGCAGAAGTCCTGATCAAGGAACCAATTCCCGAGTCACAATTCTAACATTAACCATTTTAGGCTAAAGTGGTAAACTGACCCTAGATCCACACTTCTGTCTGAAGTGTATCTTCTGCCAGTATTGGCAGGCATACAGATAATGTCTCTGGACCTTGGACCCCTCCCAACACATAACCGTAGCCCTCTCTCTTCCTAATTGGCTGATCAGGCTGGCAGAGGAAGCGGATTGGTTATGTGTGGGAAGGGGCCGGGGCTCAGGTCAGAGAGAGGAGATAGAAAGCTAAACACTATGCTACTCCTGTCTCCCCCAGCCCCAGGCTCCTGATAGGCCAGGTTTCATGACCTCTGACCTCTGGGGTCGTTCAGATCTGCTGCACTCTGGTTTTTAAATGGTATTTCCTGACATGGATAACCTGCTCATTCTCAGTGTGAGTCTTTCTCAGGTGAACCATCCTTCACCACACATTATTACCCAGAAGCCTCCGCCTTATTCCTGATTTCAGAGTGTGGCACTCATCCCTCTCATCTCTGCGTTTGGTGGCGCGCAGCAGTGCTATTAACAGTAGCAATAAGTTAATCATAAATTAAACCCATAATGTAAAAAAATACCCAGTTGAAAATGAGAAAACTTCTAAAATAAACATGTGAAGTGCAGAGAGTAAGAAACGTGAACATAGTGTGGTCATTTAAATCGAGTGAAATGCAAAGATCTGTTGCAGCACAGTTACAGCATAGTAGCACTTTAGCACTTTCACTGTGTTCTGTGTACATCAAGAACATAGAAGAGACAGACGATAACCTACACAGACACTGAAGACCCACAGTGACACAGCGCCGTCCCAAGGAGCACAAGTGTTTTACACTTGAGAAAATATGTATTTATACAGCATATACGGATATATGCATGCATACAGCTAAACTCGAAGCCACAGTCTCAGCAGACAGACTCTGCAGATGCGTTTGCTGCAGCTGACAGTGTTTGCTGAATGGTTTCCGTTTTCTGCGCAGTGACAGCAGTATCCTGGGAGCTGCCTGAATGCTGGGCAGCTGCTCGGGGCGGGAGGTTAGTGGGGGGGGGCTGGGGGCAGAATCGCCAGGATGCTGTGAGTGGGGTAAAGGTGCTCACAGTGCTGCAGAGACCAGACTGACGTCGTCTGGAGGGAGTGTGTGCATGCACGCGCACACACACAAGCACACAAGCACACGCACATACAAGCACACTCACTCACACTAACATACACGCATACACATACTCATGATTTAGCATGTTAATGCATGAATAGCTGTCACAATTAAAGGTGTTCTGCAGAGTGTGTGTGTGTGTGTGTGTGTGTGTGTGTGTGTGCATGTGTGTGTGACAGGTGAATGCGCAGTAGCAGTGAGGTTAACAGGAACAGCTGGATCACAGTCACAGAGGGCGTGGTTTCTGAGACTCAGACAGCACAGATGAGCTCACAGGACTCTGTGCAGTAGCACACACTGGAACAGCAAATGCGTCTTTATACTGTATGTCTACTAGATGAAAGGGGATACACTGCTTCTCCAGGATTTTTGGTGTACGAACACTGATTGACAACATGCAGATTTACAGATTTACAGAAGGTCTACATGATGATGAAGAACTGGAAGAACCGGTTTCCTGAGAGAGAGAGAGAGAGAGAGAGAGAGAGAGAGACAGAGAGACAGAGAGATTTAGTGACGTGTGAGTTTGTCAGTTTGTCTTACTGTGTGTGTGTGTATTATTCTGTAGGTGTGTGTGTGTGTGTGTGTATTATTCTGTAGGTGTGTGTATGTCTTGCAGTGTGTGTGTGTGTGTGTGTGTGTGTGTAGGTGTGTGTATGTGTGTGTGTATTATTGTTCTGTATGTATCATTCTCTAGGTGTGTGTCACTGCGGCTGGTTACCTGGCCCCGCCTCATCTGCTGTGTGTCACTAGCTGGCGGCGCTCTCCTGCTGCATGATGTAGCGACTGGCTGGCTCGTCCATCTGGCTGCCACAGTGCGTCTTGCTTGTGAACGCAGAGAGCACACTGACAGACATGCTACTTAACACTATCAGCAGGGACCCGCCTCTTTAGCGTTAGCATCAGACTCAGTTTCACAGCAGCGGAGAGCTGCGCTAACCACGCTCTCCCGACAGCATCACAGTCATTACAGCACCGTAATCAGCATCACATAGCTGCCCACAGAGCCCTACTGTGTATCCGGCTTCAGGAAATCCCCTAGGACTCATTTAAGCCTGGGCAAATGATGATGACATCATTATCAGTGTAATAAGTGCTGAGTCACTGACAGACTTACCTGTTGTCATTGATGTCTGTTGCATTTCCTTTAAAGAGACAGGAGAAAGAGGAGGTCAGAGAGATGAATGAGGGAAAGAGGCAGAGAGAGGAGAAGAGGTGGAGACTGAGGGAAACAGAGCTTTGGGACCATCCCTCCTGTCTGATATCTGCTGTCAAGGCCAATGTTGTGGAACTGAAAACAATTGTATCAAAGATTATGTTTTGGCTGATATTTAATCTGCTGTCAGCTAGGTTGGTTTGTGTATTGCATGCTGCTGTACTAAATAAATGTAATAATAATAATAGCTAATGTTTTTAAGTAAATTGTGAGCTGAGCTCTGTTGATTAGGTTTAATTGTGCTTTTAACTGAGAAGTGATCTGGGTTTGACATCACTGATCACAAATCCCCTCAGTTTGGTGTTACACATGTGGGGTGTTACTCTGACAGCCAGGTGGGGATGTTTTGGGGGATGTTTTTGGGGGACGGTTTGGGGGGTGGGGTGTCTGACACTCACCGTTCTCCACGTTCTGCAGGTAGGAGTCCAAGACATCTGTGGAGCTGACTTCACTGCCACTCTGATCAGCTGTCAGCCTGTAGGTACAGGGAGGTCAAAGGTCACTGCCAGAGAGTCGACCTATATGACACCACTTCCCATTACAGCACTGGAAATATTACATGATGCCAAACGGGTGTGCTGTTGAAAATTATCATATGGTTATTTTAATCAAAATGCCACATGTTAAATTTCAGATATGTTAATATTTTACTTGATTCTTACTCTAAATAATTGGATAAACAATAAGAATAAAAATGAACAATTAATCTGATAAATTCTGAATTGTTCCTAAATACAGTTTGCATTTTGCTGTATGTGTTTCATTGTCAATTAGCAGCAGGAGTCAAAGTAAGAGTGACTCGTGGCCTCGTCTTGTGTCATAACACCCTTCACTTCCTGCTTTCTTCTCTCCTTTGTTCACTTTCTCCTTCTCTCCTTCATCCTCTCCTCCTTCCTGTCTCCTAATCACAGAATTCACTGATCTCAATATCACTTGACTGACTCCTGTCCAATCCACAATGCCAGCTTTAGCCAATCCACTCTGCATGAAGATCGGTGACCGCATACATCTGTGCGGTGTGAAGCAGGAGCCTGGTCTCTCGGGAGACAGACTCACGTCTGTGGGGCGCTGGGCACGCAGGGCGGGGCCAGGGCGGGGACTGCGCGCTGAAACAGCACGTTGCTGAAGGCGATGGGGGGGTCGGTCACCCGCACAAACAGGGGGTTGGTGGGGGAGCAGGCGGGGTAGTGTCCTGGCCGGACGGGCTTGGCTGAAACAGAGAGGGGGAGGGGATCAGTGAGATAAAGGGAGAGAGAGATCAGTGTGAGAGAGAGGGAGAGAGGAAGAGAAGGAGAGAAAGGTACATGCTAAGAGTCATTGCTTTTAGCCTGTTAGTTTCATCTGTACTCATAGCTGTGCGCTTGTCTGGCTTCTCTCCAGGTGCCCCTCGCTGTGTATGTGTGTGTGTGTGTGTGTGTGTGTGTGTGTGTGTGTGTGTGTGTGTGTGTGTGTGTATGTGTATGTGTGTGTGTGTGTGTGTGTGTGTGTGTGTGTGCGCTTGCAGGCTATGCTAACATGTACAGTACTCTCAGGAACAGCAGAGAGCCAAGCGGTGGACTTGCAGTACCGATCTGTGCAGCGTGGGGGCGCCGCAGGGAGCTCTTGGCCCGCATGACGTCCTTGATGCGCTCCACCTCCTGCTGGTAGCGGCGGCGGTCCTTCATGGCGCCCTCCTTGGCCTCCCTCAATGCCCCCTCCAGGGCCTTAACCCTCTCAGCCGTAGACCGAAGACGTTTCTCCAGTTTAGGAAGCTCACAACGCAGATCTGCATTGTCGCGTACCAGCTGCGGGGGCACGGAGACAGGCGAGGACGAGCAGAGAGAGAGAGACAGAGAGAGAGGATGAATAGAGAGGAATAAGGAGGAGAGGACAGAGATGAATGGCATCGTGAGATGAGGAGGAGGAAAGTAAAGGATATGGTAGGAGGGAGGAAATGTAGGGAGAGCTCAGGGAAAAGAGAAAAGACATGTAGTCATTTCTGTTGTGTGAAGACTGGAGACCAGAGTCCCCATTATACATGTTCAAGCAGAAGAGATTGTTCACCACAGACCTAACCTTAAACAGCATCTTCCTGTTTTCAACACAATTACTCTCTGTATTAGATACATGTGACTCTGCTTATTGTCTATGTTTGTGTGTGTGTTGCTATGGTAAAATACTTTATCCAATTAGCAGCACCTTATCTGGTCTGCAGTGATGCACTGTATCCAGTCTCTGCAGTGATACATTGTATCCAGTCTCTGCAGTGATACACTGTATCCACTCTCTGCAGTGATACACTGTATCCACTCTCTGCAGTGATACACTGTATCCAGTCTCTGCAGTTATACATTGTATCCAGTCTCTGCAGTGATACATTATATCCAGTCTCTGCAGTGATACACTGTATCCACTCTCTGCAGTGATACACTGTATCCACTCTCTGCAGTGATACACTGTATCCAGTCTCTGCAGTTATACATTCTCTGTGTAATATCTGCAGTGATACAGCACAGTCACTGCTATGGCAGTGATTGGCAAAATGAAATCAAAATGAATCAGATTTAAACGTACAGGAATGTAACACAGATATTGGAGCATGCATTTTGATTGAATAAGAATGCATTTTAAAAAAGGTTGAGGTCATATCTCTGTTAGTCCACACCATGCAGAAATTGCAGTATTTGAATATAATATGGGCCAAGTCTCCTTTCCAAGCCTTTGTGAACCATGCACATCAGCAGGCATCTACCTGAGTCTTGCACAATAGCACACAGGCTACCCCTGCTCATGGTTTCACTTCTCGCTTGGTGACCAACAGTATGGAGCGCTACAGCTTTTAAATACAACACAGTCCTGAGTGAATTAGCTGAAACTGAAAAAATCCTGAAATGAATATGATTAACAAAAACATGGGATGACTAATGTTCTCCCTCTCTCTCCCTCTTCCTCTCTCTCTCTGTCTCTTTTTTCTCTCCCTTCTGTCTCTTTCGAATACAGGGATTCAGTGTGATCAGAACTGTCAATAATATCACCATCAGTAATAAACAAAACACAAATTCATTTAACAAATACAGCACCCACATACATCACCGTCTGTACCAATGTAAATATTCTACACTGTAATTTACACTGCCTTTGCTTTTGACAGTATGTATTTCCCCTGAACACAGAAAACCTTCTGATTTTAAACAAAGACAGTCATTCTACTCACCTAATGCAAACTGCACCTGAACAGGAGCTGAACTGATGAGCTAAACTTGTTCCACTCACCACAGAACAGTGAAACCTGCCTGCATGAATTTCATATTTAGCGTTTGAGTAAAAGGCGATGTCTCAGGCTGAATCAGCTGTCAGGATCACTATCACTTTGTACACGGGAGTAGAGCACCGTGATGGCTCTCGACTTCCCTTCGTAAGTCTAACCGAAGATCAAAGACATCTTTGCAGCGGCTGAAACAGACATGGGGATGAGCCAGACAGAGCAGTACAGGCAGGATGTGCAGGGCCACAGGTGCGCGAGAGGGAAAGAGGCATCATAACCGTGATCAGAAAACATACAGAGCGCAGTGGAGACGATCACACTTTCTGACCTCTAACTCTCCCTGAATGCTACCCATCTCTCCCTCTCTCTCTCCTCCTTATCTCTTTGATTGGACTGTTGAACCCTTGCCATTTCCTCACTCATCCATCTCTTTCTCCCTCTTTCTCTGTTCTCCTTAGTCCCTCCCTCTCTCTCTCCTGCACTCTCTCGCTTGCTCCCTCTCTCAGTAGATTAAGTGAGCACACTGGAGCCTCCCAGAGCCAGATGGAGGAGTGTTCAAGGGCACAGAGGACAGGGTGGAGAGCCAGAGAGGGATTCTGGGATATGGGGCTGGAGGCGGAGGTGGAGTGAGAGTTTGTACCTGTCTGTAACACTCCATCACCTGCAGGGGGCGCTCTCCAAAAAAAAAAACAAGAACAACGACAAGACACACACAGTGACAACAAGCACACACACACACACAAACACACACACAGGACAGCGACAGCACAAGGACACAGGCGAAAAGGAAAACAGGTGAGAGAGAGGAGAGAGAGAGGAGGAGAAAAGAAGAGAGGAAGGGTGCTGGTGGAGGATGGGTGTGGGGGTTTGGAGCATGCTTGCCCTCCCTCTCTCTTTCAGTCCCATCATGCAGCAGGCTGTCACACAGGGCAGGGGGGAGAAACACCTCTTTGAACCCTCATCCAAATCTCTTTCTTTTTTGAACTCCTCTTCACCTCCGGCCCTGCCTCTGTGTGTCTGGCGAAGGTCAAGCTGCCCATGCAGACATCACATCCCGGCCCCGCCTCCACTTCTGCGCTGCGGCTCTGCTATCTGTGTGCATGATTCAGCCAGCAGATGGCGCCAGAGTGTGTGATGCAGCACAGACAGAGAAGGCCAGGCTGTAACACCGCCACCCTGAACCCCCACCCACCCCCACCCCCCACATCGACACTTGCATTCCATGTGCCCTGAGCAGGTAAGCTCGGCACTCACCTGTTTGTGAACTTTAGTAAGCTGGTCAAGGTTGTTCTCAAGAAAGGAAATCTTCTGCTTCTGGGTGGTAGACCCCCCACTATCATCAGGCTCCATCTCTGAACTCTGCAGAGGAGAGAGAGGGGGGGAGAGAGGGGTGAGGTCACACACACACTGCAGAGAAGAAAGAGACCATCAGCTCATTTGGTCGTTCTCTCACTCACTTTTTTGACTCGAGTTGTGAGGTCTTGAACAAAAAGCTTGCGCAGGTTGTGGAGGGTCTGGAGTTCACGGGCCTGCAGGGGAGAGAGAGAGAGAGGGAGAGAGAGAGAGAGAGAGAGAGAGGGAGAGAGAAGGAGAGAGAGAGAGAGATAGAGAGAGAGAGAGAGAGGGAGAGGGAAGGAGAGAGAGAGAGAGAGAGAGAGGCATTGAGGCATTGGAGAGATATTGATCCAGTCATGAGAGGCAGATTTACAGGGATCAGCTGGAAAGATAAGACAGTGGTGCAAAAGGGAGTGAGAGAGAGGGGGAGAGGGAGGATGAGAGAGGAGGAGAAAGAGAGGGAAGGAACGATAGTGAGAAAGAGAGAGAGAAAGACTCACCACGGTCTCCTCCAGGCCTTTAAGATCCTGCTTGGACTGCTCGTGGCGCTCATGCAGAAATCTGACAGAGAGAACGTACTATAAGATTAGATGCTCTATCTTTGCTGCTGTTATTATCTTTTCATCAGTAGTGGCGGGAGCATCATTGCCATATTTTATGATTATCAGTATAACTAAGGCAGATGAAGACTGATTTACTGAGGGGACAGTGGAAAGGTCCGGGATGGAAGGCAATCTGGTGATGGTTCTGCAGGAAGTGATGGAATGTGGGAGTGAATGATATGTTGGAGGAGAGAAGGAGCTGAACAGTGAACGTGGCAGCAGGCAGGAGACGCAGAGCAGCTGAAGAGAACATGAGTGACAGGACAAAGCAAGTGCAGCACGCTGTGGCTTACAAAAGGAGGAAGCTGAGCTACAGCTGGAGGCCCGGTGCAGTCAGGGTGAGACGGGGGGCGGAGGGGGGGGTGAGAGGGGCGAGGGGAGAGGGGGCGAGGGGGCGGGGGTGGGGGGCGGGGGCGGGGGCGGGGGCGAGGGGGCGGGTCTCGACTCACGTCAGCTCCTGTAGCTGCTCGCTCTTTCGGTGCTCACGGCTCCTCAGACGATCGAAATCTCCTCGCAGCTGCGCCAGCTCCAACTCCAGCTTCTGATTACGACTGAGAGAGGGAGGGAGAGAGAGAGAGAGAAAGGGGGGATGGAGGGGGGAAGGGGGCAGAGAGAGAGGGAGAGGGAGACAGGGAGAGGGATGGGGGCAGAGGAGTGGGGAGATGGGCAGAAAGTAAATATAATTTTAAGGCAAGTGAAAAATCCAAAAGTGAGAAAGGAAAGGAATAATATGCATGTCATTGCTCGTTTTTTGGTTTGATTATTTTTCTTTCCTTTCCCTGCATTTATATTGGAGCTCTGCATAAATATATCATTTACTTTAGAACTCAACACACCACCATCACAGCTCAATCACCGTATCTCAGTGTTCTATCATACTCAGAAACACTAGCAACGCAACACAGCTGTCAGCTGAGACGTGTATCCTAACTGCCGTCTGCCCTGGAATAGTGCAGACAGAGAGGTTGAGACATTGTGAGGTCAGAGAGGGGTGGAGACACTGTCTCTGTGAGGTCAGAGAGGGGTGGAGACACTGACTCTGTGAGGTCAGAGAGGGGTGGAGACACTGACTCTGTGAGGTCAGAGAGGGGTGAAGACACTGACTCTGTGAGGTCACAGAGGGGTGGAGACACTGACTCTGTGAGGTCACAGAGGGGTGAAGACACTGACTCTGTGAGGTCGTCAATAAGCTTCTGTTTCTCGTTGATCTCGTCCCGCAGACGGCCCAGCTGCTTGTGGTGGGTCTCACGGTGAGTGTCCATCTGCTGCTCCACTGCCCTCTGGGACCGGGAGGAAGAGGAGAGAGACACGGAGCAGTCAGAGTTAGATAAAACGGGAGACGGCTAAACGCACGGTCATAGGTGTGGTGAGGATCAATGCAAAGCCAGTGTATTCTGTGTATTCTTTACCTTGACATCTCCTCCTTCAGCAGAGTCCTGTGGCGTGTCCGCAGTTGTCACCTCCTGTGTGTTCTCTGAAATACAGAGTTGCAGTTACAGAATGATGTAGCATTTGCTGCTGAAGGTAAAATCCATGTTTGCTGTGCTGTATTTTAAAGAGCTGTGTAGTGTTGTGTAATAAAGTATAGGACTGCGTATTCTGTGTATTGTGCAGTAATGTACAGGGCTGTTGATAGTGTGTGCAGTGTGTGTATTGTGCAGTAACGTACAGGGCCGTTGATTGTACGCGCTGCGTGTGTTTGAGCCGCACGGCGGTGCGTTACCCTCAGCCTGCAGGCGGCTGAGCTCCAGCTCCTCGCTCAGAGCGTCGTAGCTCTCCTCCAGCTGCCTCTTCTTCAGCTCCACGTTCTGCATGTACTCCGTCAGCGAGCGGATCTTCGCCTCGTGCTGAGAGACACAGACAGGTCTGAGCCGTGCAGTGCTGAACAGCCCCCCCCGGGTTAGATGCCCTGTTCCTTTACACTGTGCCACACTGCTGTTACTCTACGCCCTTCCCCTAACAAAGATCCACCCCCACAACATCCATCCAAACACCACAAGCCCCTCCCTCTCTCCTTCAGTTAGACACGCCCTCTCCTCTCCCCTCATACAGAGACACCCCTGATATCCCAACCACTCTTCATCTGGCCTACCCGTGACACAATAAGCCCCTCCCCTTCAGCCCACTCGGACACACCCCTGGCACACACAAGCCCCTCCCACCTGAGAGATGAGCAGGTGGCAGGAGGACAGCTCCCGGCCCGTCTCCTCCATCTTGCGGTGACACTCCAGCTGCAGGTTCTCCAGGTGTTTGCAGCGCTTCATCATGGACTTCACCTCCGACTTGATCTTACTGATGTAGAGCCGCGCCACCGTGAACTCCTCCTCGATCGCCCCGCTGATCTCCACCGGCTGGGAGAGGGAGCCACCGTTAGCAAGCCTTTCCTTCTCTTAAATACGTTATAATATTTATGGTTATTGTTATGCTCACACTCTACACTCCACTGGCACTGTGCTAACAGAAAGTGCAGTCTGAGACAGAGGAACAGAAGGAGAGAGAGAGAGACAAAGAAGGAGAGGGAGCGACAGAGAGAGAGGGGGGACAGAGAAAGGGGGAGAGAGAGAGAGGGAAAGAGAGACAGAAAGGGACAGAGAGGGAGAGAGAGAGGAGGAAGATAAAGAAGTAAAGACAGAGAATGAAACAGCAGCCACAGAGAGATAGGAGAGAGAAGGGCAGGGAGAGGGAAAGATAAAGAGAGGGAGGGGGAATATGAAGGCAAACAGAGAAAGATAACAGGGATAAAGAATAAGCGAGATAAAGAATAATCTGTTTCCTTTGGGATGGCTGCTTGGACTGCTGTCAGTGTGTGTGCTAGGAGTGCATGTTATCTCGCACTGAAGTATGTGTGTATGTGTGTGAGTGTGTGTGTATGTGTGTGTGTGTGTGTGTTTGTGTGTGTGTTATCTTGCAGTGTGTGTGTGTGTTCCTGCAGTGTGTGTGCATGTGTGTTAGGAGTGTGTGTTCCTGCAGAGTGAGCGGGTGTTAGGCACACACGTTAGCTCCACCCACCAGCCGGATCTCGCCGTTTCCCACGATGCTGCTGAACTCGCTGAGGTCGCGCATGAGCCCGTTCAGCACCTCGGCGATGCGTTTCCTCTGCAGGCCACTCTCCTCCTGCATGCGGGACAGCTCCGCCTCCAGCGCCATCAGCACGGCCTGCGAGCAGAGCCACACCCCTGAGCACCTCAGCTACAGCTGCCTGCTCACCTCATGCACATATCCGGGTTTCTCTTCCTGCTTCATAGCTGTACTTTAATACATCTCATATTATGAATGCTGCTTTGCCTGCACTGCCTGTCCTGCCAATAAAGGATCATTGAATCTGAACTTGAATTTTATAAATGTTTATGATCCTTTAGTGAAACATTTATAACAGAATTCCTAAATCCAATTCCCAATCCATGGCAAAAGCGTATTGTTCTAGTCATGAGAATACAGTACATCTGAATTTGAGATTGAGTTTAAGTTTGAAAGGGAGCCAGATGGGGAGTGAAAGGGGTGGGTCTTGTGGGGGGCGTGGTCGCGGGTGTGACGGTGCCCAAGGGGGCGGGGCTCACCATCTTCTCGGCCAGCTCCTCGGCCAGCAGCTTGTTCTGCATGCTCTTCTCCTCCACCTCCTGGCTCTTGAGGTCGTAGTTGAGCGCCAGCTCCTCCAGGGCCTGCAGCACCTCCTTCACCTCCGTGTTGGCGCTCTCGCTCTCGGCCTGGAGCCTGCACAGCTCCGCCTGCACCCTCTCACTGTCCCCCCGCGTGGAGGCCAGCAGCTGCCAGGAGGGGCGGGGACACAGCACCGTCAGTCACACCCCGAAAGGGGAGGGGTCTGTCAGACAGCCAATCACTCCGAGACATGGGAGAGAGGGACGGGGACACTGCACCGTCAGTCACACTCCAAAAGGGGAGGGGTCTGTCAGACAGCCAATCACTCCCAGACGTGGGAGGGGTTCAGAGAGGGGCAGGGTCATTGTGCTTAAGCGTGAGAGAATGAGATGATATCCAGGAGATGGAGACAGAGCATTTTCAGAGGGGAACAGAACAGGGAGACAAGGGCAAACTTCCCCAAAATAAAGAAATCTGCCCTGAATCTGAAACCTCTCAGAGACAGAGAGACTGCCATTCCTCAGGGGGATGAAGGCAGTGCGGCTTTGGCAGCAGACTATGCCTCCATTTTTCACAACCTGAGAGACTGTTAGTGATAAAAGATCAAAATAACGTCTTTTCCTTTCCGTTTCCGTACCTCATCTTGGTTCAGCATCTGCTCCTTCATCTTCTCCACCAGCTGACTCTGCTGGTTAATCTCATCGTCCTACAGAAACATAGAAAGTGAGAGCTCCAAACACTGTTACTGCACACACACACACACACACACACAGACACACACACACACACACACACACACACACACACACACACACAGCCCCGAACACTGTTATCACACGCACATACAAACACACAAACACACAAACACACAAACACACACACACACAAACACACACACACACAGGTTTAAAAACTTCACTGTGTGCATGTGTAAATATGTTCGCCTGTGTTCTGGTGTGTATCTGTCCCTCACCTTGTCGTCCAGCTGTCTGTACAGCTTGCGAATCTCCTCTTCATACTTCTGCCTCTCCTCCTCGGAGATCCGCACCACAATGGAGGAGGAGCTTCTGTTGTCCAGGGGCGTGTCCTCCCCAGACTCCGCCTTCACCTCCCCTGCACTCAGCTGCTCTGTCTCAGGAACATCTTCCCCTGCAGGAGGGAGGGAAAGAGAGGGAGGGAGGGAGAGGAGGTGCAAAAAGGAGAGATGAGACAGGAGATAGTGAGTAAAATGGTAAGGGAAATGATCCTAGCTTTGAAGGACCTGTGCTGTCTGACTGCTCTCTGCACAGTCTCTGTAGCCTGTGTTGCACAGGTTGGCCTGTGCTGTCTGACTGCTCTCTGCACAGTCTCTCTAGCCTGTGTTGCACAGGTTGGCCTGTGCTGCTCCTCACCGCTGCGCCAGCGGCTGAGCTCCGCCTCCAGCTTCACGATGGTCTCCTTCAGCGTCTTGTTCTTCTCCTTCTCCTTCTCGTACTTCCTCTTCCACTGCTCCGCGGTCAGCTCCAAGTTCACAGATGCTGCGTTCCTGATGGTCTTCGCCCTGAGAGAAAGAGAGGGAGGGATGTTTGTATATCCTTTATTTTATTTCATTTTAATTGTATTTTCTCATTTATTTTGATTTTTAATTCACTCGTTTGTTTAAGTTTTGGCAATATTTTTTTCAAAGTTGTTATTATCGAATGCATGAATAAAGCAAATAAAAACTGTGAACTGAAAACTTAAATGTCAAAACTATTACCATAGTAGCTTTGAGTATCATACATTCTTGTATTTATCTTGTGATGCAAAGATGAGCACTTTGAATTGAGCTATATAAAATGAAGATTATGTTATGGTATTATGGTATTATGTCTGGAATTTAATCTGCACAGAGGTGCGTGCTGCGCATTTTAAACATTGCTCTTCTTATATGGGCTGCATTATCTTTCTGGAGAAATCAATGTTTAAAATGAACACCTCCCTCTGTACTTCAGCTGGTGTGCAGCCAGCAATCTCATGCAAAATGGCTGCCATACATCACCCAGGTGCAGGCTATACATTTATGGTGATTGAGGTGACTAACCCCCCCGCACACACACACACATGTGCACACATACACACGTGCACACACACACACACACACAGATGCGCACACACATAAACACACACACATGCGCACACACACACACGTGCGCACACACACACACACACTCACACACGTGTTACCTCTGTCCAAACATCAGAGTGGACTTGGTCTCTGCGTCGTTGAAGCTGGACGGGGAGCAGCAGATGAACATGGTGGTGCGGCAGTTCCCTCCCAAAGAGTCCTGCAGGATTCGGGTCATCTTGCTGTCCCGGTACGGGACGTGGGTTTTCTGCGAGGGGGGAGGGAGGGGACACTCAGAGAGGGAGAGAGACAGTGCTGGCAGCTCAACACCGCGCTGAACACCACAACCTGAGCGACAAGGAGTGGCCACCCAGGGGCTGTCTTCACAACAGCGGCTGTGTTTCTGTGTCCCTGTTAACAATACTGAGTTTACTTTCTGATGGTGTTCAGCTATACAGCCCAGATATGAGTATTACCTTCACAAAACGCAGAAAGGATTGAACCAAGTGCTTCTGGCACAGCTAACTCTATCACACTAATGCAGCCTGTCGGAATTGGAGTTTTAATTTGCTGAAGAAATGCTGAACACTCATTACATTACATACAGACTGCACTGGGGCCATCTTCGCTTTGATTAGTTTTGAAGGCTCCCTCATCGGCTGTGCCCAGCTGATCCCAGGTCAGTTCTCTGAGCCCTGCACACTGTCCTGCCTCTGTATCAGACTGAGGCATGCTGAACCAGGGCGAGGTCTCCTCACCGTCCCCTCGGCCAGTGCTGAGATGACGTTGCCTAGCGACGACAGGGACTTGTTGATGGTCTTGGCCTCGTCCAGGACCGCGCCCTCTGCACCTGTCTTGCTGACCTGAGAGAGAGTGACAAGCGCAGAGAGGTCACTGACGGGGCAGAGTGGTCACTGACGGGGCAGAGGGATGCTGGGTAATGGATACAGATTCCATCACAGACTCACAGACTCCATTACACCCTCCTCTGCGTACCTGCTGTCTCATGCACACATCTAAAAAGCGACCATGTTGCTGTTTTGGTGAATATGAGCTAGAGTCAGTCTCACAGCTGTGCTATACTGTGCTTTACTGTGCTCATCATTGTGCTGTGCTGTGCTGTACTGTGCTACTGTGCTACTGTGTACTGTACTGTACTGTACTGTGCTGAGCTGTGCTGGGCTGTGCTGTACCGTGCTGTGCTGCACTGAGCTGTGCCATGCTGAGCTGTGCTGTGCTGTGCTGCACTGAGCTGTGCCATGCTGAGCTGTGCCATGCTGAGCTGTGCCGTGCTGAGCTGTGCCGTGCTATACCCTGCTATACTGCGCTACACTGTGCGCTCCTCACCTTCTCGCTCCCCGCCAGGTCCACCAGGTAGAGCTTCCCGCACAGCTTCTGCTCCGTTTCCACGTGCTCCTGCTTTATGTTAATGAGGAAGATACTGTGGCTGCGAGAGCTGTGCTCATTCATATCTGCAGGGAGAGAGGGAGGAAGCCAATCAGGAGAGGGAGGGAGAGGGAGGGAGCCAATCAGGAGAGGGAGGGAGAGGGAGGGAGCCAATCAGGAGAGGGAGAGAGAGGGAGGGAGCCAAAGAGGAGAGGGAGGGAGAGGGAGGGAGCCAATGAGGAGAGGGAGAGAGAGGGAGGGAGCCAATGAGGAGAGAGAGAGAAGGAGGGAGCCAATGGGGAGAGGGAGGGAGGGGAGAGAGAGGGAGGGAGCCAATGAGGAGAGGGAGAGAGGAGGACAGAGAGGGAGCCAATAGGGAGAGAGAGGGAGGGAGCCAATAAGGAAGGGCAGGAAGGGGGAGAACAGAGAGAGTGAGGGAGCCAATAGGAAGGAGGAGGGAGGGGGGGAATGAGTAGGGAAATGTTTATTCTGAAGGGAGGGAGGGTTGGTCATATGTTTATGTGCTTTGTCAGCACTGGCTAGGTCCTGTCAGTGGGGGATTCAAAAGCGAGAAAGAGAAGAATGTGAGAACAGCAAGGTAAGGAGAGACTCAGGCATTAAATCTGCCCTGAGTCTACCCAGCGGAGGCGGGACTCACTGGTGACAGCGACGTGGCGATTGGATTTCCCCTCGTCAATCACGTCCATCACTTCCTCTGGGCTGGACACAAAACGTTCAGTACAGCCCTGTATGTGGGGGGGGGGGGATGAGAAGAGAGAAAGCAAAAACAATATAATGAGGTTAAAAAGAAAAACCCAAAACAAACTTCAAGTTAAATGGGCTCATAGTTAAACTGTCACCCCCAGTAGAGAGCTGTTTGTGGGTTCACCCCCAGCTGAGTCATACAGAAAGACTAAACATGGTACCCTGTGCCACTCTGCTGAGACCTCCGCATTGGAAGAGGTGGATTGTGGGTACTGTGAGGGGCTGGTGTCAAATGCAGTAGGGGAACCTGCCCATCAGCCCCTTCACACCACAGCCGTCAGGGCCGGCTCTGACACCCAGAGCCCCGGGACAGGATCCACCTCCTCGGCTCTCTGCTGCTGTGTCAGTTCCAATGCAGGTGCTATCGAAACGAGGACAGCTGTCCTACTCACCTTGACGTAGGGAACTCTGTTCTTATCCTCATGCACCGCCAGGTTAGTCTTAGTCACTGAGAGAGAGAGAGAAAAAAACGTACTGTGTAAGCATGTGTAAGATGACAACGCGTTAAGGGCAGCAGTGAGGTAGCAGTTAACAGGGGTGATCATATGCAAGTGCACGTACACGCATGCAAGTTCATCACTGATCACACCTGTGCTAAACTCTGCTGTGTAGCCAAAGTGTGTTTCAGCCTGTGTTTTCTGAAAGATCACAATGAAGATCAGAATCATTGAAAAGCCACACACTAACCATCCAAAAGGTCCCGGATTTTCTCCATATAGATTTCGAAGTAGGAAACCTGAAAAGATGGAAAACAGAGAGAGAAAGAGAGGGTGCAGAGGGGTATGCATGAGGCGGTAACTGTGGCATGGATGGATAGAAGAATGTGTATACTACCAAGGGACAGCCAGTCAGCGTTTAACACATGTTAGTGAGTCACTGAGTGTTTACTGTATCTGAATAATCAGTGAGTGATTTACTGGTAGTTGCCTGTGTTTGGGGGTCTAGAGTCACACCTTGATGTGGAATTCCAGGTTTTCATCCATGGCGAAGATGTGATTGAAGATGTCCTCTGCTATTCGAGGAATGATTCCCATCTGCTGAGGGTCATGAAGCTTACCCTGGAGATAGAGAGGGAGAGAGAGAGATAGAGACAGACAGAGAGAGAGAGAGAGAGAGAGAGAGAGAGAGAGAGGAGAGGGAGGATGGGGAGGACAGTGAGAGAGCAGGGAGGGGGCAAAGGGGAATATCACTTTACATCCCTCATACGAAGGTGAGTCACTGTGGTTTACTGGGATATTTTATCAAATGGGCCCTTACCTCCATGGTGTGGGTCTTTCCAGAGGAGGTCTGTCCATAGGCAAAAATAGTCCCATTGTAACCGCCCAGCACATCTACAGACACAAGAGAGATACGCATTACAAAAGGCCAGGATATACAGCTAGCATGTTCACAAAGCGGGAGAGGAGAGAGAAGGGAGACACACAGGAGACAGGGAGGAGAGAGACTGGAGACAGACAGGAGTCAGAGAGGAGACAGGTAGGAAAGAGATAGCAGACAGAGAAGGGAAAGATGTGAGGCAGATGCATTGTGGGAAATAGAGAGGAGACACGGGAGTACCGATCACTTTCATCACTTTGCTGTTCTTTGCATTTCTGCTCTTTTTACTCCTATTATTCCTGAAAAGCTGAGGAATAGATGCACCCCAGGTGAATTCTTTCTGTTAAGCTTCCATACTTTAGTTGTAATTCCTCCATATTCATACAGCAAACAGACAGACAGTGAGCCAACAGTGAACAGTGAGTCAAAGAAAGCATTCATCTGGAGAGCTTACTTTAACATCTATGACTCACTTGGCCTGGGATTTGGAAGTGTAACCGAGTTCATTTTTACTTTTTGACATTATCTCTGTCTGAGACGGCTCCCAGTGGGACTCACTTTATTTAATCTCCTCATGCTCTGGCTCGTATGCTTAAAGCAAACTGCTCCTCCGCTCTGCTCACTGAATGCAATTACAGCCATTTTTCATATTTGAAAACTGAATAAATAAAGGTGTTCTACATGTCGGGGGAGTGCAGAACCGGAGAATAGAGTCTGTGACTCAGCAATGGAGAGAGAGAGAAGGAGGGGAGAGACAACTGCAGTCTCCCAGACCAGACTGAATTAAATTCCTTGTCTGCAGTCAGCTGCTGCATAGGTCAGGGCAGAGACACAGAGAGGGGGGAGGAGAGGGAGATAACTGCCCCCAATTTCACTAATGCAGGAAAACCTTGTTCAGTGTGCTCAGTACTTTTGTATGCAAACATACAGACACACACATACAAGCACACACTCACAGATATATTCTAAATGCATGTACACAAACACATACACACACACAGACACACACACACAGACACACACACACACACATATTCAGGCTGTGCTCATGATATCAGTTAAACACACTTGCCTGTGACGATTTGCTTGGCGGCGGTGTTGTAGACCTGCTCCTGTGTGGTGTTGGTGGGAAAGACGTGATCAAACACGTAGGACTTCCCCTTTAAGATAAAGAAACACATGATAAAACATATTACCTCCTCTTTAAAATAAACACAACAAACATGTAATTAAACATGTAGGACTTCCCCTTTAAAATAAAGATTAGAGTGTTTCAATCACTGGAAAAACATGTCAACACTGCCTAAAGAAACCTCCCTCTGACCAGGGATATAAGCACCACTCCTAAACCCAGGCAATCTCTCCCACTACTGTGCAGGTACACCTTATTCCCTGTCTCCAGGTAGTTTCATTGCTACTGAACCAATGGCATCTCTCCCCATGATAAACCAGGTATCAGTAAGAGTTCAGAGTTTGGGGTAAATATGTTCGACTCGGCTAGCTGGCAGGGAACATTTCCATAATTTGCTTTGCCATGTTATGCAGACAGCTGCTGAAATGTAGGTACAGAGAGCTCTTTTTACAGCCTTGCAATATGTCATTACCTCAGCTGCTAAGTGCAGTGGGTTCATGTTTGCACCTCTTTTATCTCATGGGAGCTGATCTGAGATCTGTGGGGCGACGTCTCTGTGAAGGCTGTGCTGGGGAACTCGTGTGGTAAAAAACAACACGACAGAGCAGACCTTTAAACAGAGACTGAGGAAACCGAGCAAGAGCACCAGGATGTCTGCACCTGCAGTGCTTCCCTGCCCTAACGATCGAGGAACTGCACTGTGTGTGTGTGTGTGTGTGTGTGTGTGTGTGTGTGTGTGTGTGTGTGTGTGTGTGTGTGTGTGTGTGTGTGTGTGTGTGTGTGTGTGTGTGTGTGTGTGTGTGTGTGTGTGTGTGTGTGTGTGTGTAAGTGGATATGTGTGCATGCAAGTGTGTGTGTGCGTGTGTGCGTGTGTGCATGTGTGCACGTGTGTGTGTGTGTGTGAAAGATAAGACTGACACAGTATAGGGGGAGAGAGGAGGCAGAGAGATCAGATCACAGGTGGATGCATTAGAGCTGTGTGTGGGGGGAGGGGGTGGGGGGTCAGACTGAGAGAGAAACTGAGAGGGGAGTGCAGGGTATGGGGGTGCACTAATGATCTTTTTGGCTGCAGCTTGGACTCCTGATTCAATCAAGCTTCAGAGACAGAGACAGACGCACACACACAGCCTTCAGTCTGACAAAGACACACACACACACACACACACACACACACACACAATCTTCAGTCTGAGACAGACAGACAGACACACACACACACACACACACACACACACACACACACACACACACACACACACACACACACACACACACACACATTGCACTAAAAACAGTACCTATGATGCAAAAATGAATCATTATTTTCATGCTTTGTTGCCCATGGTCTGATGTGCTTTGTTTGCCTTTGTTGTGCATTCTGGTGATTAATGATGTTTAACACATTTATGACTACAGGGTGGCTCTGAAAGCTGGATCAGATGCAGTCAAAGACCACTCACTGAACACTGCTCAATTAGCAGAGAGGGAACACTGAACACTGCTCAATTAGCAGAGAGGGAACACTGAACACTGCTCAATCAGTGGAGAGGGAACACAGAACACTGAAAACTGAACACTGAACACTGCTCAATCAGCAGAGAGGGAACACTGAACACTGAACACTGCTCAGTTAGGTGGATTGCACATCAGAGCCCAGCAAGTCAAATACTGTCAAAACCCATTCTCATTGGTTAACATCAGAACCGCAGAATGGCACTGATTCAAATGAAGCCTGCAAACAATTGTATGCAGAACAGATGAAGATGAAATTGGATTTGGTTTCTTTGGTAATATGATTGAAACGCAGCCTAGTTGCATAAGAAGCCTAAATGACGATCACTCTGCATTTTGCTTCCAGATTGAGGCTGAAGCTAGTAATTAGTTCTGCAGGAGCATGAAAATAACGAACAGCTCTGAGACTTAGCGAGACGCTGCTGCCGTCATTCCAGGGAAGCAGCCTGCACAGGAATAAGTGAGGATTTACTGTGTGTGTGAGTGTGCTTTGTATATTTGTGAGAGTGGGAATGTCTGTGAGTGTGTCTGTCTGTCTGTGCACGCAAATGTGTGTGTATGTGTTTGACCAAGTGTGTCTGTCTGTCTTTGTGCATGTTTATGTGTCTGTCTGTCTGTCTGTGCATTTAAATGAACACCTTGTCTTAGTGTGTATTTGAGTGTTTGAGTTTGAGTGTTTGTTTGTGTTTATGTGTACATGTCTGCATTGGTGTCTGTGTGTGCATGTGTGAGTGTGTGTTTGCATGTGTGTATTTGTGTGTTTGCGTGTATGTTTAAATGAACACCTTAGCCCACAGTTGCATTAAGATTCATTTGTTGCCTCCTGTTTACCTCAGTCGTCTGGATATTGACTGGAAGATTTATGGAGGGACTGAGGGACTGAGGGACTGGGGGTGAGCTCCTTCTGCTTGGGTCTGAAGATGCTTTAGAGGAGAAAACAGGAAGCAGGCAGAGGGAATTAGAAGGGGCAACACATTCTGCCAACACCCCTGCTGCTGGGATACCATCGCCCCCTCTCCACAATCTCATGGTTTGGAGAGCGGAACGATGTAATCCCTTTCTCCTCTTTCCTCCTCTCCCTTCCTCTCCTCCCCCTCCTCTCCTCTCCTCTTCTCTACTCTCCTCTCTCCTCCTCTCCTCTGCCTGTCCTCCCCCCTCCTCTCCTCTCCCCCCTCCTCTCCTCTCCTCTCCCCTCCTCTCCCCTCCTCTCCTCTCTCCTCTTCCTCCATGTTCAGCAGTCTGCAGCCTGCACTGCAAACACTTAGCTCCTTACAGCAGAATACATGAGCAAACAGACAGACAGACTGACTGACAGAGAGACAGTAAAAAACAACGGATTACATTCTCTCTCTCTCTGGTTTCTGCGCCCACTCTGCTGTCCCTGAAACCTGTGAGATAAAGCGTCCTCTACTCTTCCTCAAATGTGACATCATGTTCCGGCTGCCATATGTCAGATAAAGGGTGATTCACTTCTGACCAGAAATATTACTCAAATCACAGCCCTCTGACCTCTGAAATATGATCCTGGAACAAAGGATTCCAGGTGTGATCAGGTCTCAGAGACCTCCCTTTGTGCTGAGTTCAGTATGTGCATCCAGGTGGCAATGTGGTGTAACGGTTAAGGACCTCAGTTTGTAACCAGAATGTTATAGGTTTGACTCCCTGATGGGGATTGCTTCTGTTGCATCCTCAGACAGGACGCTTAACCTGAAATAGCTTCAGCAATTGCCCCAGCTGTAGAAATGGATAATATGTAAAAATTTTCAGCAGTAAGTCGTCTCAGATCAGGGCCTCTGCCAAGCAGATAAACAGCAATAATAAACGCTATGAGGTGGAACAGCCAGGCCGTGGTCCTGATACAGCAGAATGCTAAATCAAGGGAGAGCACAGCCGTTTCAGCGTGACAGCATTAGCCGGCGGCGTCAGGGACCCGGAGAGGGGGCTGGGTGCAGTGCCATTGGCCCACGCGAGTGTTATCGATCCCCCCACAGAATGCGATTATCCAATCAGCTCCTGACTCCGTGAAATGAATTATGACAGAAGGAAGGGTCACGTTATTAAACATGTCAGCTGAATCGGTTCAGTTCCGGGGAGGGTCCAGGTCAATCAGTCCACGCGGGGTTCAACCCACCCTGACCTGAACCAGCTACAGAAGCAGACTGTGGGTGAGTCAGTGGGAGTGGGGGGTGTCTGCTTCACTGAGCAGGTTCACGGTCCGGATGTCCCTCTGTCTTCTCCAGAGATGCTTCCATGCTCCTGACTTACACTGCAAATGCCTCCTGATTAGAGTAAAAGGCAGAGACCCAGCTGACAGGCCAAACCCCAATCAATCACACAGTCTGTCTTCGGTTCATCACCTCATCGGTTGGTACACAGAGCGCCCTCGACCTGTCTCCCTGGAAACCTTGCAGTGAGTGATGGATGTGCGACTGCACCAATGAGGAGAGAGCGGGATCGTCACAGGAAGAGAGAGACGGGCGGCGGTGAGGAGCACGGCCGAGCAGGACAAGAGCTGCCCCGCTCCGGGGCACACGCCATTTCTCAGGGCTCTGAATCTGATCCCAGACAGACGAAGCAGAACACAGGTGGGAGGCCAAGGGGAAAATTTCAGTCAGCGGATATCAGATGGCAGAACAAGGGAGAGAGAAAGGACATCCGAAAATGTGCTACAGTGAGGCATGCTGGTCGGGAAACTGAATCTGTAATCGCATGGCTCCCCCAGGCAGGGCATTACTGCTGTGCCCTTCAGCAAAGCCTGAATTACTCACTATATAATCACTGTATAAATGTACAAAATGTAAAAGCATCAGCTGTGCCAGTCTCCCTGAACAGGGCTTCTTAGCAAATAAACCATGTTTTAAAATTCTTAGTAAGTGAGCAGATGGAATTCTGCAATTTCCCTGATGTGATTGGTTCTGAAAGAGGGAGGAATGTTCTGGCCTTTCTCACATGGTACAGCATCCAAACTAACACGTCTCTGTGACAATGCATTTCTGTTCCAACATCACAATGCAGATGCTTTTTGGAAGTTGCATCAAATTATGATGGGCTCAAGTAGGTGCTGAGCTGAGCAACAAAACCTGGAATTATAACAGGGATCAATTCACACGGTGAGAGCCAGAACTGTATGGAAAAGGCCAGTGGCTCCAACTAAAGACATTTTTTAATTACAATCCTGTGAATATATTCATATTCATACGTACAATTGGGGCTCTGTATGAATATTTATGAAACTCTTTCTCCCATTGCCTCCTTTCATTTGTCTTCCTCTCTCTTTTTCCTCTTCTTTCCTCTCTCCATCCTTCTCTCTCTCTCTCTCTCTCTCTCTCTCTCTCTCTCTCTCTCTCACACACACCATCCCCACCCTGTATGTATTTGGATGTACAGCATTCCTTTTAGCCCTGTAGTGCCACCCTGCTGGGAAATTGGAGTTTAAGCACCATCACACCGAACAGAGGGGGACAAGGCTGCAGAGAAATCTGAGCAAAGCAATATGGAGACTATATCAGAACTGCCATCTTCATGTTGCAGATGAAGAGGTAGAGAGGACGAGAAGCATTACAGATCGGCACTGAATTCATCACGTTATTAATAAGGCCATTAATATGGATACCTGGCAGATAAAAGACTCGTTATGGAAATCACACTTTCAAGAGCAGACTGTATCCCAGCTGCTGACGCTCACGAATGAGCTCAGCATATGCGAAAGACGCTCTTCACCAGCCACTGAATAACACAATTATCCATATTAAATGCAAGTATATAATATGTTAATTATTGCTATAGGCAGTAGGATTCCCCCCGGGAGGTGGGGCAATGCACGTGGCATTTTTGAGCGTTGCATTCTGCAGTGCTGTAACGCTGCTTCTGCTCCTTGCTGCTCCTGATTTCGGAGGTTTTTAATGCACAGAGTACCGACGGGCTCCGTCACGCCATAATGAGCAGAATCATTACGCAGCTCAGCCACGGACGGACAGGAAGATGGGGAATTAATTTGGAGCGTGAAAACGAGGGGAGAAATGTGTTAACAGTTTATGAGTGAATAAAAATATTGGGACTGAGGGAGGGAGAGGATGAGAGAAGGACAGGGAGAAGGAAAAGGCTCTCTCTCCGTCTCTAGTAACATCTGGTAATCTCCTTTATTCTCTACACTCTACCTTATCTCTCATTCTCTATCTCTCATTCTCATTGGCTACCCTTCAGATCCTGACCATATGCCCTCGACTCACTGTGTCAGACATCGCTGACTCATCGCTGCTTCATTGTTGGCCCCTCACCATCAGAGATCTCTGGTAATTACATTTCCACGCCAGCGCCAGGAGGGGAGTGCGATCATGGCACAAGATCCCATCATCCATCCTGAAAGTCATTTCCCTCATTTATAGTGAAACAGTCAAGCTGGCCGTGATCACATCTGAGCAAGAGGATGACCAAGAAGGGCCGGTCTGAACCAGAACAACGGGAATCTTTTTCTGGGGGGCCGAAGCGTCTGCTGGGCCACTCAACCCAGGCTCTGGAGGGTCAGAGAACCTGGAAGCTTCCACTCCAGCAAGCCTCATGATAACCTGGTTAAACTGGTCGCGTGAACCGAGGGGGTCAACTCCCTCCAGGACAGAGCTGGGTCGGCCGCGTCTACAGCAGGCGCGAATCTCACACACACACGCCCGGCTGGCACAGACTGGTCACTGCGGAGACGACACAGACTCCGTTCTGCTTCGCGTTCACACCTTAATGATGTGCCCCCCGCCCCGCTCAGCAGGCTGTACGACGCCAGGTTTTGCTGAAGTGACCCAGTGAAATCCATTAGAGTCTGAAACAATCTCTTTGCATTTCTGCTGCTCGGCTCTTTGATGACAGAGGCCCTGTGGGAGAACAGGCCCCAGACGCAGTCAGACGCCAGCTGCCGCTAATGCCGCACGGGAAGATTCAGCTCCAGAAACTCATTTCAAATAAACATCGGAAAAAGCTGCTTGCTGGTACAGTATTCCCTGAAGAACTGCTATGGACTAGTAAAACATTTTCCCAGAAAATTAAAAGGCAAAAAAACGATCAGACCACTGATTAAATGTCACGCTTAGGATATGTATTTAAGATGGGAACAGAGGAGCAGGGATATTATAAAAAAGGACTGACTGTTTTGGCCTCTGATCATTGGGGGTTTTCCTTTTAAGTCTTCCTCTGCTTCCTTTGTGGAGATGTTATTAAGCTCTTTTTTCAGGGTATTGTCCCACACAGGTTGGTAGCCACACATTACGTTATATTATTGACATTCAGCAGATGCTCCTATCCAGAGTGACTTACAGGCTTATAGGTTACAATTTTATGTTATCCATATACACAGCTGGATATTTACTGAGGCAGTGCTGGGTTAAGTACCTTGCCCAAGGGTACAGCAGCAGTGCTGCAGCGGGGAATCGAACCAGCAACCTTTCGGTTATGAGTCCTGCTCCTAACCACTATGCTACACTGCTGCCCGGTCGGTCACGTTGACTGTTTGCCCAGGGGTGACCTTTCACCTCACTGGATTCAAATAAATCTAGTTTGGTTGAATAAAGCTCCCTCTCCGCATCCTTTCAGATGAAGCATTTATTTCATTCCACACTGGCCGTAAAACCTGCCACATTTACCTGTGGTTTATCCCCCCACCAGTACTCCATAATGACAATCCACTTTATGCATCCATTAGAATGCTTCAAAACCTTGACCGGCAGTTCAATACTTCAAAGAGATGAAATATTATGAGGGAGTTTTTCACAAGATTATTATCACGACCATTTCCCTCCTGTAATCAGCAAGGGCAAAGCCGTGATGATCAGGGCTGTAAGGCTGACTTATAAACCCAAGACAGGTGGGCGGAGACTGAGCTGTTAGTGATATGGGGTGTTTATTTTTCTATTTTGCAGCTTGTACTGGGAAGACTTCAGCGTTCAGTCTAATTACTGAACTGAGCGCTCGCTGGTAAGACACATCAACAGGCTTTTTCAGCCCTCTTTTCAGCTTTGAGAGTCTGAATGACAGTCAAAAGACGTCTCTGTTCAGCTCACAAAGGAGAGCTGCACTATGGATAACCTGAGCTGCTTATTCACATTCAGTATGACACTATGACACTGTGTGTGTGTGTGTGTGTGTGTGTGTGTGTGTGTGAGAGAGAGAGAGAGAGAGAGACAGACAGACAGACAGACAGACAGACAGACAGACAGACAGACAGATACAGAGAGAAAGAGAGAATATGTGTGTGTGTGTGTGTGTGAGAGAGAGAGAGAGAGACAGAGACAGACATACAGAGAGAGAGAGAGAGAGAGAATGTGTGTGTGTGTGTGAGAGAGAGAGAGACAGAGTTACAGAGAGAAAGAGAGAATGTGTGTGTGTGTGTGTGAGAGAGAGAGCGAGAGACAGAGAGAGAGAGACAGAGATACAGAGAAAGAGAGAGAGAATATGTGTGTGTGTGTGTGTGCGAGTGCATGAGACAGAGAGAAACTGTGTGTGAGTGTGTGTGCATGTGTCTGTGCATGAGACACAGACAGAGAAGGAATGTGTGGGTATCTGTGTGTTGCGCATATGTGTGACAGACAGACAGAGAAAAAGAGTGAGTGTATGTGTGCATGTGTGCAGGAGGTTGTGTGAACACTGTGTGTGTGTGTGTGTGTGTGTATATGAGGGTCAGATTCCTGTTTTGTTTCTTGCAGGCTGACAGTGATCTGGATTGACAGCACTGGAGAAAAGCAGCAATGCGCTGGTGCTACTTCCTGTCTGACTGCAGGGCAAGTTTACAGGCAGCAGCAGATGAATAGAGCTCCTGATTATTACTTTTGTCATTTCTGTGTCCTGACAGAGTGTTAATAATGTCGCGCTGTGTCCTGAGGCTGGCAGGAGCGAGGCCTGACGGAGCCGTGGAGGAGCTGGGCCCTGTCCCAGGGGAACACGCCACAGACGGCCGGGCGGCTGGGAGCGGGCAAACACACGCCACAAAGGCTCCTCTCAACTTATCACTGCAGAACACATTTCAGCACCAAGCGCTTTCTTACAAGGACGTTACTGCGGATTAAAGATCATGCAGCTTCCTTTGGTTTTGAAAAAAGCTCAAACATAGAGACTTCGATGGATGTGAATCCCACACACACACACACACACACACACACACACACACACACACACACACACACACACACACACACACACACAGTGCTGCAGTAATATGCTCATAGCTGACTAATGTGAATCATAATTTCTTATTTGGGTGTACACCACCGAGGCCAGTGTGTCTGTATGGACATGACCCAATGCACCACCACAGGTTTGATACCAATCTGCTCTACTGTCCTACTAGACTTTCAGTGCCATACCATATTTACAATCAAATGACCTCAGTGTAGTTTTAGAGGTGAAAAGCAACATTGGAAAAGAAGAGAATCATTCTCTGTTCTTCACTTCCCAGAGAATCTATGGCATAAATGATTCCCAGCTGACTCAGTCACTCACCCAGTGCTGCATGTGTGGCCATCAGTACTGGCACAGAGAGGCTGTAGCCTATCCAGTTTATTGTATGAATATACATCAGTGCTCTGATAAGATGAAGAAATGGCTATTTTGTCCTTTCATAAAGTTGTTGTAATTGCATTTACTAGTTTCTGACAAATCAAATACTTACCTATTTTTACAAAAACTCACTAATTTAGTGATTTGTGAAGAGCAAAGGTACTGAAGTAAAATGTCTTTTTTAATCTGGCATGGATTGAAGGCTTTTCAGGTGAGGCAGTATAAGTGCATTTCTGTATTTGTGTGTGCGTGTACTCGTGCCTACATTTACGTGTGCCTGTCACTGTACGCGTTTTAGTTCATATGCGTATGCACCTGCTAACAATGGAAAGGAATGAGATAATTGTGTTATAATGTATCTCCCTCATAATCCAGCCCTGGCTGCATAAAGGCCTGGCTGCCCTGCTTGCTCTCTGGGCGGTTTCTCCAGACTAGCTCCGCCCTGCTGGAGTTTGTGTGGCTGAAGATGAACACAGAGCAGCCAGCACGTTTAATAATTTACTCAGAAGGCCTTCTTCACATCTGGACTGAGAAACACTGGAGCAATGAACAGCAGCCAGTATCACCCACCAGCTGGAGATGGCAGAGCATCTTACAGGCATTACATAGAATATGAATTTAAGTGAATTGTTATAAAAAAGCAGGGTCTCATGTTATATGCAGATATTACAGCGTATACTGATTAGGATGTATGCAGGATTTGATTCAGTGTAATTGTTTCTGTATTTTATTTTACCGGTGTGATCTTCCTTGTGCCAGAGTGACGCCCTGCCCGACGCTGCCAAAGGGAGTATTCATAAATCATTAGCACAATACCCTTCCATACGGGTGATCACAGCAGGGTGACGAAGCGTTATGTGAGCACAGATGTGCAATTAAAATCGATAACCGGCCTTTGTGGACGAACCGTAACACGCCCGGCTTATCGGCACCACTGCTAGGTTTCTTTTTAAAAAAGCCTAATTAGAGACAGTCATTTCAAAGATTAAGGAGATTTTTTAATTGACCAGCTCCACCTGGCTTTCTGTGCAGGAACATTGTAATTAGTAAAGCCCGTGGACGCTAATATGCTGATACTGTAAATTGACAATTCTGTGCCGTACAACATAATTTTTACCATCATTAATATTTTGTAGCTCGTGGTACGCCTTGTTTGCATCACTCAGTAGATGATAGACTACAACCACAGCAGTACCCAAAAGTGCAGATATTTATAAAACCGTAACTGAGGAAAGAAAAGCTACCTACCCCAATGCTGACGGTGTCGTCTCCTTGAAATTTGGGAAGGAATTTATCCCCGCGAAGGATTTCGGCTTGGTTCAGGGGACGAAAGCGGCAGAGTACCCTGATGTTACATTCTGCGGTAGGATCGGCCATCCTGGAAATACTTTATATATTTTCAGCCCGATCAAAACGCTTAACTGGCCGTTTTCTTCAAACTACTGGTAAAAGAGCTGTAGCTCTCCCCTTTTAAGAGGCAACAGCTTTAAAATGAAATTTGCGCAAATGCCTAGCGTTTGCTGCTAACCTCTGCTTCTCTAACCCGGCCTCGTCTGACGAATGCTCGGAGCTTGTTTTTGTTCTGGGTGTCGGATGCCCCGGTCTGGCACAGCGGAAGGTGAGAGGCAGAGTGAGGCAAAGTGCAGCGCATCTAGCGGCGTTCGGAGTTCGCCGAGATTTATCAGACGCGGGGCGTGGTCTGCCCGGCTGCTAGGCGACTTTAAAGAGACACCAGCATCAGCACCACCACACCATCGCCAACGGGGCGTTGCTGCAATACGCACCAACATCACTTATATGACGGTCAAAAATAGTATTATGATTTTTGCTATTTTTTCTACTCATAAAACACTGGGGGCACCGGCGCCACATGCGTATTTGAATTTAAGTGATATGAGATTCGACGGTCCTTCTCCCCACAACAATGAAGTTACAGTGTTAGGGGGTAACTTTGGGACAAAACGCACGCGTTTTATCATACAAACAAGCGTTGTAAAGAGCTATACCCCCCTCTCTAGCCTTGGTTCTCCCTAGAGAATCGCCTTTCCGGTAAACTGACACACAATACCGACGGGAACATACTGAAGACTTATCGATCGTCCCGAGAGGTACTGTATTGCTCACGTGACCAGCTACATTACCTGTGAAAACAGTTACGATGACAGTGACATGATGTGTTTGTGTGGCCTTTAAAGTAATCAGGGCCAAATCGTCCCAAAGGCAAGGATTTTTTTCTCCTTCGGTGTGGCGGAAATCACTTACAGCACATTCATATTGACAAGAGATGGCGTGGAGCTCTGCCTTGTACAAATTAAAGATATCAATACAGCTCAGCGATTTTCAAAAATCGCAAAAGTGTCGTATCATGCGTTTTCTCTTACACAGAGAACGCCATGTACAGGAATCCATCATGGCTGAATTGAGTTTATTGCTTTCCAAACGTAGTTTCTTTACACATACAAAAAAAGCTTCATAAAATGTATATAATCAAAGGAATATTTTTTAAAAATCTTTGATCATATAATATAAAAAATAATTAACCACATTATACACTGAAATAAGCCTGCATTTTCGTGATTGCCGATTGCGGCTATGCGATTTTATTCTTAAAATATGTTTACCTTCTCACGTCCTTCATGTCTTACGTGAATAGTGTAAAGATTCCCAAATTTAAAAGTAATGATGTAAATTTGTATCACTGGGGCGCTATCGGTGATTCTCACTATACACATCAAATCAAAGCCTCGATTTTAACTGAAACTGTCTCGTCTTCCTCGTAGAGACTTAAATTACTATCCAGTTTTATAATGTGTTCAAAGTGGTGACGAAAGTATTAAAAACGCATATACAATTTCCTACCTTAAACTCACAGTGAATGCTAGTGTGTTCGTGCTGCCCACAGTGAACTCAATTTGCCTGTTAATGCAATCTTAATAACATTTCCTTGATCGACAATGAGTTCACACGCCCTTGACAAACACACAAGTAAAACCACATTTCTGTAAACATTTTAATATTAAATTTAAAAAATCAACTCTCATATAAAACAAATGCTACAATTCACAATTTTAAAAGCATCCTCTTTAAAAAATAAAACACAAAACCTACATCCGAAAAAAGGGAGTTATGGCGTTTGTGAAGAAACGCTTCAATACTACAAATTTTCCACCCCACAATCAATCTTTTTTTTCTAAAAAGTGTACAAAATCGAAATAACACTAAATATGAACATATTTACATAACTCCAACAGTGAAATTGCATAATTGGCTTCATTATTTATTAGTTATTTATTTATTTAAGTACAGTAACTGATGCCATTGTTAACGGCCTGGCAGAGAGATACACTTTCAATAATAAACTGTGTGACTCAGTTTTCTTCTCAAATCCCTGGTTTGGTCAGTTATCATCCCCACCCACCTTAAATTTGCAAATCCCTTCACCAAAGGGAAACCACAGAAATGCGTCAGATTCTCACTGCAATGGTTATGATGGTCTTTAATCTCTGTGTAATTGCACATGGTGGCCAGCGGGCGGCAGTGTGGGGCCAGGTGACAGCGTGAGTGGAGCTGGGACCGTGTCAGAGAGAATTTTCACTAACAACAGGAAACGCAGACACTGTGCTCTGGGACATACAGCCACAAACGGCATTCAAGTCAACGTCTATCAAACAGGCACAGTACACCAATATGTTTTCAAAACAGTAACACACATACACACAGACACACACACACACATACACACACAGTCCAGCCCACAGACAGCCTCACAGAAACAGTCTGAAGGGGGTGGATTCCCCTTCCCCCCACATGTCCACAACACTCACTGCCTGATGATGTGGTGGTGTGAGTCAGGAACGCAACTCAAAGGTCATGACCTTTCGCATGAGATCATTCTGAGAGAAGCACAGGAGGGGGCAGGGCAAGGAAGAGAGGGGGAGAGAGTCAGAAAGAAAGAGAAAGAGACAAAGAAAGCAGGGACAAAAAGAAAGAGAAAGAGGGGGACAGAAAGAAAGAGAGAAGACAGGGACAGAAAGAGAAAGGGAAAGAGAGAGAAGATGAGGGAGGAGTAGGAGGAGAGAGGACCGGGCTGGGCTCCTGTGAGTGCAGTGAGAGTGGAGTGACTGTAGAGAAGCGTGTCTGTACTCAGTACAGCGGCGGGGGGGGGAGTTCTCTGCTCGAGTACTGCTGTTAGCGACTGCATGGTATGATCCCAGGTTAGGCACACCAACCGCGCTACCTGGACACCCTCCTCCTCTTGGACCTCGCAGACTTCCCTGCCATCATCAGCGCCATCTGAAACACCAGCAGAGAGCACCGCGGTCACCGTCCAAACAAACATATTCACACAGAGACACAGCTGCATGTGAGACACGTGGTGTTGGCGATCATCTTCACAGAAATACTGCACATGAGATGGCAGCTATGGCTGCAGACCTCCATAAGGAAGACACTTACGGTGAACATATTCATTGAATAACAACTAGTTACTCCTGGATGACGGCATAAAACAGCATGTTACGACTACGAGCAGCAGGCGTGACACCATATCACCTTCAGCATACATTACAAAGGTTACCCAGAAACAAAGACAGGGTTCTGCTTTCACAGTTTTCACAGATGACCTGGTGGTTATTTGAGCTCATTGTGATTACTACATTGTCAGTAGTAATAATGACGGCCTTACTGTCGCTCTGGACTTCGCAGCTCTGGTGCCCAGATCCTTGAAGTGAGCCAGCACCCTCCGCTGGCTGAAACAGGGAGAGACAGTGCGGTCAGTCACGGTGTGTGTGAGTGTGTGCGAGGCCACACATTATCAGAGACCCTGACACACAGTCAGCACAATTTTCCAGTAAAGTAACCATAAAAACAGCATAAAAAAGATGATGATGCCATGATATTTTTGTTATTACCATCACCATTATTGTGATACCATTATTATTCCTTATATGCAGACTTACATTGTCTAACCCAGAGTAATTTACAGTGAACAGCTTAAACAGTCTGAAGCCATTTCATACAGACTGGTTTTTCTCTTCAGGAGAAACTGTGCAGCAGCTGTTAGCAGCTAACGGAGAGCTTCCTGTTTCTCTTACCCCAGTCTCCTCTTCCTTCCTCGCCGGGCACCTGCCGTCTGCCCACCTGCTCCCTGGGGAGGGGGGGGAAGCGGGGGAGGGGGCGGGAAGGGGGGGGGGGGGAAGGCAGTCAGAAGAGACACTCAGCGCGCTTTGAGTTTTATCTGTTTTGCACAGAATCCAATTGAAATCAACAAAACCACAGAAAGCAGTACCGCTGCTGCATTTAAACAGCCTGTGTGAGGAGCTGACTCTCACGGACTCACCCTGCCCCGTTTCGGGGGTCCCGGGACCTGGGTACCCCGGCTGTCCGGATCGCTGGGGCTGTGGGACGCCTGGGGGGGCCGCACCTCCCCCCCCTCCCCTCGGCTCCTCCAATGGGCAGCCCGATGCTGGAGGCACAGTGGGCGGAGCAGTTGGTTTTGGCCTCCTCCAGGAAGGCGGGGGTAGGGGCGGGGTCACCCGGCTGGCTGAGGGGGGGCGTGGAGGAGCCGTCCGTGCTGGGTTTGGGGGTGCCGCAGGCGGGGGACTGGGCAGAGTCCGTGCTCAGGTGGGACACCTCAGGGTTCCTCAGGGAGCAGGCGCACTGGGGGCTGAGAGAGGGCGGAGCACCGGGCGGGGCCATGGGCGCGGTGCTGGGTGGGGCCGTGGGCGGGGCGCCGGACGGGGCTGTGGGCGGGGCCGCCGGGTGCTCCCGGGGTTGGGAGGGGGGTAAGGCACTGCGTGTGGACATGGTGTCAGCGGCCTGCTCGCTGCTGACCTGCAGGAAAGAGGTGTAGATGGTGTCCATGAAGGAGGCGTAGGGGTCCAGCACCGACCCTGAACCCGCTGCCTGCCCAGGGCTGGGTGCACGCTCCTGGCCCAAATGATTGGCTGGAACCTCCTCCTGGGGGGTGGGACTTTCCTTTTCCGGCGTGATGATTGGCTTTTCCTCACCCACGGGAAGAGCAGGACACAGGTTAAGCTAAAGAAACACAGAGGGAGAAGGGGCGAGGTTCATGCTTGGACATTTCATCGCTAAAGTCCAAGGTGCTGGCAGAGGTGGAGCACAGAGAGGAAGACACACCTGTATGTTGTTGAGCAGACAAGTGACAGGGTTGATTGCGGACCCCTGACCTGGGATCAGTGGTGCGCTCAGCCCGGGGCCTTGCATGGGGGGCAGCAGCAAAGGCCCCGTCCCCAGAAGGCCACCGATGTTACTCAGAGCCGCCAGGTCTCCTGGAAACACAGACAGCAGTGCTGAAGCAAACTCCTATATTAACTGACGGTCATGTGACTGCAGGTCATGTGACTGCAGCAGACAGCGTCTGAGAGGAGACTGCTGGCTCAGCATTTCCTCCTTCCTCTGTATTTCCTCGTCTCAGGAACTTTTGCGAGTAACAGGAGGTTCCAGTTCTGTCCACACAAATGGTGCTCTGTCTCTGACCACGCCCTCTCATAAATATTCAAAGAGACAGCACATCAGAGTACTTTTACAGTCTGCAGTCCCAGGGGCAGAAAGCTCAGTATTGACCCCGGTGAGCTGCACTGTCCTTACACAGGGCGAGGGGCCGGCATGGCCGACCTCAGCCCACAGGCACAGGCAGCTCACAGCACCATGCCAGAGCTGAGAGGACGTGGGGTTTACTCACCCAGGACTCCAGGGGTGAGTATGGGGGGCAGCAGATGGGGGGGCAGGGGGCCACTCTTGCCCTGGCCTGGTGAGGGCTGAGGGGGGTCAGCTACATCTGCTGCAGAGCTGGAGCCCAGAGTCACCTGCAGGGGTAGAGACCAACTTCACTGCACTGCGCTGTGCTCTCATAGGACGATTCAGCTCTGCACTGCGCTCTCATAGGACGATTCAGCTCTGCGCTGTGCTCTCATAGGACAATTCAGCTCTGCGCTGTGCTCTCATAGGACAATTCAGCTCTGCGCTGTGCTCTCATAGGACGATTCAGCTCTGCACTGTGCTCTCATAGGACGATTCAGCTCTGCACTATACTGTATGGCATCAGCCATGATACCAATGAAGAAGAAATTTTATCTCTGGTGGATAACTCATTTAAACTGTTAGTGTAAAACAGGAATACTGATGACAGACAAATCTGTAAACACATATGAGCAAACACTCAACTAATAACCTTTTTGTCAATAATCTTTATATGATCTTAGGCAGGTACTATAACGTTGGCAGTTGAACATTAAATGGATTAAAAAGGATAAAGATGGCAGGTTAAAGGTCACCAGGTTGAGGCCTACCTGAGAATGCACCTGCTGGGGCGGAGAGGGCGGGGAAGGGGGCGTGAGGGGGCTCCGCGGAGGCCAGCGCAGCAGCCAGCAGGGCGGGGCTCAGGGGCAGGAAGGCCGAAGTGGGCGGGGCTGTAGAGAGGAGAAGTGACTGCAACGTCTGGAGAGCGCCCTCGGCTGGTGGACACACACCCTGCAGGGCCTCCGGGAGCCCTGGGCCTGAGAGCAGGGAGTCCGCCAGCCCTGGGGGCTTCTCTACAGCGCCCCCCTCCAGGAAGGAGGGGAACGGCTGCTGCAGGGGGAGGTCAAAGCTGAGCGAACCCAGAGGAGGCAGCAGGGAGGCAGGCTGCTGCTGGCCGAGGAGCAGGGAGGCCAGGAGCAGCGCCTGGAGTCCGGGTCTCTCTCCCGCTTCCAGCCCCGGGCTGCAGGCGGGCTCAGGGGCTGGGCCCGGCTCTGGGGCCGGGTTTGGGTTCAGATCCAGGGCTGAATCAGCAGCAGCAGCGCTGGGAGTGGCGTTTAAAAGCCCCAGGAAATTAACGGGCAGATCTCCCTGAGTTCCCAGCACCGGGGGCGAGCCGAGGCTCAGCAGGCCGGCGTTCTGCTGAGGGGGCGGAGTCTGTGCTGGGGCCTGACCCTGCTGACCACCCACCCACACTCCCATTGGCAGGGAGCCCAGGAAGGGCGGTGCCAGGAGGGAGGGCAGGCCAGAGGGGCCGGAGAGCAGCTGCAGGAGCTGCTCCTGGGACATGAAGGGGAACGACTCGGCCAGCTGCAGGGGGCCAGGGGCGTCGCCGGGCGGGGCAGGGGCGTCGCCGAGCGTGCCAGGGGCGTGCACGCCTGTCGGTGTAGTCTCTGAGGAACCCTGAGGACCCACGGCCGGACCGCTCCCTTCAGAGAGCAGAGAGGGGAACACAGTCAGCTGTGGGGTACGGCACATTCAGCTCACACATTACTCTCTGCAAATCGCCAGCACTCCTGAGGACGAGCAACTCATTTCTTGTTAAGTACAATTTACATAATTCATATAAACACATCCCTTATGCACTATTGAATCTCTAAAGACAGCTTATGTTGCTTTGCTTCCTGAATATTTGCTAACAAGATTGTGACTGAATTCACGCAAGCAAGATGACAATTTGTTTAAATGACCATGAAAATTGTGGTGTATAAATAGCGCCTGGGGACCAATATCACATTCCACAAATTTGTGTTCATGCAGGAGAATACAACAGCTATTGGCTAAATTTTGTTTCACATTCTGCTAAAAGTGTGAATGATTTAAGCTGTGATGAAAGTGTGGCATGCAGACAGTGAGGTTTCACTGTGAGCGGCAGGGACAGCTGTGAGCTTCTGTGGAGGGAACCTCTCTGCTCACCCTCAGCACCGAGGTTCTGATGAACAGCGTCACCGGGTCCATCCGGCCCGCCTTCCAGGACACGGTCACTGATATCCTGAGGTCCAGGCAGGGTGACATCAGTGGGCGTGGTATGATGGAGGGTGTGGCTCTGACTATGGGAGGGGCTGGAGGGAGTGGCTTCTGATTTTCCAGAATCCCCCACACCCAAGGGGGTCGATGAAGGCGGGGGTCCCTCCTCTGTGGGCTCGGGGTGTCGGGTTTGGGGTGACAGGTTGGCAGCTGGCGGGTGGGGAAAAGGCTGGGTTTGGCATTGTGCTGGCTGACCAATGAGAAGCCCGGGAGAGGAGGGCTGGGTGTGGCCCTGCCCGAGGTGCGATGTGATTGGTGCAGGGTCAGGCCCAGCCTGGGCAGCCTGTGCACTCTGTACACTGAGCATGTGCAGGAGGGCAGAGAGGGGCGGGGCAGTGGGAGGGTGGGCGGCGGGCTGGGGGCTGGGTTTCTGTTCCTGGGAGGAGCCTGGCAATGCATCAGGCCGGGTGATGGACAGGTGGGAGGTCTGGGGGCGATTCTGCTGCTGAGAGTGCAACGAGGCCGAGGTAGAGGAGGAAGAGGAGGAAGAGGGAGAGGAGGAGGAAGAGGGAGAAGAGGAGGAGTGTGACATGGGCGGAGCAGGCGGATCTCCTGCTGGCTCCTTCAGCACCCTGAGCATTGTGGCAGAGTGCTGCTGATGTCTCAAACAGGAAGCCTTCTCCGTGGGAGCGGGAAGGGGGGTGTCTGGGGCTTGGGGCGGGGCCTGGGAAGTGCTTGGGTTGGCCAGCAGTTTGGAGGGTGTGGAGGGCACTCTAGCTGGGGGAGAGGGGCTGTTCTTCATGGGGCTATAATGTAGAGGGGTGTGGCTATTTTGTGGAGGGGTGTGGCTGGTTTGTAAAGTGCTCATTATAACCTGGTTCTGCTGGGTGTCTGTGCCAGACGGCCTGCTGTGGGCCTGGATCTGGCCGCTCTGGGCCTGGATCTGGCCGCTCTGGGCCTGGTTCTGGCTGGCCCGCTGGGCTCGGGCTGCTGCAGAGAGGAAGCTGCTGGCTGGGAAGGAGGCTTCATGCTGCTGCTGCTGTTTGAGGAGCTGGCCAAGCGGCACTGCCCGGAGCTCGATGGTACCGGCGCCGCCCGGCCCGAGGGCTGGACCCGAGCCTGCCCCGGCTGGCCCGTTCTTCCTGTCCGGGTCGAGAGGAAGGGGGGCACAGGACGTGCTTTGGTCATTGGAGGAGGGCTCAGTGCTGTTGCTGCTGTTGTGCTTGAGCTGTTGGAGCATGCCTTCCACCACTCCGCTGGAGCTGCAGGGGAGCACTGAGCCTCTGACGGCCCCAAGCGTGGTCAGGGGCAGGGGAGATGACCTGCTCCCGGGGGGACAGGGGGCAGCCCCGGCCGAGGCCAGAGGAGGAGGCCTGACGTGAGCGCTGGCTGGGGTGGGGGCAATCCAGGCTACCTGAGGGGGAAGGAGAGGGGGAGCCAACAGCGCCGCCCTGCTGGTGGTCCCGTCTGACTCTCCCTGCAGCCAGCAGCACAGAGTGGGGGGTGGAGGGAGACAGGGAGCACTGCGCGTGAGGGGTGGGGGGGCGGGGGTATGTTTGGGGTGACCCGTAGCATGGAAAGGGGGAGGGGGCAAGGGGAGGAGGGGGGAGATTCCCAGGAGTCTCAGGAGGCTGCTGTGTATTAGTGTTGGTGTGAGAGTGGGGGGACAATCCGTTGCAGGGGGGTGGGACACACAGCTGGGGGGATGTACTGTTGCTCCCGTGGGGGGTGGGAATGGGGTTGGTGTTGTATTTGGGGTGGACTGAGAGGCAAAGTCCAGGGGAGTAGGGGTGGTGCTCTTTGGTCTCCTGGCCCTTTGAGTGCCCCGCACCCTCGTCTCTGCTCTCTGTGGCGCCCCCTGCAGACAAAAATTAAGATCACAGAAAGAGTCCATAAAAAGACATCACAACATTATTCAAGTGTCCTTCATAAACAGGAAAGAACAAAACAGATTAACAGCAGTATGGCTGTGACCACATCCAAACTGGATCGTAAAATACTTCAAACATCACAACAGTATTATTATCTACAACATGGTTTCTCAACCAGTGGGTCGCGACCCGGATCATTCTATAGGGGGTCGCGAGACTTTGTACTTTCTAAGTACAAATTGCCCATTGCCGCAGAAGTAGCCTATAGTTAGAACTGGGGATTGCCAGCGCAGCCCGTAAGCGCACTTCACAAAAGGCTCTGTTGTCGAATCGTATTTTCGAATGTCGTATGTCGAATCATTATTGCCGTAACTTTCTAATGCCGTTTTTTGGCTGTTCTATCTCAATAATTTATCATTGCCACGAACGGCTCTTATTGGACAAGATCATTCTCTCTTTACATAATGTTACACACATACACACCAGGGTTTCCGTTATTACTGGTTTTTGCCTGGTAAAATTGATAAAAACTGATAAATTAAAAACCTGTCAGTCAAAATGTCCAGTAATAATGCTCATACAAAATGTAGCTATAATGAAGGGTATCCTTAAACATGACATTTGTGTTTTAAGAGCGAAACATGCTTATTTATGAGTTCAGTGAGCTGTACCCCGACTGGGCTACACTGGCTACAATTGCCTGTGTTCTGTCCGTGTCAAGCGTGCCAGCAGAGAGGGGCTTCTCTCTGCAGAATTGAATTAAGGCGGCGCTGCGAAGTCATCTGGAGGAGGAGAGAGTGACGCGGTTTATGTGCATTACAAGCTGCAAAGACACATTGGACATGTTTGATTTCAAGTCGGCAGCAGAGGACTTTGCCGCAATGAAAAAAAAGGAGTAAATAAAATGTTACCTGGTAGCCTATAGGCTACATTTGATGCCATGTAGGCCTAGCCTTTTTTTAAACAGGCTACAGATGTTACAGGTTACAGATGTTTCGTAATAGCCTACATTTTAGCGGCTAATGTTGAGGATTTCCTCACCCTTTACTGTTCATTAAATAGTCAAACTGATTCGAGGTCGTTGTCATTCTTTCTTCAACCTATGTGTACATTATATTTGCATTTGTAACATAGACTGTTATTGAAACGTGACCGTTAAGTTTCAAATTTGCCCGGTAAAATAAATTCTTTCCGGACACCAGACCAGCAAGAAATAATCCTAGTGGAAACCCTGATACACACTAGCCCTGTTTGCTATGCCAGACCTATCCTACTGTCTGCAGCCACGGCCTGTTAGCTTGAGAAAATGCATCCGTTTTTAAAAGAAAAAAGCAGAATATTTGGAAACTCCTTCTACTTAAAAGGCAGCAAAATGTAAACAATGCAAGTACAACCTGGACTATATTAAATATGGATATACTGCGTCGGATGAAAAACCAGTGTGCTGAGTGTGAAATCAGTTTGCCTCAAAGTCTGCCTAATGACTGAAAATGTTTGTGTGTTTTCATGAAATTAATTATAATAAGAATATACTGTAGCCTAGGTCTAAAGAGGCATTTCAGTTATTTATTTCTTTATTTCCCCCCTTAGCGGGTCGTGGATGACTGGCATACAAAAAAAGGTTGAGAAACCCTGATCTACAACATACTGTAAAAAATATTTTATGATGTGGTAATATGTGTGTGCGCACGCAGAGGAGTTCATCCACTCAAAAGCTATTATTGTTACTATTGGCAGCTAACCTGAAGGTGAAGATTCCTGTACATGATTTTAAAGCAATGCCTGCATTTCCAAATATGGAATAAAACTGTATAACAATAAAGAAAACTGGCACTTTGTAGAATCAAAAGCAGGAGGGAGTGATCTTCCCCCGCGCAGCCTCTGTGTAGCTGAGGGGGTTACCTGTAGCTGCACCTGGGCGACACCCGGCGAAGGCCACCTGGGACACCTGCATGCTGCGGCACAGTGCTGCCATGGCGACCGCTTTCCGCCGGTGGTTACACAGCTTGGTCATGTCCTGCTCCGCCTTCCACGGCAGCTGGCCCCGCCCCAGAACCGCCGCCCTCGGGTCGAAACAGAACACCTGGCGGGAGAGACGGGGAAGGTGAGGGGTGGGCTGAGGTGTGGCTTTCCACAAGCAGCCTTTTTACATTCATTTCATTCACACCTCACCCCTCAGCCAAGAGCTGCTGGCCAGGGGAAATTCAGTTTAACTGCCATTTACTGTTTATTCTGAACAGGTGTAAGGGAGTCTGCAGCTGAGCCTGCAAGGTGGCAGTGTAGCATAGTGGCTAAGAAGCAGGACTCCTAACCGAAGCGTTGCCAGTTTGATTCCCCAGGGGGGCACTGCCGCTGTACCCTTGGTACCCAACGGCTCCGCTTAACCTGAGGCCGTAGCTAGGCCTCCCTCACCTTGTGCACGAGCAGCGGACACTCCAGCCCACATTTACAGGTGCCATCCGCGAGCAGGTACGCCCTCACCTCCTCCACCGAGGACAGGACCATACCACTTGGACTGAAGGAGAAATGGGGAAATGGATCACTCCGTCTAACTATGTGATGGTACAGTCCGTTACAAACAACCAGAGTAACCCTGCCTTACCTGACATACACCACAGCCCCGCCCTTGACCTTCCTCTGCCAGCCAATAGGCACCTGTGCGGCCGGGAGGGGGAAGCCATCTTTGTCAGCACTGCCTGCCTTACCGCCAATCATTGTTTTGTAGCCCTGGGCTTCCAGCACCTTCCGAGAGCAGAGACACAGCAGATCCACAGAGGAAGAGAGAGAGGGGAGCTCACAGCCAATCACAGCAGAGGAAGACTATAGGGGAGTGGCCATAAAAAGGCACTTCAGAGCACTGTCACTGTAAGCTTTCTTTCCTGAATTGATGAAATAGCACCATTCACAATGCGACTGTCACACAGAGTCTGGCTAAGTACCAACCAGACAGGTGATTGAGCAAGAAAACAGATACTGCTAATAGGGTGCGGCTAGGTGCACACCAGCACCAACAGCCAATTTCCACAAGTACATTGTGCTACTAGTGTGGTGAAAAACCCCCCACAGGCTGATGTAAGGACTGCACTGCGGCGGTGTTTAAGTGGATCACCTCACTTCAAGAGTAACTGACCATCTTTTCCATTTTTCACCTAATAGATACCTCCTTGCATCCAAAGGTTGCCTGTGCAACACAGCAGTTTGCTTGTAGCCACTCTGCAAGTGACTTGTGATGGTAAGTGCTCGAATGTAGGAATCATTTTACCAACCAGACGGGCATGAAACCCATAGGACTCCTCATTCTTGCGTTGCCTGTCATGCGCGCGGTTCTTGGCTTCTGACTTCTTGTGCGTTTTTGGCATTGCTGAGTTATCTGAGGGACACACATTACTTTTTAGACAAGACTGACATACATGTTTTCAACACAAGTAGATTACATTGATCCTTGGACAATGTCAATCAGTCATTCAAAATATATTTATTACAGGGCATTTAGAATGGTATTGACATACAGAGAATGCCACACATTAATAGCAATGACCAAAGGAGAGAAGGAGCAATTCTTTGTCGATTAGGAATTCTGGCAGGTTACATACTACTGAGAGCTGAGAGACAGAGCAGACGGGACAGTAAACTGAAGCGCCTTAAAATACCTTTTCATCTTTCTGAAGCCCTGGTCTGTGTCCTGTACAGAATCCAGGACATGGCAACAGGACAGGTAGGGCGTGAGTGTGTGTGTGCTGAACAATAACTCACACTCCTCTCACACACACACACTCCGTCTCACTCTCCCTTACACACACTCTCTCTCTCTCACTGCTGTTCCTCCCAGGTGCAGGGCTGCTCACACAGAAGAGTCTGAAATAAGAAAATTTAACTTGAGGCCTTAAACACCGCAGAGCACACCAACTGGACAATGAAAAACTCCTACTGCTTCAACACGCGGAATGAATGAATGACTGACAGCCCGGGATAATCGTTTCTCTGTTGCGTTTCCCGCACAGACTGACAGGCATATTCGGGTTTGCTGCCTGCCGGATACCGACCCCCACCGCAGGACAGTCGACCCGCACCCGGGCAACACTGTTCGCCGACAGAACAGCAGCCCAACATCAGCGAGGTGCCCTCTTACTGACAGCACAAACCACATAGCTTTTAGGAAGAGCAGATATTCTGCTTTTGTAACTAATATTAAAATTCGTAATCAATTTGAAGCTGTGATCCTCAAGTTGCCATCAGCAAAAGCTTGACGCCAACTGCTCAATACAACCTACGTCATACATCTTCAACAAATATTTAACTCGTGTTTTTACAGCAGACTACCACTGACTTCAATGATACTGAATATCATCCACAGCAGATGATGCAACAGAGCTAGTTATATATGTGTCTCTTACACAGTAACGATCTGCGCTAGCTAAACAACTCCAAAAACCATTCCTCAGTTCAATGTACGTTAGAGTCATGTTAGGTAATGTCAACTGTGCAGCCATATGCAAAACACTGAAATCTGCAGGTGCCGTCGTGTTGCATCGACTTAGCTTGCTAACTCTTAAGTCAAATACACTGTATGTTCAATATGGACCGAGAAATACGTGTTATTAGTACAGGTAAGCTGCTATCAAGATATTGCACTGCTCGCTGGCGATGCAATCTACATAGATTTACACGTCGCTGTGTAGCTAACGTTTCATCAGGTAACAGTCTAGAAAAGTTAGGACAAGCTAATTTCCGTTCAATTTTGATGTGGCTTGCTAACTCCCTAAAATGGGAGCAACATGGCTAGGTAGCAAGCTAATTCCATGAGCCATATAGTCTATGTTCACCAATGTAAACAAATCCACCATTGCTTCGCTCATTTCTCAAGAAACCAGCAGCAACACCGTAGCTAGCCAGCCGGCTAACAGATTTGCCGTACTGAAAAGTGGCGTACTGTTGCTAGCCAGTTAGCTCCGCTGTCAGAAGTGAAGAAGCAGTTGTGATGCTTGCTCCCTACCTCCATGTAGCTTCAGGCGTTATGTTTTGCAGGATCCCCTGACTGTGCAAACGCTTCTAGGTATCTGGCTAGTTGGGCTTGCAGATGCATTGCTAAGGGGCTGCAACATACCTGTTTTGGAGTAGAAGTTGTCGCTTGTCTTGGCTAGCTAGCTAGCTCGCTTGACTGTCGTGTGTTATTTCCGTTAGCCAGCCGGCCGGCTAGCTAGCTGCGTACAGATCGCTTCGCCATCTCTGCCTTCTCCCCTTATGCCCCGTCTGCCCGTCCTGTTAAAAACAAAGGGCAATAACGCCTGGTTTTACAGCGCCCCTGGCACAGCATGCAAGCCCGGTCCCATAGCAAGGTCCCGGTCAGCACCAGCACGGCCGATCGTTGCGTTCAGCTGCCCGGCCGTCGCTCCAGACTTGAACCGGCCGCGCTAGACCGTACAGTCTCAGCCTGAACTCCCGGATACGATGCGCCTTTTAATCCCTGGATCGGAGTTCCTATGCTTTCCCTAAGAGTCCCTGCCAAAAATCATGGGGTTATTTTTTGACGCATGCGCACTCGGAGCGGGACGGACCCGGGAATCGCGTACCCACAATGCACTGGGGAGAGAGAAAGGGACGCGAGTTGCTGCGTGCGCTGATTGAATCAGTCAGCGACTGTCATGTTATGACAGGCGAAAACATGTGAACCTATCAAAATAAATGACGCGATTGAGCAAGTCCGAAACCTGACAACCGTCTCGCATTGCCCTCGCCAAACTCACACAGTTTAGCTGGAAGTCTTACTTTCTGATCTTGAAAAAGAAACGAATATCTGTCATATCACATGTGCAGTGAATAGATCAATATACTTATTATCATTATAAAATACATATTGGAGAAGAGTGAATTTTCTTCCACACTGGTCTCATATTCTGGTCTTGAGCATGGATGCCGTATTAGTAAGGTGGTGCAACTACTTTGCGTTTTCGCCATCTACTGTCACATGGGAAGAGTGACATTTTACGGAGTGATTAACCCCCCGCAAAATGCTGAGATTACTTAGTCATGAAGATTTTGACGTAGATACTGTAATATGTCATTGTTAACTTAATCACCTCCAGGAATTTCCAATGACCTATTTAACATATTACAAGAAGACAGAACAGAAAACCCTGTAGGTCTACAGTTCAGTGACAATTTATTTATTAATATTGAGCTTATACATCCCATAAATACAGTTTAAATTAATATGATTAGGCAGAGTAATTTAAACCCTATCTGTGATTTTAATATTGACAGTTTTCTGTATAGGCCTGCTGTTTATTAGTGGTTAGTACAGATCGTTGTTTTTATCAGTCTGCTCTAAGGCTGTGTTGAAACTCAATGGCTGTTAAATCAACAGACAGGCAGCCTACATTCAGCTCACGACATGGTGAGTTTGAGGAAACAGTTCGCTGCACGAAATTACCACGAAACGGTATTCCCCGAGAAATAATTGTGATAGGAAAACAAACAAAAAACCACGATTGATTGGGCAAGTTTTTTTTTAAAAATATTTATTCATATTTCAAACCCCTAGCGGTGCCAGTAGCTTATTCATGACATACCACATGTGTGTGTGTACCACGTCGCTTTTATAACACGGATCAATAATTGGGCGAATTTAGGGTTAGCTAAATGGCTACATAAGGTAAGAAGAGGGACAGAATTTATCAGGTTGAATTTATTAACTATATGACACCAATGAAAGTCGGCCTAATACGTAGCATACAGTAGCCGATTACGATACTATTGCAGGAACGTTCATAACGTCATTGGAAGATAGCTGCTGCATTCGCTTGCCTAGCCAGTGAACGAACTAGCTGTTAAACATACAAGATGTTTTTTGAGACATTTTTGTTTATGTCATAATAATTACACCGAATTTAATTGCTGGCTCATTGTAAGAACTGCTTATTTCTCTAAATGGTAAACGTTTCCATCTTCATAACTCGACAGCTTTTAGGGAGAATTGATCAAGTGCAATATTTACGTGCATCAAAGCGCAAAATAAGAAAACTACGAAAATTCTGTCACGAATGTAACGCAAACTGACCAATAGGAACAATGTCGGAACTAACAATTTATAAAATACTCTTCATAATTACACTTCCGTGGAGTAAGAGGTGGATCGAGTAAAGCAAGAAGAAATCCGCTGACAAGATGTTTTGGCAAAAATGTACAATACATTCCTGCCAGCTGTAATCTAAGTCAACAGGTAATCTGATTTCGCGATATGTTTTCAGGCTACGTAACGTTTCTTTATTTTCTGAATTTGCTAAATTCGATATTACGATATTTCATCTCATGCCTAGAGACCAATGTGCAGAGTAAGAATGTAACCATATGAGCAAAAAAGTAGATGAACAATTTCAACACTGAAAAAGTTCGGATTAACCTGCAGGTGCGGTGCAGTTTATTCATTTCGTTTCATTTGCTCAGTAGGCGCTCTTATCCGCCGCGACTT